>JAOXYL010000100.1:22381194-22391598 GCA_028564955.1 Terapon puta | reverse complement strand
TGGCATCTGGTGCAGCAGACATACATAGAAAATATAAATAAAGATAAATAATGAAGTCCGTATACATAGTATACATAGTTCGTCCAAGGTAGTAAAAAGAAAGAAAAAGAGAAACATCTTTTTTATTTTAATGTACATGCTGGGCCATTTGAGCCCCCATTTCTTATTTCTGTCAATTCAGAGTAATTTTTCATGTACAAAGAAATCAGTGAACGTGTCACCTTGTGTAAATGAAATTGGGTAGTTTCTCTTTTTTACCACCAGGGGGCAGCACAGGCCTCAGGTGATGCACCTTTCTTCCAGGACTTTTTCTATAAAGCCATCAGGTGGTGTTGTCTACCATAAGTGAATGACCACAGTTTACAATCAATGAGCTTTAAACTGAATGGAAAGTTGAGTTTCTTAATACTTAAAATGTTCAATATTTCAATTAAAAGCATAAAAAGGAGGGAAAACAACACCAGAAGTTGAAATATTTTCCTCACCCATTGTACTAGTCATCTAGTCTTTAGAAGCTTACAACACCACACAAATATCACAATAAATTGTAGGTATAATACCTAAAAACATAGTTAACCCAAACCCAAACCCTAACCCAGCACAGTTATCAATATAATATATTTTAAGGGACATTTTCCAGAATGCCTAATTTGAAGGAGGAATTTCAGAGAAATTTATATAAAATTATTTCTGTAAATTAATAAAAAAATTAATGTATCACCTGTAATATTTCTATTTAATGTTTCATTCAGTGCAAGCTAGTACAGAAAAACAGTATAATGTGTCAGGATGGAATGAGAGTCATTTTAATAAGCTTCAAGCTACTTAAACAAATAAAAATAAAAGAATAGCATAATATTATAAATAATTATAAATGACAAACACAGACATGGACTTCAACAATATAATACATTATACATAACAATAATGTGCAAATAGTGATTCAAGGTGGTGAAGATTGAAGAGGACACTATGGAAAATTAATAAAAGCAAACAGATAAATATAAGAATAAAAAAGAGAGAAAGAGAGTAGATAGTCATTTAAAAACTAAGTAATCGCAGTGTGATACGCTAAAGTAATTCTAGTTTTTTTAGTACTGTATCCTGTTTTGAGTCAGGTGATTACACAAAATCAGCTACACAAAAAGTTACATCTCTCACTGAGGGGCACTACAGATCCGGGCACCTGACTGAATTAGTCACTGCAGAGACACACACTCATACACACTCACACGCCTGACACAAACATCACGTGCATATCAGAGACATGCTGAAAAAAATGGATATTAATTATTCTTTGTTGACTGAAAATATTAGTAAGTAATGACTGAAAATGTTAAAACTAAAGCATGATGGAGCGGGCAGTGTGTGTGTTTGAGTGTGTGTGTGTGTGTGCGCGCACAGGGGAGAGAGACAGAGAGAGAGCTCTCCTGGGTATGTCACCACAGCCCTGTATGGCAGAGATAAGACCACCGCCTACCCAGAAGCCTGTTTCTTGGGAATTAGAAAGCTGCCCCCAAGGTCCACTGGTGACACACAACACCATCCGTCAAGCAGCTACAGCAAGCTTGCTCAACCTTCCAACTGTCCAACAAGACACTCCCGTATCAGCTCCAACTGCTTCTGTTAAGATACTGTCAAAACAGAGGGCATGCTGCATGTATGTATATGTGTGTCTGCTTATGAGCCTGTGTATGCAGGCTCATGAGCTGCACAGCATGACCACGAACGTGCAGCAACATCCTGTAGGTCCGCGTCTGTGTCTGTGCTGCAGTGTGACTCTGAGCGGCGGGCCTGTAATTCCTGGCCTCCTCCTTTCATCTTGATATCCTCTTATCAGAGCATAGCAGAGCCACTCACGCAGCAGCAGCAGCCACATCCCTGTCCAGCTGCCCACAGAGGGCTCATTTCACTTGTACTTTCATTACATCGCTCTCATTCACACGCACGCACATACACACACACACTGATGCGCACCATGAGCAGTTTGCTCCCATTCAGGTCTGCATGGAGACTAATGCATTTTTGTGGCCAAAAGGGGTGGAGTGCACCGTGGATAAGACAATAAATTAGCATAACCCACCACCTTTCCATGTTTTTACACTTTTCCTGTGCACAGTGATGGCTCAGCGTGACCCGGGTGAGGGGCAGGCTGCACGTCCATCAGACAAGCAGCACACAGCATCATGTCACTCTCGGCCTCCTCTCAATAGCCTGTCGATCTAACTAAGGCCAAACAAAACTTTGCAATCATACATCACACACAAAGCAGCTATGGTAAATTAGTTAAAAACAACAAATACAACAATGGTGTGAATATATTTATATTATGGACATGTATCCATGATTTGAATCCTGAGATCATGACTCCTGAATGAAACTTTATAGACAAGTTTTTTTTTTTTTTTTTTCTGATTTGGTGTGAAAATGTATTCACCGGTAGCCTTTCAATGATACTATTAAACATGCCTGACACAATGCCATTTTTATGTATTAACATACATACATAAGGCACATATATTAAAACTATGATTATATGACACCACAGACAGATTTGACAAAGGGAGCGAACACCTCACAACACAAGTGGATGTCATCAGTGATCACTACACTGCAGTGACACATGTAGAGCTTTTGAATCATCTACGTCTCCAAGGGAAATGACCTCAGCGTGCCCTGATGAGGAGGAGATCTGTGTGTTTCCTCATGGTCATCCAGTCAAAAATTCCCAACCTGTGACCATAGAAGCTTTTGTGTACTTTTGTCACGGCATGGTGAGAATTTCAGGCCGAGCACCTGTGCACAGTTTAGAGAAGGAGGCGAGTCAGTTTCAATTTTATGCAACATTTACCGTGAGCCATTTATCGATTTGCATCTGACTGAGTGGATATGACAGGACGAGGATGTCATTTCAGAGTGGCAGAAAAAGGCCCAGTGTTCCACATTAAAAAAGGGCCTTAATTCCTCCTAACTGTTTTTCACCCCTGATTTCCCTGAAAACTGTAAATGAACAAAGAGAGAGGAAAGTTGGGGAGCTGCTTTGACTATCAAATGACTGGGACAGTGTCAGGCTTGTGCGCAGCCGGGCCGTGTCCAGACCATATCTCTGCCCCATGATTGCAGCTCCTCTCCCGATTTGCATTACTGTGTTCCACTCTAAGCTTTGCTGGACCACAAAGAAATTGAGTCTTTGCATTTTATATTTGCTTTGTTCAAATGTCCGTCGACTCTTTTCCATGTGGGCTCGGCCTTATCAGGGGCTGTATGCACATTTCATCAACAGACAAAAAGCACCCATCCCGCGCGCCCGGCCTGGAACAGCTGTGTGACATTACATCAATGTGTGATGAACGTAGTCTGCTGCTTCTAATTGATGCCAATATATTGATGCTGCACTTTAATTGTGGCGTCCTCTGTAGGAACGATAAGAGATACAAACATGTTATCAGCGCTACATTCGCACAGCCATGAAGGAACAAAGATTTACAGCTGACACTTTCGCCTGTCACTTCGCTTGCTTCAGATTCCAAAAGCGTTTTATAAGATAGCTGTACTGTTCGCGGATAAATGACACAGCCAGGCGCACTTTTACATGCAGAGCTGAAAATATGTTACATCTGCCCTCATACAATTTTTTTTTCTCTGGACCAAAGAGGTGTGTCTTTCAAAAAGTTGTCCCCAACCCCTCCCACGGACTGTCTCTTAGCCCTGAAGTTCGCTGCTGGTTGGAGTCGTAGTTCTCGTAGCCATCAGTACAGAAGCTGTGCCACCTTCCGCCTGGCAGCATAACTTTAAACCCCCCCCTCGAACCCACTGCTCACCTGGCTCATCTGTGACACCTACTCAGGTAGGGGACCCCCTCGGCTCTTTGTCTCCCGTCTGTGTGTTCCTCAGTAGACAGCGGCTGATTTCATGCAGACTATCTGGCTCATAGAGCATATTAATGCATTTGCTTAATTTCATCTCAGGTAATTTATTGCCTGATTGACAGCGAGTAGTAGAGATATGAGAGGTGAGGACTTTGCTTTGGGGTAACACAGATTCTGGTTCCTTCTCTGTGAAATTTACAAGTTCCTCTTGAACTTCTGTATTTTCCGTTAGGTTATTTATTTATTATTTTTTGTCATTCATTTATTTTTATTCAAACTTACTACTGTGGGGCGATGTAACTGAGTGCGAAAAGTTAAACTTGGCTCAAAATAATTTATCGCAATTCAATTTCTCATATGAATTTGTGTATATTAATAAAAGTAACTGTATTAAGTGACCTTTCTATAATATGTCAAGTTAATAATTAACCTAAAGTTATTTAAGCGTGTTCTTGTGTGTAGCTTAAATGGCTGTCTAGTTTAAAATGACAGAAACTAAATGGGATTTTTGCCGCCTGTATGTATCTCTCAGCAGAGCCTCACTTGATCCCCACAACAGCCGTCTCCCTCACTGTTTTCACATTTGTCACATTTCTAGTCTAACAGATTTCTATTAATCAGATGAGATTGGGGTCATGTTGTATCGGTAGAGCTGGATATATTTAGCATTATAATAACGCTGTCTATCAGATTTTCTCAGACTTTATCAGACATTATCAGCCTATTCTCTTTCCTCTTCTCTTTCCTCTAAAGATACGGAAAGAGAGCAGCCTTGTGTGTCACAGCAGTTCTCATAATAGTGATTTAACCCTTTTTCTGTTTTTTTTTTTCAGTTTCTTTTACAGTAGTAATTTTAGATTTTTTTAAAGGGCAGAAATGTTTTTTTCGTCTCAGGACCAAAAAAACATTTTTTTTAAATAAAAGTACAACAGCACTTATTCAGAGGTCTGGTGTGAAAATGTCACATAGTTTTCTTAACAGCGACATTGAAGCTGCTGCTAACACTTTCACTGAAGAAATCCACCCGTAAACATACCTCAGTTGTTTTGTGCTGTTTGTCCACCCTGTAGGGCGTCCCTGAGGGCTTTATCTTTTGCATTCTTTTAACTGGCACACCTATTGAAGAGAGGACACCTAGTAACCGTTTGGTCACTTGGCTGCATCACTACAATTATAGATAAATTATTTTTAGTTTCTACTTTCAGCCACAGTCAAATGAGGATCCTAGAAAAGGAAGTTTGAAGAAGCCTGCTGTCGAGAGATCTTGTCCCTGATAACTTCAAGTTTCACTGGTTGTTATGAAGCGAAGAGCGTGCTGATAATGTATCTGCTTCAATCAAAGTTACACTAAATCAGACACAGGCCATTGTGACGTGTGTTACCGCAAGATGCCAAAACACAGTTTTCAGTTCAGTTTTTCAAAAATTGACCCAGAGTGGGTGCTTTTGATGCTGATTTCTCTCATCCCTGCTGCGGTGGCGCTCCAGGTCGAGGTCTGTGTCAGTATGGAGGATTCGTCAGAGCAGTCCCACTGGGTGTCTCCGGCTCTGCTCAGCTCCGACCCTCTGGCCAGTTTCTCCTCCGAACCCAGCCTGCTGCCTGCCGGTGAAGACGAGGAGACCTTCTTCTCCGGCCAGGACACAGACTACACCAGTCTGCCCTCCTTCTTCTCCACCCAAAGCCACGGCCGGGCACCGTCTGCCTACAGACACAGCTCGGGTCAGTTGTCGCACATTCAACCATCACTTCTATCCTCTCTACCCCCACCGATCCTAACCTGACTTTATCTATTCTGTCCCACTCCAGTTCGTCAGGTGTTTTCCTCCCCGAGCCTCCTCAGCAACCTCCAGTTGCTAGACGGGCCGAGCAGCCATTCCCTGAGCTCAACCTACAACCCCCCGGCCTCCACCTGGAGCGGGAGCCCCCTCACCAAGAACCCACTGCACTCACACACCCCGACCTCCCTCTACACCCCCGGCGTCACCTCCTCCTTCACCACATCCAGGGACGGATACTCGTCTCCGTGCAGAGAGGGCAGGGAGAGCCCGCGGCTTCAGGAGGCCCTGAAGGCCGAGCGCCTGAGCCCGCTGGGGGGGTCAGGGTCCAGCAGCAGTTTTCTGAATCTGACTCCTGCTGCTGGGAGTGTGTACACGCCTTCGTCGCACTCTTACCCACACATGCTGAACCCCTACAGCTCGTACATGACGAGCCCACAAGAGTACAACTCTGCTGCCCTGTACTCCAGCCCCGGAGCATGGATCAGCCCGTCGTACTCCCCTAAACTCCACAGTAAGATGAGGATATCCACTCCGGGTAAGAATACGCAAAGATTTGTCATTTTCTCTATTTGTACTTTTAAAAAAAACGTAAAAAAAATATAGAGATGTTTATATTGTATTATGTCTTTAAAGTGCTCAAATCCATCTGCTAAGTGAGCTCATGGGAAATGATTGAATGCTAAAAAGCTGAGCTTTTGATTTTGAACAGAGGCCAGGGAGTGTGTTAACTGTGGAGCCACAGCTACCCCTCTGTGGCGTCGCGATGGTACAGGCCACTACCTGTGTAACGCCTGTGGACTGTACCACAAGATGAACGGCCAAAACAGGCCACTGATCCGACCCAAGAAGAGACTGGTACGACCCTCTGAGACACAGCAACACACACTTCAGGGCGGCTGACTGGGAGGGCATGATATTAGCTTTACGAAATACAAAACTAATCACAATTGAGCAGCCAGAGCGGTTACAGGATGTCTTTTCTGTGTTTCAGATCGTCAGCAAAAGGGCAGGTACGCTGTGTGCCAACTGTCACACAAGCACAACAACACTGTGGAGGCGTAACGCCAATGGAGAGCCTGTGTGTAACGCCTGTGGACTCTACTTTAAACTACACAATGTGAGTCAGCTGTCTGGATAAAAGCAGTTACTATATTATTTTAAAACATCAATAACTCAATAATTTAGCCCAAAATATCCCTAGGAATAAATAAGCATCTGATTTCCTTTTTGCCCCAGGTCAACCGGCCCCTCACCATGAAGAAGGACGGAATCCAAACGCGCAACAGAAAAGTGTCCAGCAAGAACAAGAAGAGCAAGAAGGCGGCCATGTTTGAGCCGTACTCGGAGGCGCCTCAGCCGTCCTCCCTGGATGCAAACAGTGGGCCCTTTTCACTCGGCCCTGGGACTCTGCTCACCTACAGCCACACGCCCCATCTCATGCCGACGCCGTCGCCCCTGCATCCCTCCTCTTCCTTACCCTACACACACCACCTCAACACTGGCATGGTGCCCACACTGGTGTGAAATGACAAAACAGGCATCTGGCCGCTGTGTATATTTAGGAATCAGTTTGCTTTCTTCCCCCTTGTTTGTGTGAATTTGTACAATGTTTCCACACTAGACGCCGTGTGAATGAAATTTTCTGTTTATTTTCACTGTATTTTAAGGGCAAGCACCAGTTCTGTACATATAATCTTGTATGAAGTCAGATAAAAATCGCTCCACTGAGGTTGCTGCCCATTTAAACACACTGATAAGGAAATTGTTTCAGCAGTAAATACAAACACAAATCTGAATTGACAGCCATACCTGAGTCTGAAGCACTATTCTGTTATTCATGATGTGGAATTATACTTTGGTTTTGTGTTACATGGATCTGTTTTATATTTGCAAAACTGATTTTTATCATATTAAAAACTCTGCAGAGAAAATAATAAAGTGTGTGTGCGAGTTACGAAGGCTCCTGTTTTTGATGTCATTTGAATTCTCAGTTCATCCGTTCAGCCCCGCGAGCTGACCTCAGTAAAGCCTCCTGTGTGGTGTTATTGTACTCCCCTGCTCAGGTATAATAGTCTCTTTGTGCAGACAGCACTTCACTTTGACAGTGTCATTGTACTTGTATGCAAATTCTCCATTCTGCAGAAGTGACAAACATTCAACTAAAGTGCAGTGCTTAGGCCTGGGTTGTATATTTAGACCAGTGCAGCCGGTTGATGAGAAACTTGGCTTCAAGTTCAAACGCACGCACACACACACACACACACACACACACACACACACACACACAGGAGGTAATGTTTGTGTTTTTATTAGTCACTGCTGTTTGGATGCTCATAAAGGGGATTTTTTTTTTGGCATAGAATTTCCATTCTCGGCCTGAATGTAAAGGTTGAAGGCAGCACAGAATTTGCTTAGTCATGAGAGCATACACTATGTCTTTTCATTTGTGTCTGTTCGTTTGTTCATTTTTTCCAAAAGAGGCAAAACAGAGATCTTATTTAAGCGAAAATATAAATATGTAACAAGCTAAATGTGATTTGAGTGTCTTTGATATTACTTTGTTACAGTCAGAGGCATTTTAATGTTGTCGCTGGATCTCCATCAATCTGCAACCATGCACGTTTCATCAGCTGATGAATGTTTTATCGGCAAAAACTCTGAAAAGTACCAGTGATAGTGAACTATAGCTGAAAATAGATACTGTTGAATAAAAGGGATAATATTGTGAGTTAAACTAAACGTAATTTGATAATTGCATTCCACCACTGTCAACCACTTTTCATATGTCTCACTTTTTTCTTAAAATTTCTATCTGGATGTCTGAAATAGTTTAGTTGTGTAGATCAAACATTTAATTTCCAGACGGGCTAGGTTACTGTGATTGGATATTTCCAAGCAATCCCTCTGAACTAAAGCTAATTGTTGCATATTGATTAAATTTGTGACCACATCTGAGTAACTGATCATGTAGATGAAATAGTAAACGATTTAGGCAAAGTTCTTTGACACAATTTTGCAACAAGAAATGAGAAAAAGCACAGAAACATTTTATAGAAAGTTGTTGTCATTTCTTCAGTGATGGCATTACCAACACCAGGCAGCAGTGCAGTGGTATGTATGTCTGTGCAGTGTGTTTTTTATGCTGAGCAGCAGGGCTGGGGTTGTTCACTCAGGACTGGGGGATGACTGATAGGTTATCACTGAGGACACAGACCCCAAACCATCCACCTGCTGCTGGCACCGCCACTCTCACACTCCCTGTCAGTTAGTCAGCGAGGGGCACACTCTGAGCGCGACACCAGAAAGACAACCAAATAAACACATCACCAGTGTGAATAGAGGCTCAAAAAGCTTCACTCAGTTTCAAAATCAGTATGTCATGTTTGGGTCAGATGAATCCAGTCAGGTTTCATAATCTGTGGACACACATGAGATGCTTCACTTGAGACAAATCTATAAATGATCACAGATCACTGTGTGTGTTTTCATAGCCGATTTGTGCACGCTTCACTGCAGACTTCAGGGAGAAATAATACTTTCATTTATGCATTTGGTTTCAGCTTAGTGAGCACGGCTCTGTGAACATCTGGGTGCGCCACCCACACATTACACTGCATGACACACACACACGCTCACACCTTCCGAATGTTTGGGTGAGAAACCAATTCTGAGGCAGAAATTCTGAAAATATGTTTTGCTGTTTGCTGATTAAGTTACTTATCAATCACATGAGTGAAACAAAAAGTGGATATTTACTTCTCAGTGGAGCGTAATTTCATTAACAGTCAGCCACTGATTTCCCCAGAGCTTGATGATGGGAATTTAATGTATTCATGGTCTGTGAAGTAACAGAGTAAGTTTCTATTTGAATACCAAGTGTTTACGCAAAATCACACCGAAGCAGGGAAACCTTCATACCCAGTTTCCCTCCACAAGAATGATCAGTACTGTATGTAAAAAAAAAAAAGTAAAAAGAAAAATAAAGATGATTTGGCAAATACATCCATAATTTATAGTCTTTTCCTTCACTGTCTCTATCTGCTGTTTATCTGCTGCAGCCGCCAGCTCTGCTCTGGGGAAATGGCAACAAATGCCGGGGACAGATTAGCAACCACAGGCCTGCTCCAGTTCACTCAGGAGGCCATCCGTTAGTGACCTTCTCTCTCGCTGTTGCTTCTTCACTGTTTCTCTCCTCTCCCATTCTGCCTGTTTTATCCTGCAGAGTTGTGCAGTTTTGTCCTGCACAATTGTTGCATTACAAACTATTTAACAGGGCAGCAAGTGATTCGGCAATGCAGTTTTATCAGACAGTCTGGGAGAGCCTATAAAAGACATTATAGCAATCCTCTTAATTGTGTGTCACTTGAAACAACACCCCCCCCAGAAAAGTAAACATCATATGTCAGTGCAACACTGCTCCATCTACAGCAGGAAATAAATTAGGACTAAATGCAGCGACCACAGCTTAACGTTGAACTCCTGCTGAAACATGTGGTGCACTGACGCCCTCAAAGGGAGAGGACGCAGCACTGCAGCTCCAGTTCTTCCCCAACTGACACAGGATGTCAAACTCTGCACACTGCAGTTTAGAGATAACACGTTCAAGTGTAGTTCACGTTGTCACGTACACAGAACGAGGCTTCACACTTCAGACACACACCAGAAGGACTGAATCAAGAGTATGAAAGAAAACAGTGATGTCTCAGTATCTCAATGATGTATGTTACTATATGTAGGAAGAATATGACGTATATGAA
>JAOXYL010000100.1:22352482-22368846 GCA_028564955.1 Terapon puta | reverse complement strand
ATAGCAACATTCCAGCCTCTCCTGTTTACTTTAGACCCAAACCCCAAATATGTCTTGCCCCAAACTTAACATGCACCCATAAAGTGACACATGACTGGTGGACTTTGTAGTGTTGCTTGCAGACAGCGTTGGTTTCAAACTCACATCCGTTACCGCCTGATGGTCCCAGAAAAAAGTAAAGTGAGGCCTCGTTGAGGTTGATGCTGTGATGATTATCACCGATTATTTCGATGTGTAGGAGGCGTGTCTCTTTTACTGCACGTGCCTTTGTGGCAAAACATGATGTGAGTGTCTGCTGGTGACCAGGCCGTTAACACCGTGACCCTGCCCTGCTGGCATGAATCCCACCCTGTACCCCTGAGCCGTCCTCGCTCAGTCACACTGTCTCCTCTTTTCCTTTATTCCCAGCGACTGAAACCGACTGAAACAAACCCCTCGGCATTCTCAGACAGCATTTTCTATTAGCTTTGGCTCGAGTCCTCTATCTTGTCAGCGGAGCTTTCGCTATCTTTGGAGCGAGCACTGCCTGAGAGAGAGTCACCTCAGGGCAGGAACCTGACTTAACCCTTTGAGACCCTGTTTTCAGTTTTCTCACCCCCTGGACGCCGCTAGGGGCAACACGCCCGAATCAGACAGCAGATCCTGGAACATGCCAGAGGTTTTTATTGTGTCAGGGATGTTGCTGAGCTGTTGTCAGTGGGCTCCTGATGTGTGGTGGGACGTTTTGTTAAAACTTTGCGCTGACCTACTGTCAAAGTCCAAGGGCTCTCCCATGGGTTTCTTCAGCTCACTGTGTGTGTGTGTGTGTGTGTGTGTGTGTGTGTGTGTGTGTGTGCCCTACAGACTGAGAATAACCCAGAATCCATTGCATTTTCGCTATACATTAAAACAGGGATGATGGAGCGAGCCTGCAGATATAAAAAACAGATGAGGAAAAAAACTCAAATAAGAAAAACACAGATCATGGACAGAGCTCAGTGATATGATGGTGATTTCTAACATAAATGTTTAAGTGAACATTGTACTGGCCAGAGAAATACAGACATTGCCTCCTCTCCTCAGAGCTGTGAGTGGACGCTCATGTTGGGACTTGTGCAGTGCAGAATTATGTCCACAAGGTGGCACTGTTGTCCAATGAATTGTCTTGCAGTCTGCTTTTTTTTGTTGTTTAAGTGGAATCGAGTAGTCATGACAACATGTTTAAAACAGCATGAATTCAGACATAACGTAAAACAGATCAAGGCTGAAATAACAATTCCAACATATTATTTAAGTATTTAAGTTTGACGAAGGGAAAAGCAGCCACATGTGTTCAGTGGATTAGTTTGGTAAATAATAACAAGTACTGCCTTCACAAGTATGTGTGTGTGTGTGTGTGTGTGTGTGTGTGTGTGTGTGTGTGTTTGACAGGGCCTTAGACACACTATGATCAATCTAAACCCACCAGGGGAATGAATGGGCCTGCGTGTGAAATGGATGACACGTGAAACAACAACATAAAAACACACACACACATACACACACACACACACACTCCATAAGACAGTGTGCCGCTGTGCAGACATTTATATGTTTTGGTCAAATGACGATCGCCCGCCGACCAGCTCGTGGGGACAGACTCGCAGCAGCTTTTATGCAAATCTCCCTCCTCGGCGCGTTTTCATTGGAGAGGAGCGCGGAGGTGTCGTCCTGAAGGCGTGACATCATGCCAATGCAGCTTTATGAACAAAGTGCGCTCCTCCTGAGCAGGCAGAGGTGCGTCCGGTCCTCTGGCATCAGTGGACCCTCAGAGTGTGTCAGCTGAAGCCAAACAGGCTGTGCGGTGCGGAATCGCCAGTTCGCGCAGAGTTTTGAAGGTGGGCAGCTTTTACGCACGCATGCTTTGTGTTTTCCTCCTGAGCTGAAATCAAAGTTTGGAATTACAGCTGTTTTTCCGCCAAAGTAAGAACTCCTTAAATGACTGCATGAAATAGCTGTGGACATTTGGAGCTCTTCGCAGAGACCAGCTTGCTCTTTTTAAAAAAAAAAAAAAAAAATGACCACCGAGGCGCACTCACATCTGGGGCTGCAGAAAGCTCCCCTGGATTTCGTCAGCGACTTCGACTTGATGAAGTTCGGCGTGAAGAAGGAGACGATGCAGGGCATAGACCGCTCCTTCATCGGGCCGTGCAGCCAGCTCCAGAGACCAGACTCCGTCTCCTCCACCCCCGGCAGCACACCTTGCAACTCGGTGCCCTCATCTCCGAACCTCAACCCACACGAGCAGAGGAACAACCCCGGGGGCGACCAGTTCTGGATACCCAACAACGGGGGTTACCCTCAGCAGATGTACCCTCAAGCTTTTGGTCTGACACCCGAGGACGCGATGGAGGCCCTGATCGGCGCCACGGCGCAGCAGGGACACCCGTCTGCGCCCCACGGCCACCACCCGCCGCCTTTCCAGGCCGAGTACGACGGGTACGGCCAGCTGAACGAGCCGGTCCAGCACTACCCGGGGCTCCCGGGTCACCCCGACATGCAAGGCATCGCCAGCAGCCACTGCCAAGACCCCTATTTGAAAGATGACATGGGGAGCGACTCGCCTCAGTCTCCGGAGGCCCAGCAGGTCCTCGGCGCGCACCACCACCTCCAGCAGCCGCACAGCCGCCACGACAGGCGATCCAACGCCGAGACCCACTTCTCGGACGACCAGCTGGTGTCCATGTCCGTCAGGGAGCTCAATCGGCTCCTCAGAGGCCTCAGCAAGGACGAGGTGATGCGCCTGAAGCAGAAGCGCCGGACCCTGAAAAACAGAGGTTACGCGCAGTCCTGCCGCTTCAAGCGCGTCCAGCAGAAACACATCCTGGAGCACGAAAAGACCAGCCTGGTGTCACAGGTGGAGCAGCTGAAACACGAACTCAACAGACTGATCCGGGAGAGGGACGCGTACAAACTCAAGTGTGAGAAACTGTCCGGTGCAAACTGTTACCACGAAACTGGCTCCACCAGTGACAATCCCTCCTCTCCCGAGTATTTAATGTGAGTTTGTTAATTTCCTGCAGAGCTGGTTGTGGTCCATAGGGAGGCATCGTGTTGACAGCTCGCCTCGCTCTTTAACAAACGACCCCATGGATGCACCAAGTCTGAATTAATGTGGGACACACGGATATGACTCAAATAATTGTAATAGATATAACCAGGCAACAAGTTCTGAATGCAAATCACAATGAGGCATGCATGCAGGTCATGTATGAGATGGTTTTATTTTATACAGGCACATCTGTATTTTATCTGAAAGGAGATACTTGAAATCAGAGAATATTCCCTTTTTATTCATATACAACTTTAATCCTTCTGCTCCAGTTACTGTTAATTTTGCTGATTTTGCTTTGCTTAGTTTTTTTTTTTTTTTTTTTTTTTTTTGTAGCTCAGATCATATTTTGTGTTTATGCCTCCTTCAGATAGAAAACATACAGAAAAGAATGATGCTAGAAACAACATTTCTATTATTTGTATGAAGCTGATTCTGCTGGCCAGATGTATTCCTTGTTTGCTTTTCTTTTTAAGATAATATATAATTATGCAAATCGTTTTTCATCCACTATGTTTTTCATTTACTATGGATCAATAAACCTATTTTGACTTTTTACATGAGCGTCTCATCTGCTGATGGAATTACTATCCTACAACAACGACAACAACCAAAAAAAAAGAACCTGTCCGGACAGTCAAATATATTACTTCACATACACAATTTCCTTTGGTTTCAACATATTATTGTAATTTGTTACATTTACAAGAGCTATTCCAATATTTACAATAATCCCACTCACATTGCAGAAAGAACAAAAAGGCTTTTAAAATCTTAAATCTGTAAAAGAGAAACAAAAAATAACATCCTTGCACACCACATAAAATTATTTCAGTCTTCCAGTCAGCACACAGTATATTTAAATTTGAAAGTTACTTGCACTGATTTTTGCGCAATGTAGATGGAAGCACAAAAAACTCCACTGTAAAGTTCATTTTCAACTTTATACTACGATGCTATAAACATTTAGAGCACTCTTAAATTTACAGCGTCAGTTTACTTCATTGTCGAGTCGTAAGTGTTTTGTTAGACAGTCAAAGGAAGGAGCATTTGTTGGTTTGGTGGTGAATGAAAGGACGAGTGGCTTTCTCTCCTTCCCTGACCTTTGCCCTTCGTGGAGTGCTGCTTCCTGTGGGACCCCGGCATGTGAGAGCACAGGGGGCTGACTGGCAGGGGCTGTGGTGCACAGATAAAATGGAGTGGAAATCAGGCTTCCCCTCTGCTCTCTTCCTCAGACAAACAGATCACCTCTGCATTCATTAACAGAGGAAGAGAGAAACAACAACCACGGCGCACTGCTCCGCGCTCCTCTGTGCTGGCTCCGGAGGAATTTTTTTTTTTTCACTTGAAATGTTTTTTCGTCTTTCCTGCCCTGTTACATTTTGAAATCCTCAAGCAAATTTCCTGAACACAGATCATTCTCAGTTCAGGACTACAATAATATTTGGACGACCCTAATAGTTCCAAGGCCACTGTGATAATGTGCGATAAGTGGTCACATTGTAAATTGAGTTTATAACCTCCGCTGTGGCTCTTGTACTGAAAATCTAACTCAGAGAGTTTTTCACTGTCAGAGGACACATTCCCACAGATCCCCCTTTGTGACAGTTCAGCCGGGCAGGTGGCTCTGTTAATGGCACCACCCTTTAACCTGGAAACCAGGTTCTCTTTTCATGCGTGACCCCTGACAGTTTGAACCTCGACCTTCGGTTAAGGGAAAGCAGCTCTAAAATCACCCCACAGGTGCAAAAGCACTTTCCTTCAGAAAACAGGCCTAATCCCTGAAGGTCGGCTTGCTGCACTGGGAGCACATGACGTAGGTGAGTGCATTTGTGAACAAGGATGTAGCAGAAAATAACCAGACGGTTATGGCAATGAATAATGCTCTTCTATATTTTAATGTTATTGGGAAGGGTCATTAATCAGCGGCTCTTATATATGGCACAAGACTATTGTTTACAGGCACAGTTTGATTTTAAAATGAGGTTTCTTCTATTTTAAAAGTGTACCCATAAATATGCTCATTAACAGTGAACCCACACAGATGATTGTTAAAACTCACCACTAATTATCATTGAAGATTGTTGTTTTTAAATGAATTTAAGTGGCTTTTATGTTTGTTTGTTTTTTCCCCTCTAATAAGTATAATTTACATGTCTGGATATTATTTGTAAATATAACTTGGCAAAACGTTAAAGCTCAGAATGATTAGTATCAAATTATGCAGCATTTTAGATTGAACCTGAATCGTGTGTTTATATATCTGCACGTGCAGTATAGGGGGAAATCAAAGGTGTTCATGTATGCACCTGCATATATTTTTCATCGCTTTCACTGGTGTGTTTTAGTGGGTGTGGTTTTCCAAACGGCGCATTTCTTTGTTCAGCGTCGTACGTTTGCGCACTTGCATGCATCACATGTGGATTTCTAAGCAAAAGCGGAATAATACAGTCGAAGTGTTGGCGAGGAGAGCGGTTTGTGGTACTGTGTGACAGTGTGCAGGGTGCCATTGTAGAAACGATTAGCCAGCTCTTTTCCCTCGCATGTGATAGGCTGGTGGGCCTGATGTGGGAGCCTCGCACCCCCCTCCACCACCACCACCACCAACCCCCCCCCACCTCCTCCTCTCCTCCCCGCCACCAACACCCCGAGCCCACAGCGCCTGAGGCTGGCTACTGAGTCAGCAGGAGGGAAAGGTGTCTGCACGGCTGTGGCATCAGAACGAGAGAGAGAGAGAGAGAGAGAGCGAAATAGCGAGAGAAAGATAAAGAGCAGTGAGAACGGGTTAGAAAAGACACGCTTGCATTTTTTAAAAACAGATGGAGGGAAGGAACGATTGCACAGGGAAAAGAAAGTCTGAACGAGATGATGAGGCAGGTTAAACAGGAAGCGTCATCATCTCCTAAATCGTTTCAAAATCTTTTCTACCGAGGTACTCGCTTCTTTTTCGAACGCCGTGATTAATAAAACAAAATTGTCAATCAAGGTTTAACTACACGCACTTTTGCACAGCGAATAACTGCTGTAGAGTACGGGTGCTCGGTGGAAATACTCAAACGCGCCCATCAGACTCAGTTAAACGTGATGCCAACCCCTCGGTGAGTGCCGCCGTTTGCCAAGGCCTGGCTGCGTCTCAGACAGCGGACACAGACAGAGGAATGCTGCAGATACTCACCATTGTGTGGGGAGAGGCAGAGGAATGCAGGCTGCCAGGCTACGTACACTGTCACCAATGAACACAGCCAGAGGCCTCGAGCCATGAGGGAAGGCCGGGGCCAACAGACCCCACCGCCAAACCCCGCTCACCACTTCCATCTGTGATATCATACCCATCTCCTCTGGACAGTGTTGGTTTGGTCCAGCTTGGCTGTCCAAACATTGAGTATCTTGTTGAAGAGCTCCTGACCGACTGTCACAAAAGCTGTCAGAGATTAGATACGAAACGGCTCCTTTAAATAAGACTCATTTCATCAGCTGAGTAAATATTATTCTGTTTCAGGCAAATGCTCTTGATCAATCAGCGAATTCTGCGTTGACGATAATGATTGTCACTAATCTTCTGTGGTTAAATGTCAACTGACCAAACATTTGACCCCCAATAACAAGCTGTTTCCAGCCTCAGCCAGTTTTTTGCTGTGTTGTTTTGCAACAGTTGAAGGCTCATACTGGTGATCGTCTATAAGAGTGACTTCACGTGAAGCGCAGAGCAGAGATTGGGATGGAGGACAGGATGGACGAGGGGCTTCCTCTTTCACTTCCTATATGAGGGTCCAGTCAAGTGACTCTTTGTGAGAGTGTTAGGTTGTATGTCGCAGGGAAACGCAGCTTCGGCGGCTGTGGTTTCCGTTCAGGATGTCCAGTCGTTTCTGTGCATGGTTGTGACACTGTGAATCATGCAGTGATCACACACGCACACGGACGTCTCCATGGACGAGGCACACATAACACACACACGCAGACATGTGTATACAAACGCAAACATTCGTGCGTAAGCGCACTTTTGTGCTCTCTCGCACAAAAGCACGCATTTTTCATAAAGTCATGTGATTATGACATTTCTTTTGGTCCGAAATGTGTCCCTCTCTTTTTCTGATCGCCTCAGCTCCTGCTCAGACTATGAAAGCATTTTTTTTCTGTTGCCACATCCTGAAAGATTCCACAGTAATTATGATTGTACTACTGGTAATGACTAAAGTTATCACATGATGGGCTCTGCAGGCTCCAACAGAGTGGATTAATGTGTAGCCTCAGAACTACAATAAAGCTTGTCCTGCTATCTTATTGGCTGTAATAAGGAATCTGGCTTCCTGGGGACGTTGTGTTCAGCATGTTTGCGCATGAACTCCGAGGGATCTGATAGGAAGGCCCTCTGATAAAGTGCTTGTCACGTTTCACTGGACACCACTGAGAGAGGTGTGACAAAGTCCTGTCACATTACAGACCCTGGACTTTGGTTGCAGAGCAAAGGATGAAGCACTGTATGTAATGATTATACAGGTTCCCCTTGGCATGACAGAAATATTATAAAACAGCCTGATCATGTTAACGAAGGTGAAAAACGCAGGGGTTTTACTGGCGTTTACGACAGAGGTAAATGAGCCGTACTGTGCATCTCATGTGAAAGTGATTAATCATTGCATATACATTTCAGGGGCTGCACCCTTGACACTTTGACTTTCCTATCCACGAAGGATACACAAAATATTCTCCTGTTTCATGAGTGACACTGCAGTTTTGCAGCATAAATAAGAGGCCAGTGAGAGGAGGAAGGATCATAAAAGAGACGAGAAGAAAAAAGAAGAGAGGAGATCTCTTTCCCTTTCATTCCCTGCTAGGATTTCCTGCTCTGTTTTATGGGGGTCATGCAGCTGGCAGGCGCCCTCCTGTTTCTGTCCGTAATGATGACAGGCGTCCATTAGTGCACAGTAGAAACACGAGCCACAGAGGTTAACTCAGGCTCTTCCCCCCCCTGACAGCCTCTTCCCTTTCCACAGCCCCCGGCCCCTAGTATACAACCTACCTATCTATAGGGCAGATAATTGTGGCTCTCGGTTGCTGTTGGCAGGCCTTCACTGATTAAGGGTCAGCTCCTGCTCAGACACCAGCATGTGTGCCCTGGCGAGTTTAACTCAACCTGGAAAGCAGGGCTGGCCCTCTGGGACTATATTATGTCTCTGGTATCTAACAAACTCACATCCAGGAAAAGTAACGGTGGGACTGTCAGCGCTGCAGATAAGAAAATAAACATGCGGCTGTTACTGAATTATATATAACACATATATATATAAATTATATATATATTTATTATATATACATACATACATACACACACACACGTATGCTCAAATATGCAAGAAATGTATCTAAAGAAATAGGTTGTCTTGATTAAGACTGTATTTTCATTTCTTTCTGTGGATTAAATACGGATTTCCGTAAAAAAAAAAAAAGGAAAAAAAAGACAAAAATAAGTCTGGAAAGACGGTGTTGTTTGAAAATGAAACTGCAGTTGTCTCTGCACATGTACCATTCAACACCCTTCTTCATAAGTTTCTGCGGGTGTCGCTGACATGAGAATATGGCAGCGGTGTCATACGTTCTGGTAAAGTCTAACAAGCCTCTTTGGAATTGGGTGTGTCACTCTTCCACTAATGTGTCATGTTAACATCGCCCTTGTGTCATAACTCTTCCGTTATGTTTCTCAGAAGCGACATGCTGAACCTAAAGCTGTATTCTTTTCCCTCTCAGCTGATTTTAGTCCAGCCGTGTCCGTCTCTGCCTTCTGCGTAATTGGAGGACTTGGCAGCAAAGAGTTCACACGCCCATTCTTTGATTCCTTCGCCATCTTTGTCATCATGCTGAATGTTAAGCCTCCGCTACAACAGCGAAAGAACAACCAACTGTGTGCTGTGGTTGAGCTGTCAGGGAGAGAAGCTTGTGATTGGCCAACACCAAGCTTATAAGGGATCTATTTAAGGGGATGCAGGCCTTTATACTACAGTGAACCCATGTACTTGTTTGCTCTTTTTGTGGTCAAGATACAGGAAGTACTTGCTCTGGGATTTAACGGCAGAAAAAAAAGAAACCCTAACTTCTCAAAAAAATTAAATGAAAGGTTACAAGCAAACAACAAGTTTATAGAGGGTGTGATTAGATTTCCCACTGAATTTAAGATAGTAGGACAAATGTCATACGAAACTGCAGTCGCATAAATCTGCAGACACACAAATCTGTCTCTCGGGTCTTGACTCTTGCAAGCAGATATTAAATTCTCATGGTTATTCGCAAATTATGAACTTAAACAAATGCAATAATTGTTCCTAACTATGATTATAGCTGCATTACTTTTATTACATGTATTAAATCAAATCTTCCATCACTATTTATTTATTTAGTTTTTTATTTTATTTTATTTTTTGGCTAACTGACATTTTACATAAACTTTTTTTGGGGGAGTTTCAGCCAATAAAACCATTTAGCTTAGCATAAAGACAGAAACAAAACAGGAGGAAACAGCTCAACTGGCTTTGTTCAAAGATAATGTAATCCACCAACCAGCACCTCTAAAGCTTTCCGATTAACATTATGTCTTCTTTGTTTCACTGATACAAAAACTGATACAAAAACTAAAGTTGTGTTTTTGAGGAAGTGAACTGTATTTAAAAAAAAAAAAAAAAAAGTTGATATAAAAAGCATGTTAACAGTTACTTATTTACACTTTCGGCAGATAGGGAGCAACATTAGATTCAAAAGTCAAGAATTTACTGTCAGGCACAACAATTTACATTGATTGTCAGTGAAATTCTTCAATGTCATGCAAAAACAATGCTCAAAAATATGAACAAGAATAGAAACAGATCAAACAGAAAAAATAGATTAAAGAAGTAAAAGTATAAATATAATACAAAAGTAATAATAGAGTATGAATATAAAGCTAAAATATATATCAAACAATTAATTATTACTCATGTGGAGTTGTGTTCGTGTCCAAGTGATGGATGTACTTAAGTTCAGTATTCACCCTATTTTAAGCTCTGTTTTGGTCTCCACCGACTCCAAGAGACGTATCTGGCTCTTTGCTAAATGCTTCACTATATTCACCACCATGTTTGGAGCTAGCCAGACACTAATGTAATGTTTAACATATTGACTATCTCAGTGACAATTTAAAAATCCAGTGTCAGAGTCACCAGCATTACTTCAGTTCATCCTGAGGGGAGCATGAATGTCTGCTTGAAACCTTCATACAAAATCACAAACGTCCACCTCATGGAGACGGAACACGAGGGCTTCCCCTAAGTTAGTAGAAGTCATCCTCTGAGAAATATTTTTGTTGAAACAATTGATCTATTTATTATTCTTTTCTTGCAGAGGCTGTACTATAGACATGCATATTCAAGTTTTTTCAACATTTTTTGTGGGCTGTAGCTTGTGGGGCAGAATTGCATTATATTGTGTCGTGACATGCAGCTTGTTAAGTGACATTACAAATCTTCATGAACTTAACAAAGCAAAGAAAAAAATGGTGTGAACGCTCTGATGTAAGACTGCACATAATTTAAGAAAGCAGCAGTCCAGCGTCAGAGAGGAGAAAGTGAACAGTGTGAAGGAACACACCGCCCACACGTGGTGGAGCAGTGGCCTGCAGCCACGACGCATCCGAGCTGCACAACGACACAAGCTGGTGGCCTCTGAGTTGTAACCCAACAAACTTTGACCTCAGCCAGCACATCAGGTGTTGAGAAACGTTTAACTGTCCAATTGTTGTGGGAACGCCCCATCTGTCTGCCTCTCGTACTGTCTTCTGGAGGACATGAGAAGCCTCCGACAAAATCAGACAAATGAGTGAAAGCGATACCACGGCGAACTACCAGACTGCAGACTGATAACATCAGTGCCCAGGAAAAAAAAAAAGCCCCAACAGTCTTAAGAAATATTTCTGCCTCCGTTTGGCAGCTCCGGTGAAAAATATTTGCCGTGAGTGTCAGCTTCAAGTCTCTTTTGCACAGATGAGGTCAAAAGGTCACTATATGTGTGTGAGTGACAGCAGTAATGGTGAGTGGGGCTAAATTTAAATCCCAGGGAGAGGAACAGCCTTGACTCATGTGTGGCCTCTGTGCGTCCTCTTTCCACATAAAAAAATCTGAAAACTCCTCTTCTTGTTACGCTAAATAAAACTGCGAGCATTCACATGACTTAACAGCGATTATTATTTTAAGACACTGATTGTGTAATGTACGGCCAGAACAGCCAGTTTTGTCAAATTGCAACTTTTGAAATAATCGGCAGTTCTAAAGTAGTGCTTAATATGAAAGGTAAAAAAAGAAATGTACTTTTTTTGCACAGCGTTCCCATGTTGCCTGATAAGGTGGAAAGTAGGTTGCATTTTATTGGAAAGAGTAAAGTATCACTGCCTGGTTAAAATAGATTTTATTGATCCATGTGATAAAGTGAACCCTTTCTTTAAAGATTCTTTCCCAATGTCCTGCTGAGGAGTTCAGCTGCTTTGTTGCATAGATCTGGAGGCTAACTGTGTTGATTGGTCAGTGGCAGCTGAGTGTTTAGGAAAGGCTGCTGTGGTTGATTGGTTGGAGGAGTGGAAAGCAGGAGCATTGGGCTTTCCCACACAACCAGAGCAGAGGACTTTGAAATAGGAGCAGCTTCTCCAAGGCTTTATCAAGCCCTGATCACCTGATAAATCTGTCAGAAGCTGCAGTCCCTCCATAGGAACCTGTTATTCATAGTGTGTGCCAGTAAAACAAATCTTTGAAGGACTAATCCTTTAATCCTGATTCAGTGTTTCATCAGCAGGAGAAACACTTGTGTTTGCTGCAAAGACTTAAACTTGTTATCCCAATCAGCTTCCCAAATCAGTTTAAAATGTCACATAAATGTTTAGAGATGAATGAGAAAAGTGTGGCGGATGGATCGCATGTTATTCCTTCCCTCTTTGTGTTTTCAGCCCTGCTCACCCCCGGGGCCACTCTGACACGCACATGCATACCTATCTGTGCTGCCATCTCTTTACAGTATATCTGTGTCAGCAGCAGACTGAGGCGGGAGCATGAGAAATGGAGGCGAGCTCGGTCCTCAGTCCCGCGGATAGGGGCTGTGCACTCAGCTGTAAACGGCCTCTGTGTGTGTGTTTATTTCCATCTGTTTTCATCACTTGTGGAAAGGTGGCATGACGAGTCTTCCCACAGGAGTGGCGAGAGCGTCCCGCACTTTCCTCCTCCCCTCAATTTTACTTGATGACATGGGCCTTATCGCTGCATCTGCCGAGCCAGTTAGTCCTTCCCCTTTGTTTGAGGATTAAGAGAGGCTTCTGTGTCCATTGTGAACTCGGGGACACTAAATTGGGAGACTTCTGACCCAGACGAGACATTGATCTCTTCATCTATAAAGCATCCGCGGAGTCAAATGATTATTTCAGATAATCTTATACATAATTGAATCATCTCTAGGGCGGCTGTGATAGACTCTCTATGCCTGCTAAATATGCAAATATCTTCTTTTACTCTACACCGCATTAAATCATCATTGTGTTTGGCCTCAAGCTCTGGGAGGCAGAAGTGGCTCGCTTAGATCCAGTCAGGAAGCTGTGAAACTACCAAACTTGAGTCCTATGATATAATAAACTAAATAAAAAGAAGTCCTTAATAATAATAATATGTCATGCCAATATAAGAATGTGAAGCGTTTTATTAAGTTTCACTTTAGAA
Organism: Terapon puta; assembly: GCA_028564955.1. NCBI lineage: Eukaryota > Metazoa > Chordata > Actinopteri > Centrarchiformes > Terapontidae > Terapon > Terapon puta. The sequence continues at coordinate 22,356,057 of JAOXYL010000100.1, read as the reverse complement.
AGACTCAGACATGTTTCTCAAAAGTACTGACGGCATCAAAGAGGTGATGCCTTCACTCCATAGTGAGCCACCATTACAAAGAGAGGTTGACCTTGCCTTTGGCCTCTTGGCTGTCTGACAAAGCAATCCCCATGCTCTAGTGCAGTACGGCTGTCCTCTAAATGAAAGTAGCTGAGAGGCGAAGGGCAAAGAGGCCTATGGAATATCAATGTGCGATGCTCTCAATTAAGATTAAAGCTTCGAATGGAATCCTATGGAGCTGCTTCCCTAAGAAATGCTTGACATTTTACCCTTGCTGACTCTGGATAAAAAAAAACCCCCGTCCTGCGCCACCAGTACCACCACCACCACCACCGCAGCCGCTAACTAGCTGCCCCTCCTCGAGCCCCCCCCCCATTCTCTGAATTCATTCTGTAGATATTGACTTAGGCTACAGTCACACTTCTAAGAAATAAGTGAAATGGATCATCTTACTGCCGGTGGATGATAAGAATACTGAAATATGAAAAAGCGTCTGGATCAGCAAAATGACAAACTGGGAGGGGGGGTATGAGGCAGTCATGATAAACCCTTAGAGACAAATTCCCTACAGCTAGACGGAGAAATGAGGAGAGGAAAGAGAGGGGAAGAGAGGTAAAGGAGAAAAGAAAACACGCATCTGCATCGTGCACATTTTAAATGAATGTTTACGAGAGAGCCTCATTCATCTACAGTATGTGCATCCTGTCTGAAAGCCAAAAACATGGCCAGACTGCACCTACGTGGCTTTTAAACATAAATCAGCAGCCATAGGGATTTTCAATTGGCTTATCGTATCTGATCTGAAACAGCTTTATAATATGGGAACATCATTCAGTTTATGCGTTTACCTCTTATATCAGACTTTCTAAATAATGAATACATTGCACCGTTTTTCTTTAGAGAGCTTTGTCTGTGTATTTTCAACCCAAAATTCTCCTCATTCATAAAAAAAGAGCCAATTGCAAAGCTTCAATGCTGTTCTTTATTCCCTATAATTAATGCAATGTTTGAGATTTATTTCGCAGTTTGTTAAGATTCAGCAGATGTCGTTTCTGGGCCCGTGGCTTCAGTTTGAATATAAAACACGAGTCGGGTGTTTACTTGAAATATGCGGCACATTTCCTGGTGATTTACAGAACATGATGTCAGTTGTTTGCATCTGATCTTGTAGATTAATACAGATTATGATGATGTTTACAGTGCGTATCTGCCAGCATCATCACACCCGAGCCGTGCGCACATTTCCTAGTTATGTCTGCGGCACAAAAGACACTGGGTCCATTTAAATGCAGCCATTAAATTAGTAAGAAACACATGTCTGCTCATTTATACGGCGCATGCGAAGCTCCAGGTGGGGCTGAGCTATGTGTGTAAAGATGATCTAATATTTTATTGCTGGAAGTAACAGAGCAGGGACTGATTATGAATGCGATGTGGAAAATAAGATCAAAATGGAGCCTATCGTGTAAACTCCACCCTTGATAAACAGAATTCCACATCACGCTCCAACTCTGCAGTTAACTGAATCAATGCAATTCCACTTGTGCTGATCTTGCAGACTGAGGCCCTTCCCCCATCCTCCCTCTCTCTCTTTCTCTCTCTCCTCTCTCTCTCTCTTTCCCTCTTTCTCTCTCTCTCTCACACACACACACACACCACCCGTCTCCCTCCCCGTGCAGGTCTACCCATCGTAACACATTAGCAGTAGAAGCCATCACACAATCAAGACAAGGCAGTGTATGAGACGTCAGGCCAATTTGTTTCCTTCTTGGAGCTACATCACATTAGCAGGGTGGCTATACCCTTGAGCTAAATCCAAGTTCACACAGAGGGAGCGGGCTGCCGGACAGGAGGGCAGCAATGTCAGCACTTTTCAGACGGCTGCTGACATGTATCCAGCAGACTGACAAGTATGGAAAAAAAGCTTGATAGTTTGAAATATGGTCCTTTGGATGTTTCTCTCTGTTTTTCTTTTTTTTTTTCTTTTTTCTGTAAGCTTATAACGGCATTTCCCGAGGCCTGGAAGAAAAAGAGTGCGCAGTCAGAAAAAAATGTAACCAAAAGGTTTCTTCAGTCAGAGGTCAGGACATCAAACGAATGTGTCACACGAATGAAAGGACTGGATTTCCACCCTCGGCAGGATCTCATGCCTCCAAACAGATCTGATATGACTTCAGCGGTGCCCTCCCCGAATCAGAAGACAAATGGGACTCGGAGAGAGCAGTCAATAGTTCAATTATCTGATGTCTGTCTTGCTTAATTAAACATATAATTGAGCATCCGAGGACTAATGATAGCTATCCCATTACCCATGAATCCAATGGATTTGGCATAACCACCACTTGACCCCACTGTGGATTGACTGGCCTCAGGTACGGGGTCAGTGTACATCCACTGTGCACCGCTGTGACACTCCTCGGAGCTGCACCCCCCCGTCGCATGTCTCAGGATGTTGCTCTCAGCTCTGCCAAAAACAGTTGGAGGGAAAAATGCAATTACTCCGAGATTATCATACTGCTTCCGTTTGACTTTTCTGACTGAATTCATGAATATATATGAATCCATCTTGCATCTCAATCTGGAAACCCCCACATCTATGTTTGGCTGGTGGCATTCTCTTTGTTTCCTCAAAGTGTGTTCTTACAGGAAGATTAAAGTGTTACCTTAAGAAATCCAGCCCATAATTTAAAAAAAGCACGAAACATCAAAAAATCTCTGCAGTTTTCTCTGTGTCAAGAAAAGAAAAAAACCCCGTAAAATATATTTCCAGAACTTTGAGGGAGAGTGCTGTGTGAAGGATGTGTTTTTCCTAAATATCGCTGTTGTCAGGTGAAAATCTCCAGAATGTCAACTTTTCAAGAACTGTGAAACACAGTCTGTTTTTTTATTGTGTGTGTGTGTTTTTTTTAGATTGATGACAAAGCATTTTAAAGTTTATTCTGTTGAATTGTGAGATGAGTCCATGCTTTCTTCAAACCCCTGAGAACCATTTAAGCTGAAGGATTGATCAGACATTTTGGAAATGCAAGTTAAGAGTTAAATGTTGAAAAAAGTCAAATGTTAAAAAATTAATTTACTTAAAAGTAAAGGAACTTTGACAAAATAAAATACTTACTGTATATAAAATAATGACTGTATATATCTATATATATGTATATATATAGATATATACATATATGTATGTGTATATGTATATATAAACACACGCATAATGAAACTGACTATATACTTGTTTTTGATAATTGATTTATTACTATACAAAATATAAAAACTATATAACCATAGAAATTAGTGTAAAGAAAGTGACTAAAGTTAAATGAAATAAACATGGACAGATTTGTACTTGACAGTTTTAAATTTTTTGTTCTCCAGACACATTTTTGTTTGTTAAGAACCCCAACCTAAACTTATATATTTATAATGTCAATGTGTAGCACACACACACACACACACACACAGACACACACACACACACATACACACACACACACACACACACACACGCATAGAGCACCCCTCTCTCTCTGAATGTATCACCAACCTTTGGACTTCAC
>JAOXYL010000100.1:22312688-22344579 GCA_028564955.1 Terapon puta | reverse complement strand
GCAGCTTTGTCAGGAGTTCCCCGCCTCGTTTGGATGATGGCGTTTATGTGTGTGTGTGTGTGTGTGTGTGTGTGTGTTAAATTTCACATAAATACACAGACAGGTTCCTGTGAGCTGACCAGGTCTGATATATAGGCGCTCGGTGTGTTATTACAGCCAGCACAGACTGTGTGCAGCGAGCGGTTCAACATTACAAAGGGACAGACAATCTAACGGTTAAACTTTCTCTAAGGTTTCAACTGGCTGCCAGCACACTGTGTGAGTACACCACCACCTCCTAGCTGCAAACCAGATTGGAAATCCACTGTCTTTAATGAAAGAGGGAACGCAAACTTTCATGCAGGGGAGTAAAGCAAGTCGAGGCACATCTGGCACGCAGGCCCGACACAGGCCCGAGGTGCTGCGGGAGCCGCACACTCCCTCCATGCAGGAATGTTTCTTTCACTAAACCAGAGGCTGGACTGACAGCTCCCGTCAGGAACATGGGCATGAATATTCATGGTCTGCTGTTTGTTTGTTTGTTTGATCCTTTCGGTCACTGCGTCCTCCTCTGATCAAGATTTCAAAAGAGCTGAACATCTAAATTTAAGGATGATCAACAAAATTCCATGGGGACAATCTGGCATGTGTTTTAAGGAAGACTCAAAGAAGATTTTCCCTCCAAAAATGTTTCAATACATGAATATATATTTACACACACACACACACACACACACACACCTTTATCTATTTTTGTGCTGGGTGGCTATTTGCCAAAATATCAATTTGACAAATGTGATGAGGAGTCTAAATAATGAAGGTGTTTCAGGATGATACCACACTAATGCACACTGTAACTGTATCACTGAACCAGGCGCCAGAAGATCAGAAATATTTCATCTTGTATAATGAGGGAGTGTAAAACACTTAAATAAAGCACAGCTATTCATCATACAGGGTGTCTTTTCATGAATGTCAAAATAAGCGATAAATACCGACAGTATGTTTTTAAATTAAATCATAGAATTAGTTGCCTGATTATAATAATTAGGGAAAAAAAAAGGTAATTATCAGGTGAACCAGTGTGCAGCTGTGCTTTTAATTCCTCCTCGGCGCGTACCTCTCTGGCACTTTTAATCAGGCGTCTCGCAGCCTCCTTGCAGCTGTAGATGCTGTCCCCGTAGCTGGGCTGGAAGTGCGCCACGGCCCGGGTCACCCCCCGGTACGAGCCGGCGGTGAAGGCGGGCCAGCCCAGCTCCAGCAGCGGCGGCTCCACGTCCGACACCTCGGGGAAGTAGGTGAGGGAGGAGCAGTCCTGGGAGCAGCTGAGCGACGGCTCCGGCGCCTGGTCCTCCCCGGGCAGGAGGAGGGAGGCGCAGCGCGGGGGGGGCACGGCGCCGCTCCGGATACGCTGGATCTCCTCGTCCGACAGAAAGTTGGGGATCCTCTCCTCCCCGAGGAAGTCCAGGAAGCGCTCCGGCCCCCCCGAGAGGAGCCGCTCCAGAGCCAGCCGGTGCCTCTCGTTGTACACCTCCTGCGGGTCCAGGTCTCCGGAACCAGTCTGCTTCGGGCCCAGCCTCAGGGGCGAGTCGTCCAGGAGCTGAGACAGAGCCATGGCCGTGTGTGTGTGTGTGTGTGTGTGTGTGTCCCCACCAACTCCCTCGCTCAGGTCGCCGCGCAGGTACAGGTAACGTCTGGGACCCGCAGCGGCCTCAGTTCGTATTTTGGTTTTTCCCTCCGTTCCTGTCCGCCGCGGATCCGCATTGGCTGCCGGTCGGTCGTCAAACCGGGACGGCGGCTCCGGGCTCGCTGAGGCGGGCTGTCAGTCTAATGTAAAGCCGGTCTCATTGGCTCGTTTGGAGGCAAACAAGCCTCCCGCACGGCCCCTCTGCTCTGCCCTGATCCGGTTACAGCGCGGAGGAGAGGAGCAGAGCGCGGAGGTCTCACTCCGACGCTTTCTGCTGCGCGCACGGCCGCTGTCGGTCTGTCCTCAGCCTGAGGAGGGGGAAGGAGGAAAAAAAACACAATTTCTTTTTTTGTTGTTGTTGTTGTTGTTGTTTTTAATAAGCACTCTGTTTCTCTTTGACTGTAGATAAACATGTAGGAAGTCATTTCCGCCATCTGCCCGCTCGCCTGTCAGCTGTCAGTGAGCCTGTTCACAGTGAAGAGGAGCCGCTCTCATGGTGTGAAGCGTCTCCGAGCCCGGAGCGCACCAGCGGTTCTGTTTGTTTACAGCGCTGAAAAACGAGGCAGCGTAATGACTGTGTCTGAGGTTTAGGTTGTAAAACGCTCCCAGGCTGAGGCCGAGCCCACACCGAGGCCGAGCGGGCGGCGCGTCCCTCCCAAACGACACGAGGCGGAACATCTCGGATAAAACAGCTCCGTCTCGCTCCAGACGCGCCGGAGAGTCCCGGAGAGAGGAGGAGGAAGAGGGGTTTGATTTGAAATCCTTCACCGGGAGACGTCCGGTCACCGGCCCGCCACCGCTGTCAGCCAACCGGTGCGCGCGGTGCAACGCCTGCGGGTCACCATAGCAACAGTGTCTGCATCCGCGGGATGCTGCGCGTGGACTCAGACCGGCTACAAACTCTAATAAAATGATGATAAATGCGTCTTTTTGGTTTGAACAGGGCCCTGCTCGTTTACGACACGCGTGCGTAAAAAAAACAGATCCTGATACACGAAGACATTAAATTCAACAAATTCATTTTAAAGCTACGCTGCCGGTCGAGTGAGTTATCTGAAGTATGAAAACTGAAAACGTACTATCACACACAGATGTTTTTGAGGATAATAAAGAGGGGGAAAATGTTGCGCACTCTGTCTCGGCCCTCTGATCTGTGTTCAACAAGACCCATGTCCTGCGCACCGGGCCGAGAGGACCAGAGACTGCCCCCTCTCCCACCCCCCACCCCCCCTCTACTCCACATCAAACTGTGCAGACACTGTGCGGGTACAAACACACCGACAAGTAAAAACCATCACTCCTCTCAGTCTGTACATTACTTAGTCACCATATAGTATCACCATGCGCACCAAGTGTGTCTCTGTAACATTGTATCATTGTCATATTCAAGAAGAATGTGTAATAAACCGGGTTTTTACACCAGATCACGCTCAACGACACGTCTCATCCCCGCAGACCGGAACCATGGGCTGGGTTTGTGTTTTACCATCGAGTGACTCATCTTCCTGATAGATAATCTTTGTGTTTCCTGACTGTATACAGCCACAGCTACGGGCAACGTCTGAACCCAGTCAGGACAAAGTGGGAGGGGACAGCAAATCCATGTTTCCTAAATACTGGAGGTCTGTAGGAGCCCTTTATATGTCCAGGATTTACAGCAGACTCCGAGGACAACGTGCTTTATGTTGCACGTGCACCAGCTCGCCAGTCTTCACGTTAATATACTATTTAAACATATAATGCGTCCATAATATTCAGTGTTGTTGGGATCTTTTCTCACCCACAATACCATTTATGTACTGTTATTACAATCTGCAATTCATCTTGCTGATATGACTTGCTGAAGTGTTTTCGGAATATCTTTCCAAAGTAAATCAGCATAGTTCTCCTCTAAACGCCGTTTTAATTCCATCAGACTGTCATGTCTAACTGGGCTCTGTCTGGTTTGGGGGGGCTCTCCACTTTCCTCAGTGCGCTTTTACGCACAGAGAGGCCAACAAGGTCATGAGGGTCACAGCCGGATAATTCAACACAACGAGGCAAGACTAACATTTGTTATTCGATTACAAGAGGAAAAGTACTTTTCTGTTTAACCATAAAAACGGACATGAATAACTAGGCTACATTTACTGTGTACGTGCGTAAATTGCTCCTCCACTGTTACGCTCGTGCGTAAAAGTCTATTTTAAGCCGGCAGGCTAATAGGCCTGTGCTTTAAATGACAATTCCCACAACGATTAATATTCACTGTAGCCCATCAAGAGTTTTTTTTTCTCTTCTAAAGACGGCAGCCATCTATTGAGAAAAAAAAAACATGTGACCTAATTAAGAGGACCTTTCGGGTGATGAAGCTCTCTGAAAGCGCAGATCACTAAACTCCTGTGAAATCCCAAATTTACACAATACAACCCATCTGTTCAGCCTGCTCCGCGGCGCCATTGTAGCTATGTATAACCCAATCTGTTAGAGCACTGCCTTACCCCTATAACGACATACCCAAATGTGCACTGGGCTCAGTATACGTACCCCCCCTCCTCCTCCTCCTCCACCCCTTCTACACACACACACTCTAACACACACACACACTCTCTCTCTCTCTCTCTCTAACGCACACACACACACTCACACACACACATCCCCATCTCATCCCCGCCCCTCTCCAAAATTTTAGATGAAAGGGCTTTTGGATTTTGGATGACGCTCCGAATCACGTGTTCATAGGAAATACACTCGCTATAATTTTTTTGGAGCTGCCTCGTCCTGCGCCGCCGACCATAGTTGTTTTTGCCGTCTCCATACAGTGTGGCAGAGGGGTGGAAAGGTAATGTAATGTAATGTACCTTGCCGTGGTCACTGACGGGTTCACGCCAGTTCACCGGGTTCACTTGAGGAGAGCTCCCACCCCCTGCTCGCCTCCTCTTCTTCTCAAAGCGCAGCGATCGGAGCTAATCCAATATTATTCATTTATATATTAATGTCGGATCCCATTTTTCCCCACCGACTCTTGAGGTAAGGACACATCTACTCTTTCCGAAACGCGGATCGCCCTCGCTCTTGGCGAGGCGCGATCTCCAAAGTTGTTTACTGAAATTATGGCTCGCTATTGAATATTGAATTTTCATCTGGTGCCGTAGTCAAGGCAGTTTATATGAAGTCGCCAATGTATAAAATGGCGACAGTAGGTGGAGGAGGAGGAGGAGGAGGAGGAGGGGGTGGTTGGAGGATTTTTTTTTTGGGGGGGGGGTATTCATAAGGATATAAAGAGTGCCGGATCGCCTTTGGCAAGTGGGCTCCGAGGCGGTGCGCGTTGCCCCACAGCCGCGTGAATGGAGAGAAATGGGTTAACTCGTCAGTTTGTTACAGTTACACCAGCGGATCCTCCGTCTGGCCGCTCTTCGCTCCCCCCCCCTCCACCCACCACCCCCCCTCTCTCTCCTCTCCGCGCTATACAATGTGGCGTATCTGCTTATTTTTATTGCACAACGCGCCGTATTTCCCCCGCTGCGCCGCGAGCGCTTTTAGTTGTGAAAGACTTGCGAGCGTAGCAGGCTTACGGGGCTGGGAGAAGAAGAACCCCCCCACTCTCCCACCCACCAGCACCACCACCACCTCCACCTCCGACCCCATAGATGTTCAAACTGCACGCCAAGTCTCAATTTTCATCTATTGATCGCTCACTCTCGCTCTCTCTCTTCCTCCTTCCCGAGCAGAAAGGTAGGCCCTGTACGTCTATGCACAGGACTCTTTTTCTTTCATTTCCTCCTCTTCCTCCTGCCAACATGTGCTGCTGCTGCTGCCCTACTCCCTCTCTCTCTCCCTCTCTCTCTCTCTCTTACACACACACACACACACACACACTGAGGCATATACAGTACAGTAAAGCAGAGCTGGAGATATTTTGCAAACTGTGGATTAGCTGCGATGCGTTGTGATTAAAAAAAAAAAAAACAGTTCCTGTAAGGTCACATTTTCTATCTGTACATAAATATTGACCCAGCTTTGAATGCCATGTGTGTCCCCGTGCCTTCAGGGGAGGGACCTCTGTGCTGACTAACGTTGGATCATGTGTGGGTTCACAACACAGGAGACAGCCCCGTGTCATCCAAGCGGTCAGCTAGACGAGCATGAATCATGGGCAATTTTTGGGAGTGTGTTTTAATTATTTAACCATGTAAGCTTGTTACATATAATGTAGGTCATGGAAATGACTGCGCAACACTCAGGCTGCTGAGGTTTTCCTGAGGGTGTAGGTGTAGGGAGAGTGACTCCCAAGTGCGGAGCAGAGTCCGGTCTCCAGCGGACGTTTCCGCACGCTCGACAGTTAATTTTCAGGCGTGTGTGATGACCGGCTAAACAAAGGTAAATGAGCTCTCGCTGTGCAGATCCGGCAGATTGGGTTCAGCTTGACCCGGCGAGTTCAGTGTGTGTGGAGGTTTTCACTCCAGCAGGACGCTTACACTGGGGGAATGTCAATTCCCTTTGTGGATCCCTGGGAACGGTCTTCCATCTCCCTTCTCGGAACTGCTCTAATGAGGCCAGGCATATTGCCTTTCATCCCTCACTCCCTGCAATTAGGCACAGCTCACAGTTTTCGTTATGGCCACAGCAGAGTGTTTGTATACACAGATACAATGTAGTGGGCCAAGGCTGCCCACTCCCCTCTCCGCAGCGCATGCCACCCGCCGTATACCTGGAAAACTGTACTTTTCAGGATTTGCTGTTCCGTTTTCTAGCGGCAGTGCCTGTAGATGTTGTGTTTGTGTGTGCCTCCCACAGCTCAAAATGAATCCCCTGCCAGTGAATACCGAGGAAGGTCATATGGTCATGATTTGCAGATTTAGCTGACATGGAGTGTATAACATTCCTTGAGTTCAGAGAAGAAAATCAACTATCTAATGCCAACCAGATCTATTTTCCAGCCATTTTTTATACAAACAAGCATTCATGATAGCGGCATACCTCATGATCCTCTCAGAATATCCTTCGGACCACAATGTAGAGTCCTATTTTTCCCACCAGAAAGGACGGCGTTCTATACAGGTTCACTTTTATTTGGGTCTTTCATCCTTTTTGGTATTGCTTTTGTCATCGGACCAATGCCGTATCGAAGCCCAGACTGCTCAAAAGCCTCACTAAAACAGCATGTTTGCACAGTTCCAACCAAAAGAAACGCCCGTGCAGTGACGAGGGGTGGGGGGGTTTGGGGGGGGCCTTGGGGCTAGTGGGGAGAGAGCCCCTGCCACTTTCTCTGTCCCATGCAAGAAAGGTTTGGTCAGCAGGAGCTGGCATTTGCCAGGCTTTGGCAGTTAGAGAAGGCTGTGATGTCAGCCATTTTAGGATGGACAGTACAATGTGCTGTACGCCGCCATCTTTCTTCTTTTTCTTCTTAAGTTGCCAAATGAATGCCTGTAGTCTTGGCTACAGAACTGAAGAAGTTATTCATCAAAAGTGATGTAAAAGGATGCATGACTCAGATTTTTTTTTTCTCTGCGCACCATGGTTTATTTGTCTGTCATTCATCTGGGCCACAGATAGAAGGGTTCGGAGAACAATGTAAGATTTCAACAGTGAGCGCTCACCCTAACACGAAACAGGACCGTGCAGCAAAGATGCTCAGACAGGCAGAGCGCAGTAGGTATGTACCGTACCACCACAGACTCCAGGCCTCCTCGCTAATTTAGACAAAAAAACGCAGACGGCAGGTCGTTCGCAGCTCGTACGGCCGCGACATTTCTTTCATCTTCCTCTGTCACAAACATTTTTTTTGTCGCTATGGCGAAACCGAAAAAAAAGAAAAAGCAAAGTTGTTGTCGCAGACCTCACCCAAAGTTATCTGAAAGAGACTTGAACCATGAATGGACTTTTCAAAGATGGCTGGTGGGGCATGTGGATTAAGTTTGTCCCGCACCGGATGCAGTCCGGGCGATTCAGTGTGTACGTCTGCCCGTGTGTGTGTGTGTGTCTTGAGGTTGGTGGGTGTGGGCGAGTGACTACGCTGTGTGTGTGGCGTGGTGGGCAAGGGGAAGAGAGGGGTTGCCATGGCGATGTTAACACATGAGTGGCACCACCGACCGGTCTCCCAGTGGACGAGGCTGCAGTCATGGAGGTAAGGGGGGGAGTGTGAGTGTGTGTGTGTGTGTGTAGTGTGCGTGTGTGAGGAGGAGGAGGAGGAGGAGAAGGAGGACAACGAGATGGCTGACAACACCTGCATCTCACACATTCAGAGACTAATACGCACACAAACACACCCATGTAGAAAAAAGAAAAAAAAAATAAGCCCGCAGTAGAGAGGGAGACCGCACACTGAAGTCACGCCGTGTCTCCTGCCGGACAGGCGGCGGAGACTGCGTGGACTCATGTGCTGTATTAGCACTGTGCTAAGGACCCTGATGACTCTGAATTGTTTTTCAGCACACGTAACACTGGAGCCCGACACTTATTCATTCTGGCAAGCGTACAGTGCTGTTCACGCACAAAGATGTCCCCAAACTGAAACCTGTCCACCCTTACTGTCAATAAAACCCCCGCATTAGTCCACGCCGGCAGCGTGATGGACACAGGAGACACCCAGACACGCAGGAAACAGAACAATCGCAATTCGACATTCAGCCGTCTAAAGGCTCCCAGCGCTGGATCACGTTTCCCCTTATAAATGAGGCGCCATTGTTCCCAATCTCTTCTCTGTGCAAGACAGTAATTGCTCTCTGTCTCTGGCTTATATTTGGGTGTCCAGCTGATCCACTCACATGACGTTAATCTATTTAATGGACGTTTGGCAGAAAATGTTCCTGCTAAACAGATTTTTTGATCATTCAAATGTATCTGTCAGGAGTTTCCCCCTCTCTCTACCCCAACCCCCCAGAGGATGCCAGGTCATTTTTTTTTTTTTTTCGGGATGAATTTTTGAAGCAGACTCTCAAGACAGCCGCGGATCACTGTCAAAGCAAATTACACGCAAAACAAATATTGTCACAAGTGAGAGAATTTTTTTTTTCTCTTCCTCCTAGTGCGACTGTCGCGTCAAGAGACTCCTTGCCAGTGATTCAGTTCAAAGAGAAAGAATTTCAGAACGGTGCAGGTGCTAAATGTTGCGGAGGTGAGGAGGGAGTGTGTGCGTGGAAATGTGTGCCTACGAGGTGTCAGCGGGGAGGAATATTGAAACAGCAGAGCCTGTCATCATCATCAGTCATCCTCTCACTTCACTCCCAAATGTCTGAGTTTTCGTCTTCCTTTGTCCTTCTTCCTCCTCGAGCCGTCACACTCTCATTCATGTGACAGGCGGCACAACAAAAAACACCAATCTCTGTTTGTTAATGTCAACTGTAGGTGACCCAACAATCTGGGAGTGTCTGAATCAGTGGACTGTTTTGAATTAAATTTTAATGTTTAGCAACCACTTTGCAGCCTCGCCTCCCTTCCTGCTGGTAGCAGCTCGCTGTAGATTGGGCATGTTTTTCGTGTTGTAGTATTGTAATTACTGCAGCAGTTTATGAGGTGATGAAAGGGAATACATGCTGCTTTCTTTCAATTGGTTAGCTGAAACGGGAGCAGCGCGCTCGGCTGTTTGCCATGTAAAAGTATGGAGAATATAATTAAATATTAATGAGATGTAAATATTATATTGTTATGGAAATGGCAGTGCAGGAGCACATAAGGGAGGCCCTCCTGTAAATCTTAAAGCTGCCATTAAATCAGGCGGAACGTATAAACCCCATCAGAATTTAAACCTAGCCTAATCCCATTTGTTTTGAAACGCTTGTTTTTGAGAAGTTGAATGGTTCAAGCGTGGTTTTAGTTGGGCGAACAAGGCCCCGCTGCTCGCGCTGAGCGTGGGTGTTCAGAAAGCACGTCTGAGAGCTCCGCCGCTCTCCCTCACTTCAGATACGACTCCCCTGGTCCGCTGAGATGAAAAGAGTTCCCTCCCCCTGTGCCACGGAGCCAGTGCCAGTGCGAGGACATACGACACACTGGGGACAGTGAACGTCTGAGCGTTGTCTACCTCGCCGCTGAAACACAAGGCCCGGCTTTTCAGAGGGAACCATTCAATGGCTCCCTGTCTGGGAAGCCCTTGTCTTGTGTCTGATCGCACGTCTCGCTCGCCAGATAAAGCAGCCCATTCTTTTGATAGGTGACCTGATTCTTTATGTAACCTTTCTCAACTTTTGGCTTGTCTTGGGTTTTCTCATGCAGGAAGCGGAGTGTTTTTCCGGGGAGGGGAGCGTCTGTACTAGGCCAGAGACTGTCTCGTCACAGTCCCCCCCTCCGATGGGCTCCTGCACTGGCCGCAGCCCGCCGCCGTGACCAGCTTACCTTCTTCCATCACTTTATCTTCTGGGGCTTGTCTGCCCCTGGACAAACAAAATGCATCACTGCAGTGCAGTTAAACCGAGCCGACGCTGATTTTTCACAGACTTCTATAGCATAGTGCCGCCTCGCATACAGATGTGCATGACTACATCCCTCTGTTGCGTGAAAGCTGACTTCTAAATCCCTCAGTCAGTGGAACAAACTCAATGAACGCTGTGTCCTCACCAGGGGTTAATCGAGTGTGCCGTCAGAGGATATCATGACCTCTCTGGCGGCAAAACATACAGCACATGCCCGCGTCTGGATGCAGTGAACCGGGATTACTGCATAAGATGCTGGTGACCTAGTTTTTTTTTTTTTTTGTTGTTGTTTGTTTGTTTTGTTTTGTTTGAGTTTTTTAGTCAGAAAGCAGCAGCCATCAGTGGAAATAAAAAAAAAAAAAGGTTGTTACAAGGAGGACGTCACAGTCTGTCTGGGATCAGTGTGTACTGTTGAGCAGTCATTTGAGGGTTTTAATTCTGGAACAGGTTCATCTTTTATTTACCATCCAGCCGGCCATGGTGAACATGCACGTGGATGCAGTAAAACGAAAGTCTGTGAAAGTGCTTTTCACTGTGTACAAAGGCAGCGTGACAAAAAAAGAAAAGAAAAATCTGTTCAAAGCATGTGAAATGATTTCTTTGTATCCAGAAAAATGCGGTACAAGATTTTGAGGTATGCTGGATTTCAACAGACACCAGGTTTCGGGTGGCAGGGCGGTTGAATTTGTGCAGCTGATGTTTTACCCAGAAGGATAAGCTCGGAGGAAAAGGTAAAGCCTGGGTGATATGGATTGATGATGATAGGATGAGACTAGTTTTCAGCAGCATGTCACACATCAACGCTTCTCCAGTCTCGGAGAGCAAAGACGAGAGTGATATGCAGAAGCCGTGTATGTGTGTCTGCCTGTGCGTGTGTGTGTCAATAGTTCATGCAGAGGGCAGAGGGTGCAGAGCTTCCACTTTGATATTTTTTTGTCATCATTTGTTGTGCATGTTTTGTACTTTTACAGCATTGAAATGACTATAAAAAACAGCTGCATCACTAATGAAACACTGGCTGGAGTGTATCCGTTGTCTTGTCCTACAGACTTTGTTAAATATTTGAGGCTTTGTGAGAGAACAGAGGCATGTTTTTTTTTTCTTTCTCCACAATGCGGAAGAAAAGAGAGGAGAAATGTTGAACACTGCAGAGACAATCTGTATCCATCCTCATGACTGGAGTGCTACAGGAAGAGGCAGCCTATGGATGTGGTTTGCTAATGGATTTGTGGGCCCAGTGGTCTGTGTATTGTGTTTGTATGTATGTATGCGACACCATGCTGCTCGTTGAACACAAGTAGGATGAGCTGGTTTGAGTCTGCAGCATGCGTGTGGCTATGAATGTGTTCGTAGTAACCTTCTCAGACCTTATGAAACAGTTTCAGGTCCTTAGCAGAACTGCTGTTGGCTGACTACTGACACGCACACACACACACATGCACACATGCACACACTAGTCACTTGATTTCCCCTCTTGACGCCACATTATGCCAGGAACGAACACTGTACCGTCCAATGTAAAACATATGGCTCACATCCAAGTGTGGTAGTAAAATACTCACTCTAACCAGCGATGACATTTACCATTTGTATGTCTGCTTTACGATATCAAACCAAAAAGGAACAAGGCAGTACAACCCAGAGCATGTGACAAATGTTGGGACATATTGAGTAAAATAATGTCCTCTTTCCCTCTGTAAAATTTTACATAATTTAAAATAACAATACAGATACTTGAAAAACAAATTTACCAAATGTTTTGTGCAGACAAACACAAACCCGTGTGCATAATTTTGCATATTTGCAGTTGCTGCAGACAATGTGAAACAGCTGGTAAGGTTAGATGCACCATCATTTTGAAGAGGTGAAGTGCATCCCACTCAATAGGTAGAAAATTCCCAAGGTAGGCTGTGGACAATATTTATTTACTGATATTAAGTCTTTCGTGGAGGGGGGCAGGTGGCATCTGGCAACAAGGATCCCAATTCAAACACAACACATCACATCTAGGTGACATTCATTTGAGCTTTAGTCTTATTGCCAGCAAGCCTTTTTATTACATGTGTTGTTCATATTGTGAAGCTTTACTAAAAATAATTCTGTGGACACATGCCATCAATAATTAAAAGAGCCAGACCTATGGCAACAGTGAAGAAAAACAACAAATATCGCTGAGATTAGACTGTCATTTCTGGCTCTGCCGATTTTCATGCTCTTTTTTCTGAATTCATAAAAAGTGACAGCTAGACAGAAGTCTGTAAATCCAAGTAAATAACCAGGACACTGACAGGCTGCCTTGATTAAAGAAGCAAGTGTGTGTGTGTCTGTATGTGTGCCCTGAAGTATTTCTTATTATTTCTCTTTTTCAAGTTTTCATTATATATTGAATGTTAAGTATTCAGAATATTTAGAAAATCAGCCAAATGTAATTTTAAAATGTGAATCATAATTTTGTTCATGAACTCTGATACCATTTTTTAAATTAATGTGTCTAATGTGTGAGCGAGATCCACTTTGCCTCTCTCTGTACAGTCATTTCATGTAACCTTCATATTTTATTATGAGCACAATGCAAAAGGCTTTTTTTTTTAAAAAAAAAAAAGAAAAGCACTACACTCTTTTATTTCAATTTTACTTGAATTGCCGACAAATACCACCTACACTTATCACACTGTATTTCCACCTACACTTATTACACTGTGTGTGGCTATTAGCTTCCTCTACATCCTGCCTTCTGTAAAATGCCATGCGTAAATATTTCATATGTTTTAAATTTTCTCTCAGCATAGACTATAAATCTACTATGCAAAAAGGGCAGCTTTTTATCTGTCATTCTGATGCCAATGTTCAGGCACCACACTGCAATTTCTTTTTTCTATAATTACTAAATTAAAGATGATCTGAAAGGGTCGCATGCCTCTCACTGTTTGTACTCTTTTATCACAGGTTCCCTGGGAGCTGTTAGACTTGTCCATGTGACAGGAGTCCTTACGTGGCAGAGGGCATGAAGCAACACTGTGATATCATAGTGGCTGGTCCATGACACTAAACTTCACTCAACCCTCTCCACTCTCCACCCGCCCTCTGTTTTCATCATACCGGACAAACAATCACTCACTCTCCCATCTACACAAAGCTGCACAATGGCCAGCAAGAGGAAATCCACTGTGCCCTGCATGATACCATCCAAATCCAAACATGTGCGTGAGGAAATCATACTGGGCTCGCTACCAGAACTCCTACCAACAATCCCAGAAGATAGCATACTCAGCATCTCTGGAGAAGAGTCTGGCCATTTCTCTCAAAGCTCCTCCAAATCCGAAAGTGGCATCGAGATGCAGAAAGGAGGTACATACAGCTGTCCAAAGTGCCGTTTTGAGTCCAGAGATCTAAACTACTTTTTGGATCACATGCACAACTGCCACTTAGACTTCAGGGCCCAGCCCACCTTCTACTGCCTGAACTGTGGGGTGTCAGTTGTCCGCTTTGAGGCTCTGGCTTTGCATAATGCTAACACCCACCCTAAAATAATGGAAGGCTTGGTCACTGCCTCCCTTACTGTCAATAAGAGGGATGGGGTAACAACAGTGGAGCAAAGCCTCTTCACAGACAGCGGAGAAGACTCCAGAGAATCTGGGATCTGCGTCACCAAAACTCCGATTGCAAAGATGATGAAAGCCAAGGGAGAGCACAAAAAGATTGTGGTTTCTCACACCGTGGAGGTACGGAAGATAGACACTGGAAAGGATGTAGACCCCAGCATGATGACAAATGTGCCTGAACTCCAAAACGGGGCTCTCAGTGTTTCTGGCGCCCCAGCTATGCCGAGGACCACTGTCACTCATTTGATTACGACGACAGTGTCCAACCAAGTCTTTCACCAGCACACTCCCTCCCTTTACTCTCCCCCCTCCTCCGATTCCAATAAAGACCTTCCAAAGGTGATGATCCCACTCAGCAGCATCCCCACCTACGATGCCGCCATGGACACCAGCAGCTTTCTCAAGACATCCTTTGGCAAGTTCCCCTACCCGACCAAAGCCGAACTCTGCTACCTAACGGTGGTCTCGGAGTTCCCCGAAGAGCAAATCAAACTGTGGTTTACTGCCCAAAGGCTCAAGCAGGGCATAAGCTGGTCTCCTGAGGAGATTGAAGAGGCCAGGAGGAAGATGTTTAACACAGTGTTCCAGGGTGGAGCACCTCAAAAGCAACCCGCTACACAACGGCATGTCAATCACATTGTAACTCACCACACTGTCAATGCCCATCCAGGCTCAAAAGGACCAAACTTTCAGATGGCCAAAGTTCCCTACGGCAGTGTAAAAACCAGGCCTGTCGGAGTCATAGCCACACAGGCGAGTATGTCAACCAACCCCCATGTCACTAGGGTCTCGTATTCTACTCCAATTGTCCCCCCAAAGTTTCCATCTGCAGTCAGAACAACAAAGGTACTGACCAAGAATACTCCACCCACTGTGGAGCCAGACAAGAGCAATGGCCTCAGCCTGGACATGGCTGGAAGCAGCGGTTGTGTCAGTAGCACCAGCAGCAGTCGAAGCAGCAGTAGCAGCAGTAGTTGCAGTAGTAGCAGCAGCATCAGCAGCTATTCCAGCAGTAGTAATGGTGGTGAGACTGTCACCAGAAAACCAGTGTATAACAGCAGCCCGACCAACAGCATCAACAGCATTGCCACTTGCTCTGTCAACATTAGCAATAATGATGAGCACTGTGTTGCTGACACCAATGGAAAACCAAATGTCAAAAATAACAGTTCACCAACCGAATTGGAAGGTTTAAACACTACCAAGAGTCAAGTGATCATCGATAACACCAGCAAGTCCAACATCACCTGTAACAATCATGACAGTGGCATCATCACTTCACAAGAGGAGCCCCAAGCCACAACTCCCAATGACGAACGCAACGACATCCACAAGACCAACAACAGCAGTATTAGCAATGAATACTCCAGTACCACCTGTAATGACAGTGTCCCTAACCTGAACCATGCCAGCAAATCCCCAACTGAAAGCACCAGCACTACTGTCATTACAAAAAGCAGTTCATCCATTTTAGATGAGGGTAAAGGCAACAAGGACTTTCCCATAAAAGGCATGTCAATCTTACAGCAGCTCATTAAGGAAGAGGACCCATTTGCCAGGGACAGAAGCTGTCCAGAGCTCAAAGTTGATCCCATGAAAATCAACTTCAAGAGGCTGAAGATGAATGAACCAGAGGCTACATCTGAGTTTGTACATCAAGAACAAAAGTGTGAGATAGCTGAGGTGTCTGCTTCCCAGCCTTCTTTCTCGCCCCCCAGAGGCAACAAGACCCCCCAGCAGCTGCACATCCTCCGACAGGTTTTCTCCAACACCCGCTGGCCCAGCAGTCAGCAGTATGAGGACTTGAGCGTCCAGACAGGCCTTGCCAAGTCAGAGGTGGTGCGCTGGTTCAGCGACAGCCGGTACAGCCACAAGAACGGGCAGCTGAAGTGGCTGGAGACCTATCAGCGACCACCTTTAGATTCTGAGGATGCGAGGGGCCACGGAGACACTGAAGCTGAGTCACCAAAGGACTCTCCAGTGGCCAAAAAGAAACTTGTTGAGCAAGACATGAACAAGCACCTTGAAGAAGAAGCAGGACTGAACTCAGGGCAGCGGGTTGTGTGGCAGGATTCATACTCACCGCTGCTGGGTCTGATGGGGTCCGAGGGGAGTGCTGAGCGAGGCCGAGCTCAGGAATCAGCACAGTCGGGGGACTTGCAGGATCCCTGGTCAGAGAGAGCAGAGGACCACCAGCAGCCAGTGACCAGCCAGTCACTCATTGAACAACAGACTGATGCCAATCAGGCCAGGTACTTCACTCATAATTATTGAATTACAAAGTGGGCTAAAAGCTCCTACAGCAAGACACCCTTCATATTCATACCTTGTGATGTTTTACAAGCTAAGTGGTATTTATCAATCAAGAAAACACAAACAATGTAAGCCAGGTGGAGTGATGAAAGCATGACAGATTGTTGTTTGTTGTTGTGGCTGATGTACAGTAAAAAGGAGGCAGGAGATGTGTGTACAGGTACTCATGCTGAGTAGCTTATTCAGGCAATCAAAGGTCCGTGTTTAAGAAGCTATTTTTAGATAAGTAGGAGTCTGAGCCATTGAATTATAGATTGAGACCGCATGCTAATATATGTGAATAAATCATGACAATTGTCTTTGGTAGGATGGATTTCCAAGAGGCAAGATAACCTGTATACAGGCATCATTTTACCATGCTCCCTCCGAAAAAGTACCTCACTTGTACAACAGTAATACAACACATCAGGAGCTTTCCAACCTTGTCCTCACAATTTGTACATGTTGTGTTTGCCTGTTTGTGTCTGGGTGTCTGCGTGTTGCTGGTAGGGATCGCCTGAGGATGGAGCTGCTGGAGGTGTGATGAAGCTGGCCCGATCTCACCGGAGGAACATGATGTTTAAAGGCTGGCTTGCTCCCCTGGCTGAGGTCTGAAAAGAGTGTTCATAATGACAGCAGATGTGATTGTAGCTGGACCGTTGGACTCTGACTGTAACTGTGAATACCCCCCACCCCTCCTCCGCCTCCTCCTCTTCCATCTGCCATCACTTCCTGCCATCGTCAAAAGAAAGAACTTCTCACCTTTGAGTCCTGTGATGTTTAAGCCTTTCATGCTTCTTTGTGGTTGTGTGGGGAGGGTGCACAATGAGGTCAGTACAAGGGATCAAAGAAAAGAATGAGAAAAGACGCACACTGACTGGAAAACTGACTTGAATGAGCGAAGATAGGATAGGATAGGGCCGAGAGATATTGTTTTTGGGTCAGAGGGAGAAATATATATATATGATTGAAACTGCACTATAAAAGAGGGTTTGTACTGACTGGACAAACAAATGATGTGTCAAGGAAATGTTATTGTTGGCTTTGTGATATTTTTTACTTTTTTAGCAACCAGTACTTCAGCACTGCCTTGAATTTTACTTTTTCCGTTACTTGGTTTTTCAATTCTATTTACTCTTCTATAGTCACTGTAAGTCCAGATGCAATCAAACATGGTTTATTTAGATCTGTATAAATGTTGGTGATCACTTTGCAGTTCAGCTACACGCAAGAGACTATATACAATGCACTAATGAAGACAGTAATGCTAAAAATCACACTGCCCCACAGTAAAGGTATTGACAGCTCCGTCAAGATCAATACACTACACTGCCCTGCAAACTGAACAGAGAGAAGCCTGTCACGCTAACGTTGCCTTACTCAGCTCTGTCCATGTGTTTATATGACCTGTCTGTCCATCACCTTGCTTTCCAGCTACTGTGCTGTCCTGAAAAAAAGAAAGAAAAAAAAACATGCCAGTGCATCGATGGTCACTGTTCGTCTATATCTGTGAAAAAAAAAAAAATCTTGTGCTGCTTTCTGTACACTTGGAGATGTTTAACTTTAAGCTGTAATTGTATCAAATATTGTTACTGGCAAAACGTTGTTTAAAGCAAAATTATCAATTTGATCCCTAGACACTGACAGAGTGAGATATTGTGCTAGCTAGAGAGCCAAATGAGGAGATCTTTGCTCTCCTCTGAATTTTCTTGTGTTTATATAAACATACAGTCACTACATGAATCCTATTAAGCTGCATCTTTGTCAAGCTGCTAATAGCTAAGAACGGTGCTATACCATCCAAAGTGAAATTGGAGGTTGATCTCCTACCAGCAGTGTATGCACTTGTGTCGAATGTTACAAATTTATTTTGGTTTGAGGTAAATGGAATCTGGACTTACGGTGTTATGATCACTTACAAAACTTTTATGAAATAGTCTGATCATAAAGCACTGTTGTATCATCCTTTCTACACTTCTGAATCTTTACAGAATAAACTGAATACTCACCAAGCAGCAACGTCTCTTTATTTGCCCAGCACCTTGCACTAGGAGTGAATATGAATTGCACCATGGATACCAGTCAAATTATTCAGCGTGATGAATGTGAAAGTAGCGTGTAAGGCACTGGAGTTGTAGAAAGACAAACAGCCTCACCTGCTGGTGAACAGCTGACAATGCAGTTTGTGCCCAGAGCTGAATTGTTACAGGGTGAAGATTTTTGTCTGTTTCCATGGCAGGCAAGTGTTGCAGAATAGTCTTTTTATTTTGTATTGTCAGGTACCCTTTCTTAGGAGTGAATTCAGTTGGTGACCATGGCTTCTTTAGTATGAGAAGGAAGAGCACTGTGCAAAGACATGGGCACAGAGAAATTAAATCCTTGAGGACACGAGGAAAGACTCGAGGCACAGTACTTACAGGAATGTACTGGGCTGTAATGAGTGCAGTCACACCGTCCTTTCAACCGAGAATATAGTACATTCTCTGGGCGCCATTTAATTTAAAGGATTAGATTTTGCCATTCTTGGAAGCGTTAGCTCTCCTTTACATTCTGTTAGACTTGGCGAGTCATGTGCCGCCATCTGAAGTCAGTGTCAGGGAAAGTCTCAGCTTGTGTCCCAATTACAGATCAAATGTTTCGTGAAGCAAATATGAGGCCGCTGCAACTCTGGCAAGATCTCAGCCACGACTGATAGTCCAAAACCAACAGACAGCTGTGCTACTTGGAGGCCTCTGCTCAGCGAGAGGGGCCTGGTTTCGGTCCTCAGCAGAACAAAATTTTCTAAAAATTGTTCAAGAATAAACCTTTGATCAGCCAAAATGTAAAGAATTAAAAAAAAAACAAACTCACAAGCACACAGTATATTTACTTGTAGGGTTTTATTTGTTTTTCAACCTACAATGAGCTCAAAACTCAAAGAAAACATGATCAAAGGCTATGACAAAAGGTAAAACAAGAATAGGATGTTGACTTTACAGCTACTTACATCAATTTTTCCTATCATAAGAGTGGAATAAAATGAACAGATAATTCACATTAAATGTTACATTACTTTATCCTCAATCTTTACACAATTAAAAACTCGTAACAGATTGGTGATTTTTGGCAAAGTTGATATCCCTCACATACCCTTCTAGGAAGAAAAACACTTTCCATTTACTGACTTTAAATACATTATCATAGCATCTTCAAGTAACAGATAAGGGCGTCTTTTTTTTTTTTTTTCAATCATTGGAACAATTGTTAAATTAAGTTAAAATCAGATGTTGACAGGGCTATGCAAAGAGATTCAGAGGATGCTTGCAACTCAAAAAAGGATAAAAATGATTGGTTCACATTTACACTGAAAAAGAAGTCCCTGATGGTGGCTGTAAAACAAAATATTCACATTCTGCTTGCTTAAGTAAATATTGACATGGTTGCAGTATTTTCCCCTTTGCCTGCTCAGACATCCTCTTTCATGCTAAACAATTGAACATAGTCCAGTTTAAAATATTCACCCAAACCAACAGCTTCCATGGCCAAGCCCCTCATACACACATGCGCGCACGCACACACGCAAACACACACACACAACTCAAAAGCTCACATTTCCATTTCCTCGAAAGGCGCGTGGGTGTAGTTAAGGAATTCATTTGATTTAACTTTGTCTATCAAAATATAGAATTCATTAATAATACATGGGAGGGCTAAAATACAGAGCAAGTGAACAGAGAAAATAAAATGATACAAAGCATTTTTTGTTTTTGCTGAATACAGTAGCTATAGGACCACAGAGTTCAAAGTTCAGGCATTGTCAGGTTGTGTCCTCAGGAGGGACAGAGACAAAGGTAAAAAGGGTCTTCAATTACTGGGGACTATGCCTTCGTGCTCAGTTGTGGGTTTAGTTCAGCCTTGATGCCTGATCTCAGATCAGATGTTAAAGACTACCCACAAAACCCACCTGCCACTTCATTATGGCCTCATCTCGTTTTACCATGTCGCCGCTGATTTTCTGCTCAAACTGTCTGAATTTCCTGGTCAGGTCTGGCCATCGAGCAAAATTCGGTTAAGCTAAAAAACAAGTATCCGATAAAAAATGAGTGTATCATAGTTAAAACCACAAACTGGGATTTAAAATTCAAAGTCTTCGTCTGCCATGTCGATGGCCCAGGCAAACTTCTCACGCTGGGTTTTGTTGTAGATCTTCTCAACGGGAATGCCCCACTTCTTACACCTAGGAAAAAAAAAAAAAAAAGACATAAGCAAAGCTCATTGTTCAAGCACACAGCTCCTCATTGTGTTACTTGTGCACCTGTTCTAAAAAAATGTTTTTTTAATCTAGGAGAGACACTGATGCTTAGGCAACAAGCTAATAAATAAATTTTAAAAAGTTACCAAGCCACAGAGATGCGAGGGTCCAGATAGTTGAGCTTGGAAGTGCCAAGGGCAATCTGCTTGTTCTCTTCACGATCAGTCGCTTGCACCTCTAACTTCATCAGTTGCTCTTCTACCCTCTGAACGGCCTTCTTCTTGGTCTCCACAGACCTACACAGGACACAAGCAGCACACAAGGTTAGAAATGTGAAGCATGGGGTGAACCATGGAGAGGACTATCCAGTCAGACTTATCATTGTAAGATTACTTACTTTTTAGATTTTTCATCTCTTCGTACTTTGGCATCAGCCTTTGCGCTCTTCAGTTCTCTCTTGGCATCAGCAAGCTGGTCCCTTTTAGCATCAATCTAAGGAAAGATGGAAAAAAGACTTAAGCTGAATAAGTAAGACACAGAAACTTGGATAGGATTCAAGCATTTGGGGATATAAAACAAAGAACTAATCCAACCTTCCTGAAGAAGTTACTATTTAACAGCAGACAACTGACTATTTAAAAACAAAGAACTGACTCAATTTCCCCCTGTGGGACCAATAAAGGTAATCTAATCCAAGCTAAAAACAAGGCATTTTAGCTCAACCAGACTGTCTGGTTTAACAAAAACACGTTTAGTACTCAAAAACACATGTTCACCTTAGCCTGCAGGTTCTGCATAGACTTCTCAAAAGTCTTCGGTGGAGCCCTCTGATGGTTACAAAGGATGGCCACAGCCCTGTTGGCCCTGTTGTAGGACAAGATCTTCGCTGGAATGTTTTCATCCGCTACAGAGAGCAAGAGAAGGAGAGTGATTTTATTGAGATTTCTGCATGCAAACGATTCATTACAGTAGTTACACCCAAAAGAAGGCTATTATTAAGTCCAAACAAGCAATTTGGCTGTATGCTGTTTACATATTCTGTTTAAACCCACATGGGGTTAAATAAAGATGGTTTCTAGAGAAAATGTGGAATTAGATCATTGGACTGCAGGTGGACACTTACCACTTGTGAGCTCCTTCAACTGCGCTTGAAGGGTGATTGAGGCGTTGTAGGTACGGAAAACTTTGGCTGTAAGACCGTCCATCAGCTCCTGAAGATGCTTGTTCAGAACAGAAGTCTGGGGAAAACAGAGCGCAACCGTAAGAAAAGGAAGTGAATCAAATGAACATGGCCACTGCTCAAAAACCATTTATTTTAGAAATCAAGATAAATCGATCAACCTGTGGAAGGACAAAGTCCTGCAGTTATGTTTTACTTACATTCAGGCGATCAAATAGATCGTCATCAGGCTCCTTGTTCTCCATAAACAACTGAAGGTTCTTAAATACCTGTAAGAGGCAGGAGACGCATAAATACAGAGGCACTGCATATTTTAAAAATCAAAGAAACACCCAGCTGCTCTACAGTCCTTACCCTTTTCTCCACAGGGACTTTGTTGTAGTAGCGGATAGAGTCTTTACCCAGGAAGTCAAACTCCACCACATACTCCTGACCATCATTCTCCGGGTAAAGTTTGATGTGCTCGACTCTCAGCGAGCAGCAGCCAACGGTGTCCGCAGTCTCCCCTTCCTCCTTCTCATTACCCGCCCTGAGAGCCAGCTAAAGCACACCGGGACAGCTGGATTAAAGCCGGCTTACAAAAAGACATTACCCTCACTGCAGCTAGAGGCTAAGCATCTGCTAAACCCCCCCCACAAGTAACAGTCATTGTTGAAAAGCAATTACACTACATTAAACTCCCTCAAGCTTTATACACTCAGGACAGCATCAATAGTAATCATCCACCTCACCTTGTCGATGAAGTAGAGTGCTACAGCTCTCTGTCTGATCCTCATCTCCTTAGACTTCCAGTCTTCACGGTACTGGGTTCTGATCCGGTCCACACATTTCTTTAGTCTACGAGCCGTTTCATACTTCTGCCAATCCTTCTCTCCCTGCGGACAAACACCGTGGACAAATGGGATGACTCTAATGAATTAGATGGGTTCATGTTTGTGTGTTCAAAAATGCTGAGTCATCCAAAGTCAAATAAATTTAGTAAGCCGTTGTGCAGGACAGCTTGTTCCCTGTACAGAAAGAGTGTATGTGACCATTTTTATTGAAGCAATGGGGAATAAGGGACTCTACAAAGTCTGTATTTTTTACATTCCAGGGGAGGGAGGGAGGGATAGATGGACTAGAGACCCATTAAAAACAGACTTGGACCCTCCTTATTGCCATCAACCTACCTTGATCCTGGAGCTAGGGTTCAGCATGATGTATTTGATGGAGCCTTGAATGTTCTCCGTCCACGACACCAGCCAAGTTACTTTGTTGTCATGACGAACCTCTTTCCACTTGGTGCCTGGAGGAGGCTCGGGGTGCTTGGAGTCCCTGTGAGGAGAACAAAAACAAAAAAAAAAAAAAAAACACATTGTTATAATACTCCCTCAACTCTTCACTATCAGAATTGGGGTAAGAAAGCCAATAAAGCAGCTTTACGCACTTGCTGCAGTTGATGATGATGTCTTGTGGCCTGATGCGACGTTTGAGCATGCCCATCTTAGGATGGTCTCCACGGCCACGAAACAGGCCAGGGGGCTCAATGCGAAAGTTAGCAATACGTTCCCTGTGGTTGTCCATGATGCAGAAGCCGTACTCCTGCAAGATGCGTTCATTCTCCTCCTTTATTTTCTACAAAGAGTGAGGGGGGAAAAAAAATTCAAAACACAGTATGCATCCAGTGTTGCCCACTATGTTGTATTAAGTTCTTGTTTTGATAATACAGGATCTCAATCACATTGGTACAAATACAGAGGATAACTAACCAGTTTCTCCTCTTTCGACATGGCCTTCCTGGCTTCAGACTGAGCCTTGAAGTATTCGCTCATCTCAGTGAAGTCACACTTTTTCAGGTCTGTGATCTTTGACCTTTCTTCTGAAGTCATTTCCTGCATTTGCAAAACACGATGCACTCAAAAACTGAAATTTGAGCTGTTACGTCACATCATTTATACTTTTATCCAGAAAACCATACCTTCTTCCAATCTTTAAAGAAGTTTTTGCGGAAGATGTCCTTGGTGGTGTACTCATGGTCCAGCATTTTGGCGAAGAATGTGGCCACTTCTTCTGCCTCTGGACTGAGCTTCATGTGCTTACCTAAAATATGCAAAATACTTAACAAGGTTCTATGGTATGACCACTGACTGATGTTTAGTGCGCAAGTGGGAAACAATCTTACCATCATAGTAGAATTTAACATTGCTAGGAAGAGGATCATAAGGTGGTGCAAACACAGGCCCTTTGTGTTCTAGAAACTTCCATTTGACACCATCTGTGTATCTCTCTTCTTCCCACCTGCAATCAACCAAATAAAGTCATCCATATGGAGTTTGATTATACCACAGAAACAAAAAAAAAAAAAAAAAAAAAAAAAACTTGTCCCAATGACACGCAGTAGATCCACCACTGCCCCATCACCGCCCAGATAAGCATGTAGATATCGTACATCCAGCTGGCAAAGACAGCTCACCATTTCCACTTCTCTTCTGGCTCTTTCTTTGCTTTCTTTTTCCCATCAGCGACTTCTCCTTTTTTGGTTTTTGTCTTTTTGGACTTAATGTCCTTAAAAACAGGGAAGAAAAACGTTTAGTTCTTTTGCATGAATGCAAGCAGGAGAAGAAAAAAAAAAAAGTATCAACACAACTAAACTGAGACCAATGTCTGCCTTGTTATGGAGGGATTACCCAATTTTGCACTTTCCAGGATATATTATTTAAAAAAAAAAAAAAAAAACTAAAACTAAAACCCACTCACCTCATCTGGTTTCCTTTTCTTGGCCTTCTTGTCATTTTCAATCTTTATTTTCTTAGGCTTGAATTCAGAGCTGAAAAACACCATGCGTAACAAATTCAGATCAAACTACACAAAAGACCATGTGGAAAAAGAAACATGGAAGTCTAATCACTCACTCATTATCATCATCTCGTTCTCTTTTGAGAGGCTTCTCATGTTTAGGGGAGTGGTAAAAATCATCTTCAGGCTCAGACTTCATATGCAGAGGGCTAAGGGGGAAAGGAAAAAAATAATCAGAATAGGTTTTAACAGCTTTAAGTATATAATATTCAAAGGTAGAGGCCACGTACCTGGCAAAGCCATTCTCCTTTTCCTTTTTGATTTTACCATCAAAGGATTTCATCTGAAAGATTTACACAAAGTTGTTAAAAGGAAACCAAGTGTAAAGAGTGATAATCAACCATAAACAAAAGTCAAATATTGTAATTTCTATGATTAATCATTAAGGCCACATGCAATTAATTTTTCCATATTAAAACACACTTGGTTGGTTAAGTGTTAGGAGCAAGAGGAACTAATTACTCTTCACATACACCCCATTTAGACATTTTATTTCAGGATAGTGACAAACCAATTCTTTCTAAAATATGAGCACAGCTCTTTTTATTTTAATCTTAAAATACGCATTGTCAAAAATATAAAAGGATTAAAGAATATTTCAAGTGAAGCAAGCCATTTTGTACGTTTCCATGTTCTGGTGAAAAGGACAGTTTTGTCACATCTATTATAACTGAAACAGATGTAAAACAAAACCTAGGGTAGGGTTAAAATAAAAATGAACATATGCTACATTTTTCTCAGGGTCCAGATAGCTGTAGATAATATGACCAATAAACCCTAATCAATGTGTGTTCTTCCACAACTTATTTGCATTGTAATTCACCTTGTCCTCCTTCCTCTTCTCCTTGTGCTTGTCCTTGTATTTGTCTGTGCTGCCATCTTTGTGCTTCATCTTTTCCTTGTCTCTGTGTTTTTTGTCAGAGGAATCCTTGTGATCGCTAGTATAGAAATAAGTTAAAAATATTAATGTTTCACTATCCAATCAAGATATTAACAGCAATGTGACATGCTGTGTCCCCTTTGAGCAGAAGTGTATTTATGAAAAGTCTTGAAGCACACACACCATACCTGTTGCCATGCTTTGATTTCTCCCGTTCCTTATCCTTCTTGTGGTCCTTATGTTTGTGTTCCTTGTCTTTATACTTGTCTTTATGCTTGTGAGAGTCTAAAAAGAAAATACTGTCACCTTCTTTAAAAATGAAGATACTGACTGAAACAACCCAACGACTGACTTATTAACAGGATTTGTGTGTACGTACATTACATTCAAGAACTACTTAATGACCAAAGAAGGACCAGTAAGATTGTATATCCAAGTGGAAAAGACACCCATCATCCAGGTGCTAATGAGGAAAGACATCAATCTTATTAACAGAAAACCTAGACT
Source organism: Terapon puta (assembly GCA_028564955.1). NCBI lineage: Eukaryota > Metazoa > Chordata > Actinopteri > Centrarchiformes > Terapontidae > Terapon > Terapon puta. The sequence continues at coordinate 22,318,999 of JAOXYL010000100.1, read as the reverse complement.
AAGGAAGAGAGTAAACGATGGATTAAATAGCTACACAGGGTCTGAACATGCTGAAAAGCGATTACACAGTAGCACAGCACCTCCTACTGCCTGTATGAGCCTCATTGTTTATGAGACAATATGGCACAACTGACAGGTTGAAACATGCTAAGTAAAGTAGGCCTTCTCCTTCTGTAATTTGTTTATCACCACAGTGAGAAAAAAAAAATCATCTCCGTGTAGGGGAACAGAGGCAATCAAAACCAAAAGGCACAGTCATTCACAAGTCACTATCAACAAACACCACATCAAGTCTACAAATCTTATGGGGCTTTAGCCAACAGTTATCACCCTAGTCTACCACCAGGCCTAAAAACAATTTGCCTGTATTGTCCTTGAATGTCAGTGTACGACAAACAAAAACAGCTCTAATGTTCAAGATGAAAAGGTTTGATCGGTGAGTCTGTAAACAGACTCTGAAATTCACCTTGATCATGTCAATGCTGCAAAACTAGTCATCTTTCTTTGTTCACTATTTGATGTTGAGTTAGATTTGTGATTCCTCTCAGATCTAACCCAAATCACTTTGTGATATAGTTCAATGAAACAGCACTTTGTGCTTCATTACACTACTGAGGACAAACTACGGTGCATTATCGGACAGGCCTTTGCTCAGTTTAGTCAGTCTTGTCAATAGTGAATTAAAAGACACTGACAGCAATAAGTGCCAAGGCTCTTTGTGTCTCACACCCAGATGACGTCCCATTGTTAATGAATAAAAGCCAAATAAGTGGACTGATGTTTTGAGTAATATGGATGTGCAATGAAATTAAGCGCAAAGGTATCATTCATGTGTGGTTACCATTGTATCTTACAAAATGAAACAAAACATGCTGTAGGCTTTGTCCTTACGTGTTCACCAAAAGAAAAAAAAATGGACCCACAAAGTGGTTTCCTTGGTAGGCATGTGGGTGGTGTGTTGTATTTTTAATATAAAGTTTCTAGGAAACAAATGATTAAAGTCATTAAAAAAAGAAATCTCAAAGTGTGTTAACATTTTACTTAGACATGTAGCCATGATCCTGTAACACCCAACAGTGTTTAACTTGCACTGTGAGGATGAATTAGAGTAATGACCTGCTGTGTTGAAATGTGAATCCAACTTAAAACAAACCCACTTTCTATCAAAATGTGGGTATATGAAGTCACTGTTGCTATAAAATAAAGTAACTTGAGCAAACGAAGACCTGGTATGATAATAAAAAGAGATCAAGCTGTTGTTGGTGGTCACATGTGATGTTAATGAAGCAATGTGCCTTCGTGTTTCTCCTCCTCACAGTTCAGCTCAGTCAGGCCGCTACAGCGAAAAAGAAAATGGCGCAGAGACTAAGTCCTCAGCCCTCAAACCTTCACTTTCAGGGGGGAAATATGCTATTAAAAGTCAGCCAACAAGCATCTCCAGCGAGACAAACTGATTAAGCACCTCCAGATGCGTGTCAACAATGATCCAGATTGAGAAAATAATGTGCGGAAAAGCTTTTATTAGAGCTCCCTTTTGAACAATAGGCGCTTGTGAGTGAGACAGAGGACTTAGTCTCTGGACGCCATTTCTGTCCTCTACTGAGAAACTAACATGGAGAAAGGATAGAAACTGAGCAAAAACCCTCCTTTAAAGACGCACTGGCTTCGTGTCTCAGACTCACCATTGAAACGGGAGCCGCCGTCGATCTGTAAAAATCAAGAACAGATGGATGTTAAATTTTCGCAGCTGCTAACTAGCCGGCTAACTAACTTTGAACTTGCTGGGTAGCGACAGTTTGTTAGCAGCTAGGCTAGCATAAGCTAGGCTAAGCTAGCTCCGCCGGCCGTTAATAGTGAGATTTAGCGGCTCACAGGAGCTAACACTGGCTAACGGTAAATTAACTGTACTCCTACTTTGTCTTTAACTTCACACCTAGCGGCACCAATCTGGACAATAACTGGGCACCACGTTTTCTAAACATTACAGGTACAAATGTGATGAATCACGTCAGGACGCTGTTAACAACAAATTACAAACACACTCGGCTAACGCGCGCTAGCAGGTACTGTTATACAGTTAGCCGAGTTACCTCGATTAAAATAAACACGCGTCCGCGGCCGGCGATGACATTACAGAAATAACCCCAGCATTACCTGGTCCTCACTGTGGGAATGGTCCCCGCTCATCTCCTAAGCGTCGTTTGATTGAGAAATCAAAAAAGAGAGCCGTGTCAGTTCGCCACACACCGGCGAGGAGCTTCAGGCAGAGTGAAGAGATGTCTCCGTTGTGTAAGAGAAGAAGTCCCGATTCGGCGTCACTGCGCATGCGCCTGCATTTAAATGGTAGAGAGCAGCGTGGCTCCTCCTCACCCCCCTCATCCTCCTCCTCCTTTCAAAACGTGTTGCTCTTGAGGCCTGCGATGGTAACACACTGTCCTGAGTGAGGTGCACATGTGTCAGCACCTCCAGGCTCAGAGCTGTACTTTTAAATCATGTTTTGTATGTGTTCACTTGACCTGAGACTTAAAGGAAGGAGCAGCTTTTTGCACATATGATGGTAACAAACATCAATCCTCATCATCATGTTTGAAAAGGTCTGTCCATGCAGATACACTACTCACCCAAACCTTGTGTCATTAGGAGGATATGCATATCCTCTTATACATCTGTCAAAGGCATAGCTGAGATGGTGAATGATGGTGGATATCATTAGCAGAAAGTGACATAAATGTTAGTTGGGTGAGCGTAGGCAGCTTTCATGGCTTTGGAATGGTGTTGTGCCTTCAGTGATTTCAAAAATGGTGTTGGGCAGAATGTGTGGCACGTAACAGGCAGGAGCCCGTCCTGCCCTCCTCAACCTTGGGAGCCAACAGTCCTATCGCATAACAACCCAAAGGCAAAGAGCTTCAGACTGCTGTTGACTGAAGTCGAGGTTATGGTTCAAAATCATAACCACCTGAGATGTCCTTAAAAATGTTTTTGTCTCCTGCCATCTGGTCTAGGTGTTCATCTTTAGATAATACATGAAAATGTGTGTTTTATTTGGATTCCCAAACTGGTTGACAGAGCTGAACCATTTTAAATCTAATCTGAGTACACAGGGCAGTATCTGAATGATTCTTGTATTTGTTAAGATAGACAACAGCATTGTCACTTCAACTTCAATATATGTTGAGCAACACAAATTTGTTTCAGCCGATGATATTTTCATCATCGTCTTCCCCTCAGAGATCATGACAGTGGTGTGGTCTTTCTATACACATATATACTCGCAACACGAATAGTATTTTTTATCTATGAATGAATCAGACTTGATGGAAAGAAGTCCAAGGCAAACTCATTTTTGTCCACAAGGGGGCATTGCAGTCCATTTTATTGTCTAAGAGGTCTCTCATATCCTCACGGGACCTCCGGGCACCAGACTAGAAACTTTTGTTCAGACTTTAAACTTACAACATATGCATCTGATTGAACAGATTCCTTATTCCACACAGTAAAGGCTGCTGCAAAGAAAGAAAGGAAGATAGAGAAAGAAAGAAGAAAAATAAGTTACACAAATGGTGCTTTAGGGGATCCTGTGTGATTAAAAGTAAAGAAAAAATAATTATACCAAACCTAAGATGTAATTGTGATTGCCTATTATTTAATAAAATTTAGTTGGATCAATGATTTAAAAACTGCAATTTCTTTCACATTTTATTGATGAAAATACAATCCAGTAATATGCACAAGAATAACCTGCACACAGTGCAAGTGTTTACAGTAAATACAATACAACCACACATGTAATTTTCTAATCTTCCTGTAAATTCTTTGACCTGGAAGACCTCAGTTAGCATTTTAAGTCTCAATAGACAACCCAAAGCTTAAATCATGAAACACCACAAACACGCCACCAAGTGACAAGAGTCTTATGTGTTTCTTGCCTGTTATGTAGTAAAAATCAAAGTTAAAGCCATGAAAATTACTGACATGCTCCTCAAACGTCAAAAGAAAATGTGGAGGTGTCCATTTACTGCTCTCTTTCTCTCCATATATGTTCATACAATGATTAAGACCACAAAAAGGCAACTTGTTGCTCTTCAGCAATATTGATTTTTTCCTGGTGTGATGTTAAAAGCATCCGTTTCAGATCCTGCTGGTTGGATGGAATAAGTAACACACAACAAAATCTTGCTGAGTAAGTGGAGATGCAAGGTTACTAAGGCACCGTTATGGGAACATTGTGTCCTTGTCTTCACATGCATTTACGGCTCCTGATGGTTTGGATTGGAAAGTGGCGTAGTTGGGTTGTGGTATAAAAACATGTACGAGTCACAAAGCAGCCTGCGCACCAGCTCAGGAGCCTGGGAGGGGTTAGAACAAGCCAGTTCCTCCTCTGGCTGGGACAGGAAGTCACCCACCTCCGGACAAGCTCGGATCTCAGGAATGTTGTAGCCATGCTGATCGTCACCTACAATGATGAGTGGCCTTAAGATTAGACATCAGCTCAAAAGGAGATAAAGAGCAGTCATAGACGTCAGAGTGTGGCTTTATCCAATACTGTCGAGGCTGCCTTATCAGAAAATATGGCAGTCATGGATAACCACTTCATTGAAAACTCAAAACAAGTCAGAGTTTGCACGAACATCCAAGTGAAAATACTTATGGCATTTCTATAGCAAAGAAACATCCTATTAAGTCAAAAAAATAAAAAACAGGCTTACCACATCTGTCCGCCATGCTGTCAAAAAAGATCCAAGAGTGAGGATTAGGGCCGTATTTGACAAAGGACACATAGTGGCTGGTGTGAATGCAGAGCACTGCAAACAGCTGCAGCGTATGCCTGGAAACAGGTGCATCAGAGTCTACATCTGCTGGGACTTCTAGAGCTGTAGGGGAGTGACCCTGCCGTGAGGGATGGGTGTGCACCTTTAAAAAAAAAAGAAAAAAAAAGTACAAAGTTTTACACTGAAGTTAGGTCAGTGGGGCACATAACATCTAAAAATGTCTACGTAGTTTACCTGTGTGTTGCAGGTAGTGCAGTACTGTTTGATTCTCCCCGGCTGGAGTTTGCGATCTGTTAGACACTGAAGACACTCGTACTCTGCCAAATGGCCACAGACGAAACATTCCCTTGGAGCTGTAGGGAAAAGTGGGCAAACCATAAGAATCATTAAGAGCTGAAAAGACGCTGTATCAAAAATAAGTATTGCATGAACATCCAACATGATTTCAAATCAGTGCATATTGTGTCTGTTGCTCACATTTATAGAGGAGATCTGTGATGTCCAGCTCAGTCGAGGGAATGATGTGGGAAAACATCTTATACTTATTTCCAAACCTTGGCATCTGAACCATGAGACAGGACGGCATCTGTGTGACAAACAGGAAAGGCAATGGCAAGGTTACATGACTGTCTTGAGGAAAACGGGCAGGCTCAGCAGCCTTTTAAAAAGGCACCCGCTCACCTCTTCAAACTTGAGGTCGCCTGACAGGCAGGACGTGTCCAGCAGCTGTTGGACAGTGGGCATCTGTGACATCTGTTCTTTTTCCAGAAAGACCTGGAACGTGTAGGCACCCTGCGATGTTTCTTGTCTCGATCTTAAAAAGAGAGAGAAATATCAGCAACTCAAACTTTACACACTCAAATAGGAAAGGACATTTAATACTTGGGCTCGGGATCTCACCTGAGCTTAAGCAGTGGCTCCATGCATAATACCTTCTGAAAGAGGACTATGATGAACTCCTCTGGGTCTGTGGAGAAGCAAAGCAATTAAAAAACACAGAACTGATTTGTGTATGTCACGACTAAAAGACTTATTAAAGTCATTTTAACAAAGATATGGGTGTATACCTTTTTCCTCTGTTCGGAAGGTGTCGCAGCCAAGCTGTTTACGAAAATTCATCACACTCTCAGCAGGTACGAACCCTTGCCTGCAAGAAATTCATTAGCTATCATGAGCAAACACAAGAACGCACACACACTGGAACAGCTGCATACACCAAAGCAATCAAGAATAAATACTAAGACACACCCACTTATGCAAGGACATTTTAAGCATATTGTCTTTTGTGTTAGTTAGTGAATATACTTATGTGATTCAGATGGAGAGTACTTAATTACCATTTGAGACTATTTAAAATGCCGTGATGGTTTTAATGATTCTTCAAGGTCATAAAAAGTATTCTTGATTTTATACCTGCGTAAACGGTTGACTATTTTTCTGAGGGTGCAGGTTGTGGATTGCTCTGTGTCAGCAGGCTTCTGGCAGATATTATCCAGGGTCACAGATGAGCTGAACAAACTGGAAAGAGCAAAACATATTGTT
>JAOXYL010000100.1:22253185-22269884 GCA_028564955.1 Terapon puta | reverse complement strand
GCTCCAGAAGAAGATAAAGGAGCTACAGGTGGGAACTATTCTCTCGCCCACTAATAAATGAGTTATTAAACATCATTCTGACTAAATAACTGACCATTCATTTTCGGTCAAGGCTCGCACAGAAGAGCTGGAGGAGGAACTGGAGGCTGACCGGGCTTACAGAGCCAAAGTGGAGAAGCAACGTGGGGATGTGGCTCGTGAGCTGGAAGAGCTGAGCGAGCGCTTGGAGGAGGCCGGTGGGGCGACCTCAGCCCAGGTGGAGATCAACAAGAAGAGAGAGACAGATTTTCTGAAGCTGCGGAGAGACCTGGAGGAAGCCATGCTGCACCACGAGACGACTACTGCAGCCTTGCGGAAGAAGCACGCTGACAGCGTTGTGGAGCTGAGCGAGCAAATTGACAGCCTGCAGCGAGTCAAGCAGAAGCTGGAGAAGGAGAGGAGCGAGGCCAAGATGGAGGCCGACGACCTGGCCTCAACTGTGGAGCAGCTTTCCAAGGGCAAGGTAGATAGAAAAAAGGTTAAACTCTCTGAAATATTTAAAATAGTACAGGACCAAACTAAAGATATTCCCATATCTTGTCTGCAGGCCACTTCAGAGAAGATGTGTCGTCTGTATGAAGACCAAATGAACGAGGCTAAAGCCAAGGCTGACGAGCTCCAGAGGCAGCTCAATGAAACCAACGCCCAAAGGGCCCGCACTCAGGCCGAGAGTGGTAAGTAATGTTCATTTTATTGTAAATCACACGAACAAATTTCACAGTTGTACTAAGAGCGATTCCTTTTCTTTCCGTTTCTTTCCCTTGTAGGCGAGTTGAGCAGGAGGCTAGAGGAGCGGGAAGCAATGATCTCTCAGCTCCAGCGTGCCAAGAGCTCCTTCAGTCAGAATGCAGAGGAGCTCAAAAAACAGCTGGAAGAGGAGAATAAGGTGAGCTCTGTTTCACTGCTTCAGCCATTGTTTGTCATTCACAATTGGTAACAACCTCAGAGCTCCTCCAGCTCAACTAATGATAACCACCTCTCTTGATTGGTCCCTTAAGGCCAAGAGTGCCCTGGCCCATGCACTACAGTCATCTCGACACGACTGTGATCTTTTGAGAGAGCAATATGACGAGGAGCAAGAGGCCAAGGCTGAGCTGCAGAGAGCTTTGTCCAAGGCCAATGCGGAGGTGGCTCAGTGGAGGACAAAGTATGAAACTGACGCCATCCAGAGGACTGAGGAGCTGGAGGAAGCCAAGTGAGTGAGACATATTTCTGTCTTACTGAATCTGATGGCACACAATGATTTTTGAATGCATAAATGCAAAATCTGATTGTCTTCATTTAGGAAGAAGCTGGTGACACGTCTGCAGGAGGCCGAAGAGACGGTGGAAGCTTCCAATGCCAAATGCTCCTCCCTGGAAAAGACTAAACATCGGCTCCAGACTGAGATCGAGGACCTGGTGATTGATCTAGAGCGAGCTAATGCTGCAGCTGCTGCCCTGGACAAGAAACAACGCAACTTTGACAAGGTATTAGCTCGTGAGAGCTGTTACAGAGGATTGCTTTTGCTGTGTTTTAGGGAAATCACTCCAGTGAGTCAGAAGAATAGTAATGTGCATCTGTCTCGGTCGTGGTATCTTGTACAACAAGGCCAACTTATGGCTTTTGGTTGTTGTTTTCCTCAGGTGCTGGCTGAGTGGAGACAGAAATATGAAGAGTGCCAGTCAGAGCTTGAGACTTCTCAGAAAGAGTCTCGAGGCCTGAGCACAGAGCTCTTCAAACTGAAGAACTCCTATGAGGAGACGCTGGATCATCTGGAGACCATCAAGAGAGAGAACAAGAACCTCCAAGGTACCTGCTGTTCACATCATGAATACCCATTTGGGAGGTTGCATTATAACCAAACAATCTTTTTAGCTTAATCTCATAAAAATATGAATAATATTTCTGTTCTGTTTTCCAAGAGGAGATTGCCGACCTGTCAGATCAAATCAGTCAGGGAGCAAAGACCATCCATGAGCTGGAGAAAATGAAGAAGGGTTTGGACTTGGAGAAAAGTGAGATTCAAGCTGCCCTTGAGGAAGCTGAAGTAAGCAGTTTGCCATGTTCTCTCACTTCCTTATTTTTCTGGTCTGGAATATTTTTGACAGGGGTGACCCCCACAGAAAATCTTCAAGTTTTTGTCTGTTTATCTCAGGGCACTCTGGAGCATGAAGAAAGCAAAACACTTCGCATCCAGCTGGAGCTTAACCAGATTAAGGCTGACGTTGACAGGAAGCTGGCAGAGAAGGATGAGGAAATTGACAACCTTCGGTGAGATTAAGAAGATTTTTGTCCTTCTTTAGAGCAGATCTGTGACTGTTCCTCAATAAAAACTACATCCTCCTTTTTGATTCCATGTTGTTTTCACCCTCCAGCCGGAACCACCAGAGAACATTGGAGTCCATGCAGGCCAACTTGGATGCTGAGGCCAAGTCTCGCAACGAGGCAGTGCGCCTGAGGAAGAAAATGGAGGGTGACCTGAATGAGATGGAGGTACAGCTGAGCCATGCCAACAGACAGGCCTCAGAGTCCCAGAAACTCCTGAGAAACCTGCAGATTCAGATCAAGGTGCGTCCATCCAGCATCGAGCCAGTAAAAGTCACTTAATTTATGTTAGATTAATTATATATATGTTAATATGTTAGACTCACTAATACATTTAACTGCCAGTCACTGAAATCTTCTGCTGGCACACGATCTGTGACTCCAGGACGTTCAGTTGGAGCTGGATGACACTATTCACCAGAACGAGGAGCTGAAGGAGCAGGTGGCGGTGACAGAGCGCCGCAACACCCTGCTGGCTGCTGAGGTGGAGGAGCTTAGGGCTGTTCTGGAGCAGAATGACCGTTCACGCAAGCTAGCTGAGCACGAACTGCTGGAGGCCACAGAGAGAGTCAACCTGTTGCACACTCAGGTAGGGAGGTGCATTTAAAGCCACTCTATAGTTCACTTTTTACAAATAAATTAATTAATTTAGGTAAGGATTGTCACTTATTCTATTAACGTTGACCCTTGACTCTAGAACACTGGACTGATCAACCAGAAGAAGAAACTGGAGAGTGATCTGTCCATCCTGTCAAGTGAAGTGGACGATGCCGTGCAGGAGTGCCATAATGCAGAGGATAAGGCCAAAAAGGCCATAACTGATGTAAGATCATGAATAAACAAACATATTTAGAGCATGTTTAATATTTACAATACAAAATAATTCATTACGTATCAAGTCCACTGTAAAGCGTCAATCTGCTGCTGTTGGTTCCAGTCAAGTTGAGGATTAGTTAATTTAACAATGAATCTCTGGATTTGTAGGCGGCCATGATGGCAGAGGAGCTGAAGAAGGAGCAGGACACTAGTGCCCATCTAGAGAGGATGAAGAAGAACATGGAGCAGACCATAAAGGATCTGCAGATGCGTCTGGATGAGGCTGAGCAGATTGCCCTCAAAGGCGGCAAGAAACAGGTCCAGAAGCTGGAGGCCAGGGTGAGAGATGAGACAAATTTAAAAGATAATCCCTGTAATGGGGCTGGAATTTTATCGTCATTTGTAATGAGTGGAAATTTTATTTTCTGATCTTGCCTGATCTTTGACCTGATCAGGTCAAAGAACTGGAGAGTGACCTGGAGTCTGAGCAGAAGAAGAGCCAAGAATATCAGAAGGGAGTACGCAAGTACGAGAGAAGAATCAAAGAGCTCACCTACCAGGTAAGCCCACCCGTGGGTTTGCACATAAAGCGTGCTAGGCTGTAAAATTTGAAACACAAAACAAAGTGAAAGTAGGGTAAGAGCTCCGTGTGTTGTTTGCACAGTCTGAGGAAGACAAGAAGAACCTGGTCCGTCTGCAGGACCTCATTGACAAGCTGCAGGCCAAGGTGAAGAGTTACAAGAGACAGACTGAAGATGCGGTGAGTCATCAGTAGTTGATTATTATTGGAGATGTTGATGAATACCATAACCACATGATTAACCATGAGCCTGAGCTCCTCTTTAGTTCACTGCGCACTAGATAATTTCTCTGCTTCCCTTCTCTCTGCAGGAAGAGCAGGCAAACACCAACCTGTCCAAGTACAGGAAAATCCAGCATGAGCTTGACGATGCAGAGGAGAGGGCCGACATGGCCGAATCGCAGGTCAACAAGCTCCGCTCCCGTACCCGCGACCAAGGTAGCAAGGTTTGTAAACTAAATACACTATGGATTTCACATTACAGTGTGATGCCAATTTGGTTGACCTTTGGAGGTATTTATTAAAATTAGCCAGCAGGCTTCATAACAAGAACTAATCTTGGAAGAGTCTGGAAGTAATCCCCTGTTGAAGATGACCTCACATACCCCTCTCATGTGATGTCTGGTGCGGTCATGAGTAACTCTATGACAGTGTGTATGTGGTTGCTAATAAACACCCCTGTCCTGTGTATTTCAGCTTGCTGAATGATGTGGTGAAGCTGAGCACTGCAGCCAAACATATCACAGGCAGCCAGCTGCAACAGCTGTGCCTGACTGTGAGGACGCACCCAAATAAAAACTATTAAGCCTTTAAATATGACACTGTTCTGTTTTGTTTTTTTCAGTGTGAATGTGTGGTTAAGATAGAAATCCAACAAGGAAGGTCTACAGAAGAGTTTATTATATTATTAATTTGACAAACAGCTGTTAAATAAGGAAAATGAAGTTCAATACCAGCATTAGAGGAGAAACATGAGGGTGAATGTTGATTACAGAAGTAGCTATAGTAGAAGGTGAAACTGAAACATGAATCTTTTGACTGTTTGATGGTAAAACAGAGTTAATAAGGATTAGGACTGAAGTGAGAATTTTTAAACACAACCATGTGAGAAGTAATGCATTATTCAATTTAAATGCAAAAGAAAAAAAAGACTGCTATCTAAAATGAATCATTTAGATTTTACACCATGAATATTATCCACTATCAGCATCTCTTTGAAGTTGTTCTTTTCTACAAACACTATAGACGCTGTCCATCCTAGCGAGGTGAGACACAATCATATCTGATCAAAAAAGCACCACATGGTCTGATTTTTCAATGTGGGTTTAGAACTGGCTGCAAAATATGTCATAATCATGCCAGACATTACATGAATCTCCAGTTAATAAAGTGAAAATATCAGGGATTTAAAATAAAAAAACCAAATAGTGTTATATTTAACACTGTGCAGCATGTTCTTGACCCAGAGGATAACATTTCACCATTTTCTATACAAACTAATGAATGAAGTCTAAGGCCTACAAGGAGCATCACACCACGTACAGCATTAACTGTTGAGAAGCAATTCTCATCATACATAGGGATCACTCTCTCTGAGATCCCGATCACAAAGCTACAGAGGTCAGGGCTCAGAGATTGTTTATATAGTTGCTCCGGAAGAGCGCTCACAACATTCATGTGTTTATACCGACAGCCTCACTGACTTCCACGGTGGATGACTGGGGTGATAGGGATTTGGATCAGTGATACCACACGATCAGTACTAGGAACGCAACATGTGTAACAAAGTGTCAAATCACATCAAGTTTCAAGAAACCATTGCGATTATCTCAAGAATCCAGCAGAGAAACTGAGAGAGGGACAGAAGAGAGAAGCACTTGTAAAGTGTTGTTGCACTAACTTCACTGCAAAGCACAAAAAATGAACTAATTCAAAGTATGTGCACACCCATCAAGAGATTTAAGACATGCTGAATAAAAGCTAGAAAATAAAAAAGGAAACATCTCTGGTTAATCAGCTTTAAAGCAAATAAAAGGCTTTCAAAGTGTAAAGGACATTTGTGTTTGCATCCCAAGGCGGCATAGCACTAGTAACTCATGGCATCAACTGGGCCAACTGTAGAAATGCCCTTATACATTCACATGAACGTGTATTATGACTCATGACATGCTGGGAGTAAAACTGTACACTTGTCATTAGAAGTAGTTTGATCTGTACGGTTTCAGGATAAAATATGAGGTAGCTCATCCATTTGTACTTATCTCAGTTTGGGTCCATTTCATTTGAGACACCAAATATCTGTTCAGCTCTGAATCTTCCATTTTCACACATTCAGGCCGCGGACACATCATCAGCGTAACCGTGCCCCACTGCTTCATCTTTATCCAAACTAAAGATCAAGTGGTGCCATGCAAAAAGAGCCATCGACGTAGAAAGATTGTCATTCTCAGCCTGTAGTCAAAGATTTTGGAGAAATCCCAGAAACCAGAGAAAGCGGTAAACCTTCAGTCCAGTGCTGATGATGGGCAGAAGGCTAATTCACAAAAACTGTGTAGACTGCAACAATAAAGTGGTATATTAACACTAGCGCCTGCATAGTTTATTCTCTTCCCAAAGCATCTCTTACAACATGGATACAAATTCTGTTACAAAATGAAAATGTCTTTTTTTTTTTAATCAACAAAGTGTTAAAATATAATAAACAATAAAAACAACTGAATCTGTGCAATGTTTTATTCTACAGTTTATCCAGAGCTAAAAGCCATTGTTTTCAACAAGTCAAAAGTAAATCAACAAACATAACCTGGTAAAGAAACGAGTCCCTGGGTGAAGCTTCTGAAGCCACAACAGAGTGGATGGTTGTCGGTGAGAGGAGCCCCGTGTGATTTGTGAATCATGTCAGCCGGCCCACAAGCTACCTAAATGTGCCAAGTAGAGCCAGAAAGCACCAATCAACATTAGCCATCTAATAAAATAAACCCACAGACAGGTTAAATGAAAATGCTGTTCATTCAGAGGACCCCTGCAACATCACCCCCCCCTCCCTCCCTCCCCCCACAGGTCAGGCAGTGGAGTCAACAAGAGTGTGTAGGTAGTGGATAGTGAGGCCGGTGACTCCTGGCAGCCCTGTGACGCACCACTGACCTGCACATCTGGGTGACGCTTTAATATGTGGCCATTTCCAAAACCAAGTTCATGTGAAAAGCATCTTTTTTTTCCTTACATATAATTTGTTGAGTCATACATATTTTTTCATAGAATTTTGTATAGGTTATATAAAAGGCTCTATTTGAATGTCACCTAAAGCAAACAACCAATGCAGGTGTCATTTCACAAGGTCCCTTAATTGTCTTGTTAAACGATGTGGGTGATCTGTGGTGGGCTTAAAGGATTCCCCCTCTCCTTCGAAGAAGAGGATGGTAACGTAGTGAGAAGATGACAGCCAGGAATTTTACATCCCCTCAAATCTGTGATGACGACCTCCATGCGAAGGTACAGACGGCGAACAGGTGAGTCTTTACATCCAGAGCGCAGTCACAAAGCCCCCGGATGGCTCGGCTCAGTGGAGTCGTCACCAGGTCTAGGTGTCCATGCTCCCCGTGACCCTCTGCCCTGTCCTGCCCCCGGCGCACCGAGTGCACACCCTGGAGGTCAATCTTCCAGCAGATCTCTGTCCAGATCCATGAAGGGCTCGTCAATGTAGCTCGCTATGGCGCACAGAGAAGTCCTGTCTGAGCCCAGCAGCACTGACACGGTCTCCTTCCAGTAGCTGAAGGGAATACAGGAGCTCTGAGAGGAGGGAGACCAGAGAGGATTTAGAACGATTGTAATGAGCACTGAATCAGAATTATTCAGACAGCTTCTTAAGCAAGCTAACAGTATGTGTACTGTACAATAGGGTAGTGTGAAAATATCAAGACATACTAGTGACACTCAAGCAGCCATGACATTTTTGGCCACTTGGTGGCAGCAAAACAAATAAATATGTTACAAAAGTTGCTACCTTGTTGTTAGCAAACAGTTTTTTTCCTGCTGCATAACATTCACTTGGAGCTGTGTTTCTGACCACCCGGTCAATGTGTCACTCTTAATAAACTCTTCAAAAAAATACCAGACTCTTCATTCTCCACTATGTTTGCCAGGAAGTCGCTGGCTTTATCTGTCTACTCTTGTGTGCTGGGCAAGAAGAACACAGTGGGCTTTTTCTCTAAAAACATTTGCCTGCTGAAGCTGGAAACAACATAGGTAAGAAGCTATGAGAGTGAAGAAAGTACAGTCATAAGGTGTAGGGTGTGAGTGTTTTAGTTAGCAAAAAAGGACAAGAAACACATTAACAAACAGCCCAAACAAACTGTATGCTTAAGGTGCCCGGAGATTATATTTGTAGTAAATGTTCTGTCCAAGGAGGGTGCAGCAAAATATTCTGCATTACATTATTGAATATATATATATTGTCTAGCATGAGTCACAAGTTGTGTCACTGAACACCACCACATTTACAGGCACTGCACTCTGCATGCAGCCTTTGTCAGTACACAGACAGAAGCACAAGTATTCAGTTGTGGTTGTCCGGTGATCTGTAATTCATGCATGCATCACTGGAGCAACATTTGGCCATCATGAGGGTGTAATACAACACTTGAATGCAAAACCAAAAGTAAAGGCCAGTCTCTCCCAAACGATCCTGTGTATTCTCAACTGCTTAACCTGCTTCGCATTATTGTTTTTCTATCTTTCAAACTTATCTTTATATTTTTGCTTTGATTTTGATATTCCAGATTGCACAGCACTTTGGTCAACTGTGGTTGTCTTAATATGTTTCACAAATAAACGTTAGATTGGACTGAAAGAAGAAAGATGAACATCAGACAATCTGAGGAATTAGGAAAATGTGATGAGTTTTGGAAAATATTTTTATCTGCACTGTCTCTAATGCATGTGTTGCTTGTGTTGACCATCAATGATGTTTAGTTGTGTGAAAGGATTTTTTTCTTTGACAAATTAAAGAGCCATCAAAGAAAAATCACAACTTGTTTTCTTTAGAGAATTTCTTGGGTTCTTGAAATATTTTCTGCAGTAGAAAGGGTATTTTCTATCTCTTGGAATGTTTTTTTTTCATTTTTAACAAATACTGAGGTCCAAACCAGTCATACAAGTCCTGTAAAAACAGCATTTTAAGTGTGCAGTTTCACTGCATGCAAACAAGTGGTCTGTCATACTGTTGTGAATGTCTGATAGAACAGAGACTGAATGTAAACAGGAGACACTGAGAGACTGCTGACTTGCTGCTTGACTAGACGTTAGTTAAATGAAGGTATTTGCTGATAATTCAGTTGTTTAAAGAAACAAATGAAAGTTTCTCACGTTCTCCAGACAGGTGCTGTCTTTGTCCTTGTTGAGGTAGTGGCGCTGCCAGAAGCGCAGTAGGTTGTGGAAGTTGTTGAGCAGGCAGCCTGGGTATTTCTCAGCATACTCCTTCTCCCGCAAGGCGTTGAGGTAGAAGGGCAGCTTAGCCTTTCTTCTGGCCAGCATCAAAATCACCAAACTGGTGTTTAAACAGCTCACATTCTCCTGTGGGAAATAAAGCAGGTGGTATTATTTTTCAGATTCAGAAAGAAACAAATAAAAATCCAACTGTTGCAAGTATAAATGAATGTGTTTTAATCATTTTGTGAGTACAATAACTGGATGTTTCTCTGAATACAGTGAAAAGATGAAATAGGATGAAACCAAACCTGTGTAAGCGTCTGCACGTTGATGATGTTGATCAGTCGGAAGAGGAAGGACAGCCTGTTCTCAACTCTGGCCATGTAGGACAGCAGGCAGCACTCAGAAAGTACCTCCACCACTGTGAAAAATCAAACCACTGAAATCTTATAACAAATAGCACTTTGTGCTTTTTGTGATTTTATCACAGGGGAAAGAAGCACATTTCAATTCAGTGGGGTTTTTTTTAACAGAAAATGCTTTTCACAAATGTAAGTCCCAAAAGGCTTCACAAAACAGGAACAACTTAAATCTGACCAGTCTAAACCTACAAACAATCCAAAATGAAGGATGAATGATGAATGAATGAAATGTTTCAGTAACTTCTTTAAACCAGTCTGTGTATTCCTGTTTACCTTTGACATCTTCAGTCTGGCTCTCAAAGCGGTCCAATGAAAGGACGATACAGCGCACCAGCATGTTCGAGTCCACCAGAGAACTGTTAATCTGTGTCAGGAAGGTCTGAAACTACAGCAGAGAAAATATAATGATATACAAATTATACCATTAGACAACACAACACTGATCCACCACACATGGTGAGAAGTGGCTGCCAGTCTTTTACTTTGTTAGACAGAAACATTCATTTTTTTAATGTATCACCTAAAGATGTACAACTCTACCTTCTCTGGAGTGTTGACATATTTGTTAAATCTTTTAAAGGCATCAATGTTGAACTTCATGAGCTCTCCAAGCAGATCAAAGTAGCTCTGTAGGACATCTCGAGATGTACAACCACTGTCTATGATGCAGAACAGGATGTGCTGTTGAAGGAAGCAGACGTTCAAATAAAAGTCTAAATTAAGCACAGATCTGTGCTTTGCAGACTGCCTTCATAGCTGATGAGGAAAACAATGTGTATTTGTAGTTTTACCTCTAGAAGTCCCCTCTTCAGGAGGAACATCTGGTCTGCATAGGAGGTGGCACCTCTGAGAAAACTTTCCACTGCCCTCGCCTGCCAGAATCTACACACAGATACACAACAGAAAGCTTCAGCAAAGCTTTAAAAAAACATAAGGAGGGATACACATTTTGAGAAATAAAAGAAAAAAAGCTTATAGCTTGGTGCAATAATTTGGGGGTGTTAAGGAGGCCATGTCCAGCATCCTTTCATCCTTTGTGATTCTAACCTGAAGGACGAGTCTGGAGGTTCCCTCTTCATGACGGTGAGGATGCGCGTGAGGAGGCCCTTCTTCCCGTCACACACTAAGCTTCTGTCTGTGTTGACCAGAGCTTCCACCTCAGGGATGTTAGCCTTCATGGATATGGCACTCAGTTCATTCAGCTCCTGGCTATTTAGCAGGAGGTATTTGTTCCTTAAAGACAGAAAAAAAAAATTAAAAACCAACATAACTTAAAAAGGAGATATCGGTGCCACGGAAATTGAATTACGGGTCACTTACTCATGGTGATCACTGAAACTCTGAAGTAGCCGCAAGAACTGGATTTTGAAGGATATTTCCTGCACAAGGAATATAAAGACAGTGGTTAGTGACCATATTACAATTTAAAGATCACTAAGTTTCATTGAAATTGCCCAGAGGAGACCATTTAAACATACTGGACTACAGTCGCAGTTCTCATTCTGGCCGTGCACCACATGATTTGACGCAGTGTATTTCCTCCAGATCAGTTTGTCAAACAGGTTATTGAGACCCGGGATGAGACGGAACTCGGCCAGCATTTTGTGAACCTGCAGAGAGACATTACAGGGAGATACACACTGCTCAGACTCCATCCAGCCTCAATCTCAAGAAGGGAAGAGGTGTGTGCCATTAAAATACCTGGTTCCTCTGCCGGCCCATTAGAAGAACACACAGCACGTAGAGCACTTCCACTTTATACATGATCTCGTGAACTATCTTCATGGACTGGGGCAGCCGATGTCTCAGAGGGCTGGTGGCCAGAGAGCTCTCATCTGATGACTCTGAAGGTGGAGAAAACAATCTCTGTCTCTATCAAAATTCATAAAGATTTAATCAGTGCGAGGAAACAGCAGCACAAGTGTTGTCTCACCTGTACTGCTCTGTTCGGCCTCCTCAGTCGCCATCTGCATGAGGGCGTCCAGCACCAGGGCGTTGTCCAGCCATGTGTACCAGTCCTCCAGCTCCTGAAGGAAGTTAGCCCCGGTGGCCTCGGACACTTTTCTAGTAGCCAGCTTACAAAGCCGCTCAATGAAGCCAGGGATGTTCAGCAGGGTTACTATTGGAGAGACAGCAAAAGTATTGATAGCTCAGAATTTACTGATACATTATTTTGCAATGGAACAAAACAAATCCTACAGTCAGTTTGATCTATAAAGACAACTTACCCTGGTTGACTTCTGCCCGTGAGGGGCTAGCATTGCGTTTCTGCTGGGCATTTTTGGCCAACAGGGTGTGCTTGTCATCGTTTCCCACATCAGGTTCTGAGATGGTGACTGATAAGATGCGGCAGAAGTTGGCCAGCTGTTGTTGGTCAAAGCTTTGTACCAGGCCCGACAGGTTGGGGATCCCCTCTAACTGGATCATCTCCTGAACAAACGCAAACACATGAGCTGTTACCAAACTGAAGGCAGACAGATACTCGACATGTAACATTTACACACTTAACAAGTTGTGACATTAATTAAATTGGATTTCAATTTAAACAAACTTTGTCACTTCATTTACAAATCAGCTGTTTTTATACACTCTTCTCCACTCTGTTCTCTATTCTCCATTTCCACAAAATATATAGACATCATTTCAAAAAGAATTATCCTTTTGTCATGGAGCTGAAGAGGGTACGTGGTTTGGTTTAGTTTAGTTCTTTGAAAATCATTTAAAATGCTGACTGTTAATCAGGCTGTGCTGGACAATATGTGGCCTAAACACTCCTACTGACATTCTCTATATGTGATATCAAGACCAGAGGTGGCCTGACTAGAAATACTTCTAATTAATATTAAATAATTTAACAAATCTGTAAGAAATATTACAAGTAATTGTCAAATGCCTCCTTGTTGTCCTCAAACAATCAAGCTTATATGAAGGAGACAACGCAATAACCCCCAAAAAAAGCAACAACAACAATGTTTTCCAGGTGATCTGGAAAATGACTCTTTCTAGAATATTCACTAAGCACAGACAGTTAAATCTGTTTAATCGCTGCATTAATGGTGCCTAATGAAAATCAGAGAACATATAACATACATTTACCCCCAAAACAAAGATGTAAAAGGCTGTTACACTCCCAGATGAATTACTCATTCTGATTGACTTTTAAGAAACAGGGCAGATAAAACTATTGCACTTTAAGAACATCACGAGCTTGCCAAATGTGTCAGAGCATAATTCAAAAGGTGACATCATAGACTTTTAACTCTGATGGTAAAAGAGAAAAAAAAATACCTTTACACAGCCATAGTGAGAATTGCTTGCTAAAACAAGCACAACTCTGACCTTTTTGACTCCGAGAATATCTTCAATTAAGGTAGCAGTCTGTAGGAAGGTCTTCTTGTTTGTCATCAGGGTGAAGAGAAACAGAACAAAGTCATCCCTCGCTGCCAGGCTTTTTGTGACCCCCTCCGTCTGCGTTTTCAAAGAAGAAGGACATTTGCATGTTAACATGCAAAAGAAAACACTTTAAATTGAAGCAACCTACGATTGCCCCTCTGACCTTTCTCTGGTGCACGTAAAGTGTAAAAGGATACTTACGCATATACAACAGTTGTAAAGAACACTAAGGCAGTCCTTGACCAAGTCATCATTCACTGTCATAACAGGAACACAAGTGTTAGTCTAATTGCCAGAATGCATTATGAAACTGAACTTAATCCTCATCATGTAAAAACATATTAACAGATGTGATGTCAGTCTCACTTACTTTTGGGTTTTTTCTTCTGCATAGTTAATGTGGGTCTCATCAAGATTTCCACAAGCAGCTACAGGGAACAGAAAAAAAAAAACACGTAAAATACTTTGGGCCCATACTGTTTTTAGATCTGCACTGTCTCAGTACAAGTTGTACCGCAATTCTCTAGAGGTGAAAGTTTTTTAGTCCAACAACTACAGAGCATCAAGCACTAGGAATGTCAAACTTACATCGACTCCACCAAAGAGGTCAAAGGTGTACGTGTTGGGGAAGGTGGATTCCTGAGCGGTCTTCCTGTCCTCCGTAACAAAAGACATGGCCTCCATGGAGAGCTGTGATGATAATACCTGACGAAAACCATTGTCCACATGAAATTTACATCAGCCAGGCTCCAAAGTGGAACACAATAGAAGAAAACCACTCATTTCACAACCTCGCTGTTGGATAGACTGGTGCTGCATGGCTACCTTAAGAAAGCTGTGAGCGTGGGAGAGGTCACTGTTGGGATGGCTGCTCTCATAGAGCTTCTGCAGCAGAGTAGGGATGCCATGCCACTTGGCCCGTTTGTCTCTCTCCTGAAGCAAGCCTCCTGGGAGCTGAGGCACATAAACAGAGACAACGTTAAATAGTGCAATACACGCAGTGAAAAATGAAAGGTTATTTGCATAAAGATCCAGAGAGGTTTTAATTTTTACTTGTATTAGTGGATGTCTTGGCCCCACCAACATGTTTCATAGAGAGAAAAGCAAAGTAAAAAATAAAATAAAAAGGATCCACAGTACAAATGGACCATGTCGTTTGAATAATCATTAAATTACATTTTAAAAGGTCCAATAGTTTATGCGATTTATGCTTTTGTCTTTTCTTAAAAAATACATTTTAACTTGTTTCTACAGGCACCTGGCGGTAAAACATTAAACAAAATGGGAAAAACAGGAAACAGCGGGAACAACTACTGTACTGAACCAGTTCTACCAGGACAAGCGCTCGTCTTTACATCAACCCCAGTGATAACATCCCAACTGGCAAAATTAGCAAGGGGATACTTCAGTGTGTCTGCGACGTCTGTGCCTCCAGAGGGGGTGTTTCCCACAAAGCGGTCTCTCAGTTCGTCTCATATGGATGCTTGATTAGGCAGGTTGAAAAATGGGGTAAAAAGCAACGCCTCAGGGTCTGAACCAAGCATCCACATGTGACAAGCGGAGGGTGAAAACACTGAGTTGAAAAGATGTCTATTGCTACTTTAGGGACTATCTCAGCACTTTAGGGTTTATCTCAGCACTGCCTGATACACAGGTATGTTCAGATATAAGACATGTTCAGTATTATTCTAAGGTCAATGCACATTTTCTTCTCAATTATTCAATCAAACCGTATTCTTGCTTGCCCATCCACAGTACGCACTTTCTAATGTATTTATATGTGCTTGGCCAAATATAAATACTCAACACATCCTGCATGTGCAAATCTCAATCCTAGATTATCTTCCTTCCCAGAAAATATGTGCATAACTTTTAACACAAACAAAAAGGCCCCCGAGGAAAAAGAAGGTTATGAATCTTCATTTAAATAAGATTAGAGTCGAGCCACACCTCAGCTCATGTTGCAGACTGCTGCTACAAAGAGCAGAAACTAAAAGCAACTTCAGCAGATTTTTATTGTATCCCCGTAACAACTAAAACTGTAAAGAAGAGTCACAGCCTGGATCACAGTCAGTGGGTATGTATGTGAATGTACTGGAGAAAGAACATGAATCTTAAAGATTAAGACAAAACTCTTACATAGTGACTTCAGTGATGCATGTCTAACTTAAATGCATTTGCAAAATGCAATTCTGACTTCTGTGTAACTATCAGTCAGGTTAATCATGCACACCTGTATTTCATATTGAACTACTGCAGTTAAAAATTGTGTCCATCTCAAAGGAGCAAACTGTGTCACACGGTTGACCGAGGACACTGATAAGTGTTTTTTGAGCTCTTAACAACAGATTTTGGCTGAGTAACTTTGACTAACTTTACTAAGGTGTAGAAAACATAGCTCAGGGTTCAGATTAATGGCAGTTGTCTCATCAGCTGTCACAGAAAACGAGACAGACCTGAGGAAGTCTGCTGCATTATATTAACTCACCTCACTGTGTGTCTACCTTAAAAGTCAGCAGTGAAGGTAAAAGACGGGCTGCACAGGGATAACTGGGTTTATCAACTTTGACGTTCAAGAGCTTAAGTCAGGAATGTGTAAAATGTAAGAGGAGTATTAGCTGTGCAGCGGACGGACGTGTCCAAATGTATCAGGACCGTGGACACATATCGGGACATGCACGTCCACAACACCCGTCAAAATCAAAACAGCTGACATAAACTGGCGTTACATCAAAACTGCTCCAAACAAATATGCTCCAAACTCACGGATGCAGTGTGGAAATATAAATAAACCTGCTCCTGTTAACTAGTCCAGACAGCTGTTGTGTCGTTCCCATTTATGGAGAAGATAGTTATTGTGGTTAGTGAGTCGTTACGTAATCACCTGAGCTGTTCAGCTGGCTTAGCTAGCTGGCGTTAGCCCGACTGCTAACATTGGCAAATGTTTCTGCCGTTCGCTATTTGATTTAAATGCTTATGAAATTATACTACAACCCCACTGTTAACACTGACACTCCAGTCCTCGATAAAGTGAACAGCAGCTTGTCAATATTGAAGCTCAAACATGTTTTTATATCGTAGTTAACCTGGCCTGTTGTGCTAAGCTAACGTGGCTAACAACAAAAGACCCACTTGAAGCGGAGATCGCTTCACACACTTTATTTTGCACAGCTAACGTCATTTGTCTTGTCAGCCGTCAAATATTATAACCCGCAACACAGCACGGCAAAACTTTGAGGTTATGCATCTTAAAAGAGGCCCCGTTATGTTGCAGCTAGTTGCGGAGCAGAGCCGACGGGAGCGGACGCTCTTTCGGTCCCGTTCCCCGGACAACGTCCTCTCTCCCGGGCTGGACTCGGAGCGAGAGTCCCCGGCCTGCGTCGACCAACTTTCGGTTGTCTTTACAGCCGAAACACGCGTCGTTTCTCTTACCTGCGTCCCGCGACTGAAACCCTGGCCGGTGATTTTACTGGCCGTGAACTTTGTTATGATATTACTGCTGCAATTTCTCCGTTTTCCTCCAGTACAAGGGGAATCGGACCCCAGAAGAGTCGCCATCATTTCTTCTTCCTGAACTGAGCTGCTCGGGCAGGAAGTGAAAGGCTTTGATGAATTATTGGAGGCAATTAAGCGGCATCTGCTGGCAGAGAAATACACTCTGCTACGAGCAGGAGGCTTCATATGTATGTGCTCGTATATGTGTATAAATATATAT
>JAOXYL010000100.1:22199057-22220932 GCA_028564955.1 Terapon puta | reverse complement strand
ACACACACAGCTTCTCCAAGAGGAATTCCAGCGTTCGATGATTGGGACTTTATACGTCATCTCTGTCTGAATCTATCTGCCTGCAGCAGGGACACAGCCTGAGGAGGAGAATCTGATCAAACCAACGGGGGACTGCATCTGCCACATGCTCTGTCACAACAACAACTTTCCTGGGTGTTCCCTCGACCACGAGAGCAAGCAAACTATGAAATGATTCACGAGCAGCCTATCGTGAGACGCTGTAAATAACGCTGGAGTCTATGTGCGCCTTTGAGTTCAATACAGTCTAATGTACAGTGTGTGTGTGTGTGTGTGTGTGTGTGTGTGTGTGCCTGCTTATTTGTATTTATGGCAAACTGATCTGCTACATCCTCTTTTTTTTTTCTCCTTTCTTTTACTTCCCATCTCTCTAACGGACACACATTCACGAACATGGCAAGATATTTCAAAGTGGAAAATAGTTTCTCTTACTGAAAAAGACACAAGCCAGAGCAAAGATAGAGGAAACCAAACGACAGCCCTCAGAGACACTAAAAGACGAGAGGAGGACGGCTTGATGTGATGCAATTTGCACAGTTAGCGAAAACTATATGTGCTTACATATGGTGCGTGGGTGGAGGTTTTTAAAATATATGATCCTAAATGAAAAGCGGCACTGAAGGACAGTCCAGGGCATCCAGAGGTCCAGCTCGGCACGGTGCCAACACTTTGGATCAACAAGCTTACCACCTGTGCTCTGCCTCTGCTCATCACCACCTGCTGATATTTATTGCTGATGCCGATAAAGAAAATGGAGACGGACAGAGCCCTCCCTCCAGCAGGGGTGTGATCCAGAAGATAAAGAGTGTGGACACCGAGGCCGCTGCCACACACGAGCCGACGCGTGACCGCCGCTGGAGTTTTGTTTTTCATTCGTTGCTACAAGTTCATTTATCCTCGACAGAGCTGGGCTGGATGGGACAGCTGTCTGCCTGTCTGTTCAACTGGGGTCAAGGGAAATTTAAGACATTAACAGAGATGTGTGTGCGTTTGATTCAGCTGTTTGGGCTGTGAAAGCTTGAAGCTGCTGTGCCGAGCCTGCGCTGTAACTCTAGGCCTGGTGCAGCTTAAATTACAGATGCAGTTCAGTTACAAAAACACAGCAGCAGCAGCAGCAGAGATCTGGGAGAAAGGGTCAGACTGAGACACAATAAGGAGCAAACACTATTCTGGTGGCTGCAAATGTTCCTTGGTCTTGGCACCAGATGAGTGAAAAAAAAAATCAAAAACACAACAACGCAGTATCACAAACGTGACACGGCTGAACTGTTGACAGCACGGCCCCAGTAAGAGTTCTGCGTCTGGCGCAGGTTATGTTTTGCCCTGCAGAGCTGGCAAATCAACAGACACTGTAATGCTGAGGTGAGAGTGAACACGAGGCAGACTGACTGTCAGCACAGTGGCTTAATTACTGTCTCCATCTCTCCAGTGAGCGTTATTCCCTGACATTCATCCCTGCCATCCCTGCGAGAAATCCGTGTCTGCACAAGAGCGTTTCCCACTTCTTATGCACTCTGTAATCCCTGTAATACATTATGTGGAAGTTGTAATCCACGATAAAAGGCACCTTAATAGTGTCATTCCTTGACGCTCACACAGTGAAATGACTTTCTATGATTTGCCGACAGCGTTAATGCAACATAAAGTGCGGTGCTGCAACAATGTAGCGCCTTTGTTTTCACTCTCAATGCCTGCGTAACTTTTATTTCTCTGGGCACAGCTGGAAACGACGTGAAAATATATTTTACACAAAGTGATGTACGCACCGGCAAAACCTGTTTTAAATCATTCAAAGTCTCAGAGGCCAGGTGAGCGCACGACCTGGAGATTTCAAACATCTCAA
Source organism: Terapon puta (assembly GCA_028564955.1). NCBI lineage: Eukaryota > Metazoa > Chordata > Actinopteri > Centrarchiformes > Terapontidae > Terapon > Terapon puta. Next base: position 22,219,050 of record JAOXYL010000100.1, on the reverse strand, counting down.
ACGCAACGTGTGGCTTAATAAGCAACTCGACACCCCCCTCAGCGAGGAATGGGCCCTCAGTATAATAATCAACCAGGAACGATGTGGCAATAAACCACAAACTACCCACTATCTGCTCTCTCTGCTGCGTACAAAACAAAAGACTTGAAGGCTGAAAAGACAGACTCTATCTGTTAATAGCCTCTGGTCTGTCGGCTCTTCCCGTCCTCGGCCACAGTGTTGTGAGTGACAACAAAAGCCTGGTTGTTGCTCGTAGTGTCAGCGTCATTCAAGCCTCGCCGACCACGTGACACCGCCGAGGGCATTGTGGGAGACGGGGCACCTGAATCCAACCCCACCACCATGAAACCTCCACTACCGAGATCTAAAACATCAGACACAGGAATCGAGGGCTTGAACCCACAAACTTGGTGTGTCTGTGGAACAAAAAGGTCAGAGCGACCTTCTCCTTCACTGTGTTTTTCAAATCTCCTACAACTGCTCTTACTTTAACGTCCCCCCGTTGTTCCCGGTGTTTTTCTGGGGGGGAAACCGTGGAACACTGTGTCCTTTCGGAGAGTGTCCCCCAGGTGACGGTGGTTATTTATAGTGAGGGGGAAAACACCTGATGCCCACTTTCTTACACTTCCCACCTGTGTGACCTTCGCGTGGCCACCGGTGACATTGTCATCCATCACGTGGTGTCTGCACGGCGTGACACCTGCAGCCACATCACCGGGGGTCGATCTGACTGAGGGTGATGGATCAGCCCAGTCTAGACTCCAAATGATGGATCCCAGCGATGCATTTATCTAATAAACCCACATGGCCAACTCCAATTTTTACGACACTGGGCGACGAGTTTACACCTCAAATCCGCCAGTGTTTAAGGATCGTATCTATCGTAGGTGTTGGGTTTGTATTGTGTGACTGTTGAGTACACCGAGGCCGTCGTGCTGACACGTTTTTAGTTATTTTAGCTCGGCAAATCACGATAAAAGCCATCGAGAAAGGCCTCGATTTATTATAAAACAGCTATATATGAAGGGGGAAATGAGTTAGTGTTCAGCAGGCACGTAACGCGAGAGGAAACTAACTCCAACACAACACGCAGTGCGCTGATAAAAATGAAGACCATGTTGTGTCGCATCATTGAACTCAAATCATCCGAGCTGCAGTTTTTATGACTGAGCGGCGCGTTCAGGTGCCGCCGTCGGTCGCTCCGGTGTGTAACCGTGTGCGGGTGTTTAACAGGTACACTGGTGGTCTGCGGTTGTGTTAGAGGCTGTCACTAAAGAAAAAAAATAAAAGAAAACAAGAGAAAAAACCTAATTGACGATAGAGACAGCAACGTGAACAGGTTGGGAAATCCAGCGAGCGGAGATAATCTCCTGTGGCATCGAGCACATCTGTAAACGGGCAACGGCGGACAAAAAACACGGATGTTAGACTCACCTCGTCGCTGAAATGAGTGTCCGGCGGGTCCCAGTCAATTCCTCTTCGGCGTGTAGCTAAATATCAACGCTAATGTGTGTAAAAAATTGAGTGTTTGAGCACACGCCGCCGCCGCTGCCTGCCGCTTCCTCCGTCTCAACTAGTATTTCGCTGTGACGGTGGGCGGAACTCCACGCTGCGGCGCAGACGGCGGCGGAGCCAATCAGAGGAGGCGGTGCGGAGCGCAGACAGGAGGAGGGGCCAATCAGAGGTGGCGGTGCGGGGCGCAGGCAGCGGGGGAGGAGCCAATCAGGGGAGGCGGTGAGGGGCGCAGACAGGAGGAGCAGGCAGGAGGGCTCACTCCGCACACAAATAATGAGGATCGGAGAGGGCGTAATGTACAATGAGTAACACTTGGCTTTATTCTGTTTTTGCTTCATTTCAGCTGCGAGCCGAAGAGCTTACAGTGATCAAGACGTGAAATAAACAAAAGGCGGACAGCGCATGCCTGAGAGCAAACGCCCACTTCTGATGAGAGGGAAGTGAGATAATTGCATTTATTTATTTCATTAACATCAGGGGTATTTCTGTCTTTTTTGACGCTTCTCTAATGCGTGTTGGCTCCGCACTGTGTTGCAGTGCAGCGGGCAGCATGATATCATTCTCCCGGCTCTGTCCCCACATGATGCTGGCTCAATTTTTGGAGATTAACCGATTAGAATTCCCATCAAGTTTCTATTTTCAATCCGATTATGTAACCGCACAAATCAGCCTGTACAATCAAAACACTTTACATCAAAGTATGCACGCAATCTTTTTTTTTTTTTGAGAGCCCCGCCCCCCTTCTCCTCCTCTCATTCATGCAGGTCTCCACACAGCCCAGAGCAACCAGTGTTTTTGGGTCAGCAGCGCCTTGCTCAGTGGCTCCTCGGCAGGAAAGCATTTAAAGCTTCCTCCAGCTCTGAGAAAACTCCAGTCACAAGCTCACGCCTCCAGACTGCTGCTGCTGCCCCCAATTTCAGCCCGATTGTGTAAGAGCACAAATCAGCTGCTAGGAAAATAAAAACCTTACATCAAACTCTGAACCCAGAGTGAAACAACCTTTGACTTCACTGGCTGTGTTATTACCAGCTGTATAAATAGGACGAGAAGGGCCGCTCAGCTTCAGATACCCAGCACATCAGAGGCACAGCGAGAAAACAAAGCCAAGAATGTGTCCATGGTGATTAATAACAATGAGTTTATTTATGTACCAGCCAATCTGTTTGCATTGTTTTTGACATTTCCCTGCTTCTAAGCCAGACACTTACAGTACAGTAGCATACAATATCTGAATTTGGAGAATGGTTTTTCGATAAAGAAGAGCACATTTTTTAATAACATATTTACAAATAACCAAAATACTGTAAATAAACAAGCAAAACAGAACAGAAAAAAGGAAATATACAGGTCTTCTATGCAGTATTTGTCACTGACAAAGCACAAGATGCTAGGTTAAGAAAAGACAAGTCCACATTACAGTTTTCAGTGAATCATAGGTCAAGTGCTACGGCAACAACGATGCAAAGAGCAAATTGAAGTAAGGGACACGGTAACTGACAAACACAAAAGATTAACTGATAAAAGTGGTACACTGACGAGACGACTGTCGGGAAAGAAGCGCTTAAGACAAAACAGAAATCACACTCGTCTCTAAAAATGACATAAATGAAAATAAGATGCCTTTGATTCCAGACAAAAATAACTTCACAGTGTCGTATAAAACAAACCGTTGAGCAGGTCAAAAACAGAGCAAATTATTTTTATTAGACTGCTTCTACAGTGCCGTTACATACTGGTTGTCTTCAAGTTTCTGTCTGTCCACACTTACAGCAATAGTTATAATGCAGTATAGCATGACAGGCGACCAAAACTGAACTGTGGGACATTGTTAATGCAAAAACAGTGACCATTTGAAAACAGTTTAAAAAAAAAAAGAATTGCAAAGAGTCTGTGTAGGTTTGGGAACTCTGTTGCAATTTTGAATATAAAGCTTCTGCATGTAAAGCAGGATGTACTGAGAGAGACAGGGCAACCTTAAGTAGTAGCTCAGACAAAAAGGCATTCATAAGGTTTAGAGTTGCATGGGAACCACAGAAGTGTAATCTGGTCCTAAGGATTTTCTCCTGCATTTTCGAGGTTACTTTTTGTGTTTAATCCTGATTTATGATGCTGACTTTCCATTAATGTTCATATAAATATTCATATATGACACTGGCTGGCTGTAGCATCGGATTCCACCACACACACACAACCTTATAAAAAGGAGAAACAGCAGCACATGTCAGGTCAGAGAGAAGGTGCTGAACAATCCGAGTCTTGCACTTGCATTAATATTGTTATCATTGCACCCAGAGAGACCAGTGAGCTTCCTCCGCTGCAGCGCTCCGGCCGGCACGCCGTGTGGAGTGGGGACTGAGGCTGCCGCTGTTCTCTGGCGCCCTCATGTGGAGCTGTACAGGGCTATCTGCTGCACCTTGCTCAGCTGTGTCAGCAGCCGTTTCATGCGGTGTTTGAGCTGAGGCAGACGGGCCAGAGGTTCAGGAGGCTCCAGCTCGCCAGTGTAGTCCAGCCAGCTCTCCAGCACTGAGGGAGAGAAGTGCCAGAAGTAAGCACGTGGTCACATACGATACGACACAGATACGCATGTTGGATTGGGAGTGAACCCTCGCTATCATTTGTACATTAAGAGCTCTGGGCTGTGGAATCGTTTCATGTGTCATTAAAGGCAAATGTATTTAACATTCAGTGCTTGACACGGAGCGGCAATCAGAGGCCCTACGATTGAGCTTTCAGGTTCTATATTAATCTGGGCTGACAAACCTTGTTAAAGCCTTTTAAACGTATTTAATTAAGTTCAGAGCGCAAACGTAGGATCAATAACATTAGCCTTTGAAGGCATTTTTTACTACCACCATAGCTATGGTAGGAAATGCAAACTGGCAGTATCAATAAATGGAAATGGAAATCTATCAACAAGCTTCATATGTTTAGGGACACAATTCACAACTGAATTGTTAGCCATACCTGCTAGCTAAGGCTGCGCGACCTCACCTCATTGAAAATTAACATTAAGTTTAAGTCAGATGAACTGGTTGGATGAACATAAGCATTATTGACTGGTGGAACACTGATATAAGCAGGTGTCATCTTCGCCATATTCAAAATCTCTTCTTGAGATCGACAAGGAACCTTCTCAGATGAATTGAGCAGGGAAAAAAATTAGCTTGCTTGCTAAAGAGCTATGGTAACGTCACCACAGGTCTTACCATCCAGCTCCCTCTCAATGAAGTCCATCCTGTGTGAGACCTCATCCTGGACTACATCTATGTGATCCAGCAGGTTGATCTGCCTCTGCTGATGTTGGCTGTTGTCCGCAGCTTCTACGGGATCTTTCCGACCCTCTTCTCTGGTCTCAGCTTGAGACCAAGAGCCACCAAATGAAGCCTGGAGACAATCAGGTGCAATCATCAGATGAGATGTTCATGTTACGTGCAGGTTTAGACCTCATTCTGCAAAAGCATTCTGCCAAATCAATGCACATTATTCATGCAAACAAGAAGTAAAAAACAAAGAAGGGGTAGTTACATCATTTCTGGTGGTAAAACAAAAGCTGCTGCCATGACAACAGACTGAATTCTAATTCAAAACGTTTGGTGGTCCACTCTGTAATCAAGACTGTACATAAACTTTGGGAGGAAAGTTTGAAAGTTGTACTTCAAATAAACTGGATTATGCAATTGCTGCAGCGTTTGGTTACCGACCGCAACAATAAGACATGCTAAAAACCCTAGATTCCTGCCTCTAGTGGACAGGTCATGGATCCCATAGTATTTTTTGTAGCTTCTGACTGACCAATCTGACAGAGAAAATATGATTTCTTGTGAAGCTGATCTATTTATAACTTGTGGTGATGAAATAGTGTCTTTCTTTTGAGGAACGTACTTTCAGTCAACTTTTAATTGAGATTTCACAGAAGGGAATAAATGTTTTTGGAAACTGTAAGTGCAAAGTTCTATATCACAATACAGACATCCTCATCAGTTGTGTAGGAAAGTCTAACCTTGTAATTGGTGGCGGTTGATTTGGGCTTGTCTGTCTCTAGAAGACTTCCGTAGCGCTGCTCTCGCTCCAACAGTTCCTCTGTGCTTCTCATGCTGTCCTCCAGCTCCGAGCCCTGTCGGGTCTCCACCACCAGCCTCTGCTCTACCGCCGGGTAATAAGCCCGTGGCTTCTGGTAGCAATGTTCACTGGTAATGTATGAGTCCTGGAAGGATGGGAAGGGGGAGGAGGAGCAGGACGACGAGGAGGTGGCAGCTGTAGCGGCCCGGCTCAGCTTCTCCAGAGCGTTGGACATTAAAATCTCACCTCGGCTCATGTCCTCATCGGGAGTCACAGGAGACGGGGCTGCATCGCTGCCACGAAACGACTCAGAGCTGATCCGTGACCTCTCCAAATGCTTCCAGGGCTGACGCCACAGCTGCAAGTCAGGGTGAGTGTTGCTCCTGAAGAGCCAAAGGAAAGATCAGACCACAGAGTAAACATCACATGAAATTAAATAAAAACACAGCTGTGTTGGTTTCATGAAATCAGCCCGAATCATTTCTGTCAGGATCCACATTTAATTTGACTTTTTGAAACACCCAAAATTCTCTACATGCAGTTCTCTGCACTCACTGTAGGATGCTCATCTTGAGCTGCAGTCCATTGAGGATCTCTACCACGTGGTGCACATCTCCCAGGAGCTGATGGGTGGTGGTGATTTTCTTGGCATTTTGGTGAGAGTAGTTCTCTTCCAGGAAGGAGAGGCCGTACATGTGACCATTGCTCAGCCACTCACGATCATACCAGTAGCGCAGACTCTGCCTCTGACCTGGGAATAATAAACAATTCCAATGAAACTTGTTCAGACAAACATTGTTTGCTAAAGCTTTGGTTGGGTGATCAAGCCAAGTCTTCGAGCTTCAAGCCAGTGTCTCTGTGCTGCTCCAGGTTTGGATTAAGATAATTATAGAGTGCATTCCTTTAAACATTGAGAATTCATATGTAAATGCGTTGTGCACTGACACCAGTTTGACCACAAGACTCACAAGCGAGACCACTTGAGGTTGGTGCACAGTGCTCAACACAAAATTAAACACATGACTAACACGTTCTGCCATTTTGTACAGGTATGTATTTACTTGCTCTGATCATGAAGAGCAGCTCACTTCTCCATTTTAGCACCCTGACAAAGTGTAACAGCATTTTGTGCTAAAACAGCTATTGTACAATCATGCAGCTCTTTACTTCCAGTTACTGTTAACTCACCTGTAAGGCCCCCAAAAGGCCCCTGACAAACAATGGCCAGCAGTGTTTGTGCCAGGGGTTTTAGCTTTGGTTTCTATTTTTAAACAATCAATAAGGCAAAAGGCCATCTGCAGCAGAAATGGTCTATGGTTTCACTGCTTTATGATGTTGAGGGACACACATTAACACAATTCAGGGTTTATCTGAAACATAATCAATGGCTCTTCTATTGTTTCTCCTCACTTCCTAGAAGTGGAAGCATATTCTGGACAGTGGTTGCCACACTGGGACCCATTTTTCTGCATCCTGTAGTTAACACTGTTCTCTAGCAGAAAACAGGATTTGCTGCTCTGGGGCAAAAGCAGTATAAACTATCCAGTTATTTTTTAAAATGATTTACTTTTTTTTAGTATTAAAAAATAAATAAATAAATTACTCAGGTGTAGGACCTGACATCATGTTCCATGTTTCCCACATATTGAGAATTTACCGGTGGTGGCGAGCGTGTCATGTTTGATCTTTGATGTGCACTGTTTTGCATCAATAGGGCTTTCAATGCATGTACCTGCATTATTTGATATCATACAGCTATGTTTACAGTGATACACGGAGGGGGGCACTTACACCTTTTAATATTGAGATATATATATATATAAACTTTTTTTTCTGGTTTTAGTTTCATTCCAATTTGACGACGGAAAGTGGGAAAACAAAATAATGCACCGTATATTTGTTAATCCTATTATCAAGGAAGTTGAACACAGCTTTAGATAGGAAGTACACAGACAAAAGAGATGGTAAATGTCTTTGTAATTTATGATTTAAGAGCTGGCAGACAGCTTGCAGAGGGACATACAGTTCCATTCATACTAGAATTAAGGATCCACATCAGTGTGTCATATGTATACAGCCACACTCAAAACAACAGATAGTAGCTATGGTCTGCAGCTACCTTGCTAGTTAAAGGCTACCTTGCATTGGCCAGGATTTATAGTTAGAACAACCTTGAAACACCTCACTTCCATTTTCTGATCTGCGCAGCCGATGATAGTTATGCATTGATTGGGGAAAAAAAAAAAAATAATAATAATTTGGATTTTATGTACCTCAGTAGCCACCAAAGTTTGAGCTCATGTATTGGAAACACTGAGGTAAAACAGCACATTGATGTTATGCACTGTCTTTCCCATAAAAGTATTACTGCCCACTGCAGTACTCTCCTCCAGATAAACAAACTGCTTTATTGTCAACAATCCTAAATAACAACAGTGTGTAATGTATAACTGGAGGTTGTGGTGTTTTTTCCTCACCTGGTGGGTCCCTGCAGATGTAGCAAGTGTATTTGTCTGGAACATTGTCTTCCAGCAGGCCCATGCAGGTGCCATGTTGCCAGCACAAACAGTCTTCACACTGAGGGAAAGATAACTGTGTTTTATATTTGTGCAGCCCTAGAGATAAGGACAAAATGCTTGCAATGTTTTAAAAATAGTCAAGCTAAAAGTGGCGACAAAAACAACCAGCTCACCTGAATCATGAAGTCATTCTCCTCCTCCACCTCACAGATACATCGCACTATCTCTTGGTCGTTTGTGTCCACAGCACCAGAGTCCACACTCAGGGGAGGCGTGGTGACGTCCAAATCCACCCCAAAGTCGTCGTCGCTCCACCCACAGCTGTCAGTGGACCAATCGCTGATGCTATCTTCATCTACAGTAACAGGGACAAACAGAACTTCTGGTTTTTCATGGAAATGGATGATTCAGTTAGGACTTTCTTTTTTTTGCTTGGTTAATATTCTTTCTTGCACTATGTGAGTCTTAATGAATATCTATGGATTACACGATGAAGCAAGCTGTAGCAGCAAAGAACAGGTCAGGATTCAATCAACCAAGCATTACAAATGTTGGCCTTATCTGTGTGATCTGCAGGTCATGGTGTGCTATGAGCAACAACATTTGGACACAGACACCAGGTGTGATGCAGATCAAGCTACAACAACAGCGTGATGGATTGAATCCAGAGGGTTCAGAGGAATGGAGGGGAGAGGAAGCCATGAACAGTCACGCACACACGAGTTAATACAAAGACACATACACACACCGTCACAGAGATACCCACCATCCACATGTATCTGCTCTGAGTAGCTGTATCCAGGCCTGCTGGGGTAGGCCTCAGGCTTGTGATTGTATGAGAGGGGGGATTTGAGTGGAAAATTCAATTTGGACTGAAGACCCAATACTGAGATGTCAATATTCTCCTCACTACCTGTGTAGTCTGTTAATACAGGGAAGGGGGGGCGGGGAGCAGACGTAGAACAAAATGTCAACTTTGAAAATGCTATCAGGAGGTGACAAACTGTGGCACAACAAACATGGACAAGAAGATTCAAGAACAGTCAGGGACAATCAATTTGAAAAAAATCTAGACTGACCTGAGTTTCAGGCCTTCTAATAGTATGAAATAACCAATGTGGAAGGTAAACTATACATCTGTGTGCATGCCAAACATACTGTACATACATGTGAATGCCAACTAGGAATAAATAGACTTAGGCTTGTGTTCGGATTAGTCCGTATCAGTGCCACAATTAAGTCTGGCTTTTCATCACCAGCACTGTCAGAGTTGCCATATATGAGAGCAAATGCAAGCCATGATGGAGGAGAAATGAGTTGGAGCTTATTGATTGGCATAACAGAGGCCAGCGACAGATGTGACACTTCTCCCACACACAAAGGCTCAGCCACCACATCAAGAGGAGTGAATGTGCTCTATGCTTTGCAGGCTAGCCGTTTCCACCATGTCACAGTGTGCACATGCAGAGCAGCAGATTATGCGAGGAGGCCCGGTGTCAGGGACCTCTTCTTACCAGACTTGGCCTTCTTTTTCTTCTTCTTCTTCTTCAATTTAATGCGCAGGAAGTCCTTCTGTTTTGTTTTCTCTTTCAGTTTGTCTTTTACTGAGCCTGGGGAGAGGCAAGTGGCAAGAGTTAAGCGTCTGTGGACAGTCAAAACAGCATGTATCTATCCTGTAAGCTAAACTGTACTGAGATACGGCGCAAAGTGAACAGGTAGGACTCTATGTAAGCACATAATGCAGTCACTTCTTACTGCGCGATACTGACCAATGTCAAAGCCACTCTTGTCTGAGTCCTTGTCCTGTTGCTGGCATCCATTCCTGTCCAGCTGGTTCTCTTTGCTCTTCTCCCTCAGCAGTGCCCTCTGCTGATGGCCGTGAGTGTTGACTACAGGCGGGGCTGATGTGCGTCTGCCTGCAGTCTTCACCTCACCACGAGGAGCTGCAGCAGCTCCAACAGAGTCTGAACAAAATCAAGGAAACAAGAAACAGAAGCTCTGATATTTCGAATCTATATTTACAATGCAGCTCTGTTTTATGAGAGGATCATTAGCAAATGATTTATGTCAAGATTCTGCGTTTCCAGTTTTGTTGTGTGATATGCATTTGGCAATAGGAGTTAATCAGTTGATTCAGTTTGCATCTAAAACTCTTTTTCGCCTTCTATTTCAACTGGGACAGAGGTACAGACAAAGACGAGAGAGGAACTCACGCATCGAGGCAGAGATGGTGCGCCTTCTCTTGGGGCCATCCAAGCCGGAGGCAGTGACCTGTTTCTCAGAGGCCCTGGTCTGGACACTCCTGGTAGGGCTGCGGTCCTCCTCTGGAGGCTGCTCCTCGCCATGATAATATTTCATATGGTAGTGCAGCAGCTTGGCCTTACGGAATGACTTTGTGCAGCCGGGAGCGCTGCACTTGAAGGGGTTGTGGTCGAGGTTGATGGACAGGACGGGGGGAGGTTGGTTTTTGATAACTCGATACACTAAAACAAGAGAGAAAAAAAAGAGGTTATGCATGTAAAAGAATGCAAATGAGGACTCTATTTGGTGAATATACTTTGAGTTGTACTCACATGGCTCTCTGCTGAATCTGTTGGGGTTGTGGAAACCCTGCTTCCTTACCGCTATCACGGGTAAAAAGAAGGCATTTATTTATTCACTTCAGTCAAGAAAATGCACCCAGAGTCTGCGTACTGCACTCGGTTTCTTATTTGCACAGTCCTACACATCCAATGACAAGAATGTCCATTTATTGAATTAACACTTACGTTTCACAGGTTGGGGAGGTGGCACATCCGTTGCAGGCTGAGAGCTTTCTGATTGGACGTTTGGCTTCTGCTCCACATTCCCATTGGATTCTGTGGTTGTCATAGAGACAGACACCTGCTCCGTCTGTGCTGACGTCTGAGTGGGCAACTCTGTGTATGGCTTGGGCGACTCTGTGTATGGCTTTGTTCCGCTGCGCTCTGTTTCCACCTCTTCTTTCTTAACGTCCCCATTAATGTGACATTTTTCCTCCTTTTGCTCATCGTCTTCCTCCATTTTCACCCCATTTGTGAGTCCTGTCCCCTTTTCTGCATTCCTAGAATTGCTCTGCTCTGTTTGCTCTGAAATTTCCTCTTCCTGTTTGATACCAGGTGCCGCCTCTAAGTCACCATTTATTTTTTTGTTTTTCTCATTCACCATCCTCTCTTCCCGCTCCTCGTCCTCGCTGTTGCTGTCTTCTTCCTGGTCGGAGGTGCTGCGCCTAGCTCGCTTGTTCTTTGGGCCTCCGTTCTCCTGAGCCCTCCTGTCCCTGCGATTCGGGGCCCTCCTAACCATGTTCCTTTCAGTGGATCGAGACTTTCCTCCAACACCACCTCTCTGTTTCTCAGGAGAACAAAGGAAGTTTAGAAAACCAGAAAACGGCACTCAAGACATGACTAATGGAGAACAAAGAATACATAAAGATTGTGTGACATATGTAATCAATATAGATTATGGATATTTATGCTCACTACTTATTCTTACCTCTCTATTAAAAGACTTCACGTGTATCCCCTTCACTGTCTGGATAACGCCATCATAGAACTTCACAGTGTAGGATGCTGAGGGGGGGATAAAGAGATACAAACCATGTTTTTAGGTAGCTACACTTACTTTTTTCTTCTTCGTTGTTTATGTGACATATTCTAAATACAGATATTCATATCTAAAGGATGTAAATATGCATCAGACAGATCTGTCTTCATGGTTTCTCTTTGCTGCACCAGTGAAAGCCGCTTTGCTATTTTTCAGTGCCATACAACACCACAGTTTCCTCTTTGAAAACAAAAGTGACAGTTTAATATCTAAAGCAGCCTAATACAATAAACTTTACTACGCTCTATATTACACAATCTTTGTGTACCGAAACCACATAACTCTCCGTCCATCCAAACCCAAAATGCTTCGGACTCATATTTAATCATCTTAGGATAGTTCTATTCAAAATGCATACAATAGAAAATGCCTGAGGTTACTGATGCTCACCATCTTTATTGACTGAAATGACCTTAGCGGGGTAAAATCGGCAATCAGACCAGCTGGCAAGGACCCTGTCATTCACATGAAAGCCCTGGAGGAAGGACAGAGACATTTAATCGAGGACAGACAGTAGGCACGTTGTCAAATCCTCATGGGAGGTGCAGCTGCTAAATGCTAACAATATCATCTTTGTTCTTAAATCTTATCAAAATGACATTGTGATCACATATAACTTGCTATTAAAAGTAGTATATACCCAATTTGTTTATGCAAATAACTCCCAGTATCATGTTTCTTTGCTTCCTTTTTTTTTGTAATGAAAAATAAAGATGCCCTGTATGCAGAGATACACTCTGGGACAAATGCTAGAGAAGCACAAGACAACCCAGAAGTGGGGCAGAACTTCCATTTTCTCAAAACAAGATCAAGCAAGTATGAACAGAGTTTAAAACTTACAGGTAAAGGAGGGTCGTCCTGCAGGCCCTGCCGCCTCAGCTGAACCCTCTCCACCGGTCTCAGGTAGGGACTTGTCCAGTCAAACCACTCGTCGTAACGGTGGCTCCACTGGCGGTAATGAATTAGTACTTTTTCACCTTCGTAGTCAATCTTCTCTATGTTGGCAGCATACCTACATGAAAAAAAAAATCAATAATCTATTAATGGAGGTGGTTTGAAGCTCCTCGTCGTGCATTTTAAACATAATGTGGCAAGTCAGTCGAAATGAATCAATCGTGAAAATGTCAAATGTAAAGAAACGCAATGGATAGTGTGCTAGGGGCAGTGTAGGGCATTTACACTGTGTACTGAAATGTGATACTATTATCAAGTTCAAACTCAATACATTAAAGTCACAACAACTCAAGTAATAAATACACTGTTACTCATTTTAGGAGGTGAGCCTGTCTGTCCTCTAGCCAGGTGGTGAATTTGTACATCTATCATAGTACTAGACTGAGTGAGGTAGAAAATATGAACATCTTTCCACAGTCTAGCATACTGCAAGCAATTAAATGATATGCATTATAATTTAAGAGTGCCAGATTATTTTTCGAGTGCTTCGTTATCAATGCAGATCAAAGGCTGCATGAGAGCGCACACCCATCACCAGCTGTTGTTTCAAAGGTCCAATGATGCAATCCATGTTCTGATTGACTTTCTTCGCTCCTGTCTTAATCTTTTATTGACTGAGAGATGCACAAAATAGCAAACCCAAGGCCCAGATAGGGGAGAACGACAAATATGCGCAAGAGAGATAGAGTGAGGGGAGTGAACAGTTACAGGGATGGAGAGGAATGAGCGAGGCCATGACTCACCAGTTTTTGAGGCTGTCTCTGGCCTCAAGCTGAGCTCCCACCTCAAATGATATCCCTCTTCTGGTAGGGGGCGTCTTACTCATACTGCCCACATCAAGGCTCCCTTCCTGTATACACATACACACACACACAAGTGGATACACATACCAATCAAATCTATTTAACCTTGGCTGCACTACCAAGAAACACACATTATGTCTAGTCAAGAACATGATACAGGCGACTATCAAGGTCTTTACAGACAATCTTGCAGTCAGCCTTGTCTCTCTCCCTCTCAGGTCATCACTAACACTTATTTCAGCAGAGCACTGGGGCAAAACACAGCTTTGCACCTGAGCTGCAATTTTGGTGTTAAAAGGCGAGTCTGTCACTCCCGCTGTATGCCAGCAGAACAAAAATGCAGTCTAGGCAGAGGACAGATATTACCAGTATAAAACACACACACACACACACACACAAGCTACAGATTACATGTATTGTATTATAGTACAAGACAGTTTAAAGCAAGGGAAATCTGACATATCATGGTGAGCCATGCCCCTTAAATGGTGGTGAAATGTGCAACCAATACGAGATGTTGTTCAGTGATCACTTGGTTGAGAAAGCACTGGTGTCTAAAGAGCGAGCCCACACAGGTTTTTTATCAAAATGAGTAGTATTCAATTTCAACGAGAGCATCCATGAATGACTAAGATGAACCGGTTCACTTCCTGCTTCAGCACCCACCACTACAGTAGGCAGTCAATTATGCAACCATGCACCAAGCTATTACTCGTCTGATTCAAATCTTTGCTTCAACTGCCTCCTTATCTACGCAGTCTCATCAAATCCATGCCCGTGATCCACTGCTGATGCTCAGCCCTTTGGTCATAAGAGAAATAAAGCCGACGTTTGGTGGAGGAGGACAGTCTTTTTGTCTCGCAGAGAAAATTACAAATCCGATAGCCGATAACGGCGCCTCTTCTTGTCTGACACGCACAGAAAACCGACAAATCGGCGACTTGTATTAAAGGATATATTACTGATCTTATAAATGTCTTACTTTGGTCCCGGCTGCAGCAGACTCGGTTCATCATAGCGGAGACAGTCTGGAGTTACTGGCTTTCACTGCGACCTACAAACCGGATATCTTCACACTACCCGGCCCACGTGTTTTCTGGTCAGCCGATCCCACGTATAGACACAATAGGAGACAATGGCAAAGACCCCTCACCGTTAACCGTCTATTACGGGCACACACACCCAGCGCGGCGTTAAAGAGCGGACACGGTCCTGGTCAGTAGAATAAGATTTATAACGAAAATGGGTGGGTTTTTTTAAATGGCCTGCACAAAGAGCCAGACGGCAGCAGGGCGCAGACCCGGAGATGGTTCAGTCAGAGATCAGGACACGATGCTTCCGCGCTTAAATGTGACGGTACAGGACACACGTTTATCAATAAATACTTTAATCGCAAGGGCTATTTTATTGTAATAATAACAGAAATTGCGAATCTAGCCGTTTCCGTATTTTAAGACTAAAACTCTGCACACAATGGTGAGACCAGGTCGCCTCGTGTTCGTTATCGATCCGTATTGTTGACGCTTCTTCTACTATTAGTACTTTATTGTCCGCTGTTTTATAACCAGTGGGCGTAGCGCGAAAGAAGCTGTCCTCGACGTCAGTGCTGTCGGACAACACGATTGGTCGAGAGAGGCTGGAATGGGCGGGTCCTTCGTCTGTGATTGGCCGCGCGGCTGTCATTCACGGGGCAGTTCGGGGCCTCGCGCGAGGCCTCCTCTCAAGACTTTCCGTGCGGTGCGCGAGCGGCGTGGAAAAAGCCGAGTATTAAACTTCAGTAAACTTACACAGAGCGGAGCCACTGAACGACCCCCGGCCTCAAACCACGGAGGGACGCAGAGACACGCCGGTCTCCTCACAAACTGAGCGCCCAAACTCACAAACATGACATTTTATCAGCTGCTTCGTCACGTTTGTTTTGAACTCGAAGAGCCGACATGCGGCACCGCGCCGTCCACACTGTTGATGCGGCGGGCCTCGCTCACGGTGTTACCGGGGGGGTATTAACCCTAAAGCGACGGGCGAGATGCGGGTCAAGCGTCCTACCTGTGCTCCAGTCACACTTTGTCCGGTTGGGGGGCGAAATGCGCAGTGTAAATCCTTTAAAGAGCAGGTCCCGCCGCCGCCGCCTGTCTGCTCCGGATCACGCAGTTGAATTTCTCCTCGTTGCGTTCACCACCGGCGCGGGCTGTGCGAGGCTGCACTGCGCATGCGCTGACAGCGGCACACAGCCCTCCAGTACTTTTATAATATGATGACTCAAAAATAACGAAAGATGTCTCTTTAAAAGTTGAATGCTTATTTTAACAACATTTACAAGCCCATCCACTTTGAATGGAATTTGTTTTCAGTATTCATATAGTCATACTTTGATTACAATGTGTATTTTGTATTCATATAGTCACGACAGCGCTCCGACTGATAATATCACCAGTTACATAAATCAAATAAAGGTCAGAATTATAACTTGGTGCTCGTGGATCCACCTTTCTGTAGATCGTTCACACCTGTGGAAGAAGTCCCCGCGCGCACAGCTCCGCCCACCGTTCATCCAAAACAACTCCAGTTTGTTTACAGGAGGGTGACCTCAATCTAGCTGTGTTCTACAGTTTCCTTCCATTATGGGCTGGCATAATGTTTTCATGTGCTGAATATATATATATCATGTCCCACTGCAATGACCCATTTTGCCCTTTATCTCCATTTTCTATCTATTATACATATTTATTATTATAATTTACTTTTAATGGTAAACTTCTCATCAGTGGTGGAAGATTGAACTTCTTTAATTCAGTAAAAGCACCAGAAGGTTTGCCACAATGGATAACTCTCCCCACCTAGTAAAAGTCCACATTTCAACATCCACACTAATGTTGACATGTTAAACTTTAACCATGGCCTACAGCTAATGTTACGACTCATAAAGTTCATCAACACTGAAACTATGAAGTGGAGCAAAGTTAGAATATGCCATATGAAAGGTAATATTGTAAATACAACACCTCTGATTTTTTTTGGTGTTATTGATGGGTGAAACCAATGCAAAAAAACCCCAGCCAATTTGCATGCAGACACACTTTAACTGACTTCAAGAAAAGCCATTTGGTTTTAAATCACAGTTGCTATCTGGGTAACTGGCTTATCTTTTCTCCAACCAGGATGATTAGAAATAAAGTAATCTATTAACATTTCTTCTGTCACTAACTGTGCTTTTTGAAAAAGAGGCTGTCAGTCGTTTTTTTCCCTCCTGTATCTGTTTTCTGTAACTTGTCTCACAGGTGACAGAGAGCGGTCCTCTTACTCTGCTGTCATGGTTACTGTGTCCAGGTACATGAGTGACAGATGAAGCAGGTGGCAGTTTTGTGCAGTGATGTGCATAAAAGGACAAACAGCTGCACAGGCTCGGCGAGTGAGGGTGGTGCCGTTGCTAACCCTTTCATCTGTAGGATGGAAGGAGTAACACTTTCATAGCTCTGGGAAATCGGCCTTCTGAACGTTGAATGAATGAATCCTCATTTCCTGTGTCTGATTGTGTAACACTGAACAATGCTGGTGGTGTGAAAAATGCAAAGATAAACCAGTCTCCCTTTCAAGTGGTATTTACAGTTTGCACTTTTGAATCAAAACAATGCAATTATATGCTGTAAAGTATAAATCTTTCAAATATTTATAGTCATTTACCTATTCATAATCATGTAATTAGGTGTTTTACAGGGATATTATAGAGTTATGCAATAGAAAAATTGACTGTAAAACATAACAGCATGTTTAATGGATATATGCAGGGTTAAGGGAGTAAAGGTTATTTAAATAAATTTTTAATGTAGATAATAATTAAGAGAATATTTTTGTTATTTTATTTTAAGAGCTTTAAAACCCTTCAAACCATGTATATTGTCCATTAATTTATGTTTTATTCTCCTAATCATTAACAGTATTTTTTACATGTGAATATATGTGCTCTAATTTAAATAGATTTTAACCCTTATGTACATCTTAAACAGTATAGATAATATTTTTAATTTCTCTGAATTTTAACAATTTAGACTAAATTTGACCTCACAGGTCTAAGTGATCGTAATGATAAGTTAAGCTGTGCCCTGCCTTCTGTGTGTCTTTTGAACTCATTTTGCTACACCAACATTTTATTATTTATTCAATGCATGATTTGTGATTCAGCTTTGTTTGAATACTGGTTCTGGTTACACAAGACAGACCATGAATAGATGTCATTCAGAATTAATTCTTAACCCCACCCCCTTTTTTTCTCTCTGTACTCCACTATCCAAATGAATGCAAACATGTCTGCACAAATAAACAGGAGCCCTCCAGTCTACAATTGAACAAACCTTTATTTATGGACAGCCATTCCATATTATAACAAGAAAGTATGCAAACACACATATACACACATGGAAAGTGGTTTGAGTCAGTCCTATGTTCAAAAGGCAGGCGGTTACAGCAGAGAAATTAACAGTTAGTTACAGCAACACTTAATTTCACCCTTAACCTGGATCATTAGAATACACTTAAGGAGAGTTAATACTATTTACAAGCAGAAATTTATTTACATCGGCAAAGCCTGAGAGGGGACACAAAAAGCTTCATCTACATTCTCATAGTGCTTGACAGTTGAACAAGACTCCATTCTCAGTATGGGGGTGTGTGGCAGACTCATCAAATCTGTGAGGGAGGCCGTGTACAGTTATCACATCCAACACCCGTTTTATCATAAGACCTGAGCCAAAAAACATACAGAGCACAAACAAAAGAGAACACAATTCCAATTGAAAGATTTCTTATAGATAATAGAGAAAGAGTATTATCAGTTGAACAACCAAGCTCCCATCATCACAACGACATAAATTGCAATGACAACACTCTGTCTGGCTTCACTTGAGTGTTGAGAGTTGTAAAATGAAAGCGCTTCCAAGTTTCTTTTCTTAGAAAATCACCACCATCTATTTTAAAAAAGAGCTTTCTGCACATCCTTCCAGTTTGTGCTTTGAAATGAAGGCTCTGTGCTCCGTCAAAATAGTTGCGGTGGCGCGGCTTCTTGTGTCTCGTAAAATGAAGTACAAGGAGACCAGCTATCAGTACAACTACTCAAAACAGCACGGGCAAGCTTATTAATAAGACACCACCACAAGAGCTCTTTTACTTTCCATATTTTCTGTACAAGATAAAAGAAGGCTGTGTCTTTTTCGTTCACACTTTCACAATCACACACACACAAATACACTTGAATGAAACCAGAGTAAAGGAAAAAAAAAAAAAGAGGCAGGCCATCAACGCCGCTGCCTTTTGTTGTGTAAGTGAATACTTTACTAAAGTAAATACTGTAAGACTCTCACTTTACGCGTCCCAGTCGTCCAATGAAACTGTAGTACTGCCCATGCAGTAAGAAATGAAAGAGTAAATCTGTTTTCACATGCAGTGGTTAGAAAACACAGTCGTTAAAGTGAGCCACTGGATTTTAGTATTAAAAAAACACAGTGAGACTTAAGGTGATGTGTATCGTTTCTCAGTGAGAAAGCGAGTGGGAACAAGGGTCCAGAGTCCAAACTGTTTTCACACTCTTCATGTTGTAAGAGGTGTAATGTCTCACCTCAAGAATTTCCAGTGTGTTCTGAACAGAAACAGTGTTAATGCGTGATTGTAAATGTGTAACTAGGGATGCTGTCCATTCAGCACCCTGAGGTGGGCTCTGTGGTTTTAAAGGGTCTACACCACCCCTTCAATGAAACTGGTGTCCAGGTGAACGATGAGCATTCTCAGGAAGGACATTTCCTTGCGCGTGTTCTCGAAGATGATCCGCGGATCGTCGGATTGGCATCGAAGGCAGTTGGGGGCCATCACCATAGCCAGGTTGTTGACATCCATCTTAGTTATGGCCACGTTGGATGGCTGAGCGAATACCTGAAGTAAACCAGATGTAATGAGAGAGAAAGCAATGAGCAAGACCGAGTATACAGACTGACCTTTGACCCTTAGTGAGTAATGTATGAGTCACTCTTAGAGTTTTTGTTTTGAAAAAATTGTGATGTTAAGTTTTACTGTCTTTGTAGGAGTAATACATTTTTCACAAAGAAATATTTTTAATAAAAAAAACAAAAAGGTTAAAACATGGATATTAACACTTGACTATGAGTTTTAATTGTGATATTTAGCTTTTACATACATTTCATTGATGATTAGTTTCATTTTGTTTTAGGTCCTGACGTCTTTTTGCTTTAGGTGTTGATAATTACCTTCTTGTTGAACGTATTTATATATTTATATATTACAAATAGTTTTTGTAAAGACAAAATTGTACTTCTTCATTAAAACACACTACAAAAAAAAAGAAAAAAAAGAAAAAAAGCAAAAACTCGCAGATATCGCCATTATGGTGGTAGTGGTGGTGAAAATGGTGTAAATTTGGGCAATGGCTGAGTTGGACGGGATCATAAATCAACATGTTTGTTTACCTGCAGGAAGTGGATGAAGTAGCAGAGCACCAGCCTGTTGAGCTCAGGCAAA
>JAOXYL010000100.1:22176190-22187699 GCA_028564955.1 Terapon puta | reverse complement strand
GGCAACAGCGCGGCTTTACAGTGTCTTCGATCTCTATCCAAAGCCTCTAATCCCATTACGCAGCTAGAACAACACTTGCATATCAGGAAACCCCAGGTCAACCAAATAAAGTATGATTACAAACTCTGAACCAAAGGAGAGACAGAGACAGTACAATGATGAGAAAATACAACAGGCCTAGAGTGGGGAGACGATTGGCGGTGGGGGGGTGAAGGAGAACAGAGCTAGAGCGACAAGAGAGGAGGGTGTGAGCATGTGTAAATGAGAAGGGGTGGGGATTAGCCGTGGGAGAGTGCAACAAGGGAATGAGCGGGAAGGCTGGCATTCCTCAGGGCTCATTCAGGGGCCTCTGTAGCAGTTTGGGGAGCCTCACACAATGCATGGCTGTGCCATCGTCACGGAGACGCCTCCCTCAACAACAGCACTGGATCGCAGAGAGCGGGGGTGGGTGGGGGAGTGATATGGGAGAGGCTGAACCTGAAAGAGCCATCTTCAACCTCAGAGTCAGACAAACAGACAGGCTCTTACGTAATGCCAAACAAGCCTGGACTTCATTCTAAATATAATGAAAGTTGTTTAGAAAGGGCGTGTTGCCTGCTGGTAGCCTGCCTGTCAGGTGTTGAGTGTTAGTTGAAGGTGGGGAATAAGCACAGCAATTTTTCACAGAGGTTAAAAGAAACATGATGATTAACACATGGACATTAAAAAATGTCCAGATTTTTTGCTAAATTTTTTTTACAAAGAGCTCATCTCCATTTCAATTCAGGCACACATGACTCAACACACACAGCACATGAGCACACACCTCGGCTTACGGCCACATGCGCACTGACAAACCTCTTCATTCAGAGTCTGGAGAGAGCATGCGAGACCTTTAGGAAGAAATGCAAGATAAAATGAAGTTAGAGGCCCTTTGGAAACCAAAGGGGTAATCTGATTGGCCTCTAAGGCAGCAAATCAACTTAACGGTCAGCAAATTTCAATTAGTCTCAGCAGCTCTGGTGTGTCACACCCACAGACAGTCCCAGATACCCCTGTCACTGTTCTTACTACTGCTGTGGTCAGGTCGTCTCAATAACCAACTAAATATACAACGGAGACTCTGCCGTCAGCAGATGTTCAGTTTCTCATTTCTTTCCTGCCTGGAATAACTGTTGTTGGAAAAGCCATCAGCTGAGTCACTTTGGCGGATAGGGATATGGATTTGGAAGTTCTTAAATATACCTCCGGGGAATAGTGGGGTCTGAAAAACAGGGGTTATTATTAACATTGGCTCAACAGGAAGAGGAAATGAGGTCGCACAGGCCAAGCTTCTGCGACACAAACACCTCACAGCACAAACCAATGGGATCACTGCAATTTGCGTAGAGGAAGGAAGCGCAGAAGACAAAGAGGATTCGCTGAGGACAATGCAGTATCCACTTCGCCGGCGTTCAAAGATGATTTTCCTTCTCACTTTTTTGAACAATCAGTCATAAAAATATCAAACAAAGTAACGTGCGGGGGCTTGAGGCAAAGCTGGTGGCACCCTGGTTCCTGTCAGACACCTCCGGAGGGGCCAGCTGTCCCGCAACAGCTGAACTGGCGCACCTCCCTCCTCTGAGCCAAGATGTCTACCAGTTGTGCATGTCTGTGGTTCCCACAGCCCAACACTATGAGGAGTGCTGGGCTGGGCCGGACAGCCACTAGGATCGTTTTTTGAAAGAACAGGATGAGGCCAAACCCAACTGGATTCCAGAGAGACCCACCTCTGGAATTTGAAAGTGTATCTGCAATTCTTCCTGTGAAGGCAGTCCCTATTATGGCACACTGTTTGGATGACACGATTTAAATTGGATCTTCCTCTCACCTGCACACAGACACAATTACAATCTTAAATCTCAGAGATATGATCAGGAGTACAAAAGAACAGGAACACAATGATACGGTAGTGAAAATAATGAAGTGGAAACCGTGAAAGGACCCCTGGAAAATACTATCTCTGCATGTTGCAAGTCAGCTGAGGCACTCCAAGCCGCATGCCTGAGGCCAGTTCACATGTGGTGCCATTGGTTCTCCATGAAAACACTGGAGGTATTCCACCTCACCACAGCGCCAGAGAGAGAAGTTAGCTGTAAAAGCAAAGTTTCAATGATATCTAAAATAAAACAAAAGAGGTTTTGGATACACTGCTTCAGTGAGACACATAAAACTGAAGCTCTGTAATCTAGGTCTTGAGAATGCCATAAACTTTGCATTTACAAGAAAGGCAGAGCGAAATGTGGAACGTGTGGAGAAACAGCGCAGATATAAAAACGAAGCAAGGATATTGTCACTGCTAACCAGAGCAAAGTACTTAGACACATAACAAGATCACAAGTTCAAAGTGCAACTTTTTCGCAGGGGAAATTTAAAAGAAAGAAAAAAAAAAGAGCCAACTTTATTATTACAGGCAGACCTAAAACACCATCTGGAAAGAGCTGAAAAATGAGCTTACCACACCAGGAGTGTAGAGATAAAACAAGTCTTTCCAGTGTGTGTTAAAAACACTGTGGCTACGTCCTCGGAGTGGCGGGAGATGAAAAGCACAAGAAGCTTGCGCTTCACTGCAGTAAACATGCAGACAATGTGTGACTCATTAAAAACTCAGAACCATTTAGAACTTTATCTAACCCATAAGACGCCCACTCATTTCCTAAATAAACCCACTGGTGACTTCTCCTACATGACTCACAGCCAGACTGTCACAAGAACATGAGTGGAAGCTCGTTTTGTTTTGGCTTTTTTGTGCTTTTGCTTTCAAGTGCACGGTTTATTTTTAAAAAATCCCTTAAAAAACCTCCCGAAGATAGGAGCTGAAAAAGAGAGTGAAACCAGATTATACCACTTCTGCTTTTTAGTTGGTTGCGTCATAAGACACGTGTCACCTTTAAGGGAAGGTTTCTACATTTGTCCCTTAGTGAACCTGAAATACATCAAACTAAAATCAAACCTAACATTCCTCTAACTAAACTCTTGAGAAGTCAACAACCTTCTCCTCTTTAATGCGCAGAAGCTGATTGAACAGCGGTATCAGCGCACTACAACCCAGACAGAGTTGAGTTTTGTTGATAAATCCAAGTCTGTGTAAGCTTTCTGAATTTTTTCAAAAGTATCCAAAGCCAGTCAACAATCAGGAAATTCGGGTTTTACGTGTCTAATGTCAGCACAACCGGCTTAGATTGAATGCTAGTGCACAGCTATATCATTACAGAGCTAAATGAGAGGGCGCATTCAAGCCGCTTGGTGTTCTCCACAGCATACCTCGATTTCCTGCATGGAGAAAACTCTCAGTTGATCGTGGGGGACAACTGGTTTAAGTGAGAGCATTTGTTCCTTTTAGCGGCCCGTTATATGCCCCAAGGCAACCCATGAGACAAAGGAGAGCTGTGACCCTGATGTGAACCACCCTGGGTCACTTCTGGGTTGTTTTACACCATGCTGTCATGTGTCCTCAGCAGACTTTTTACCATCTACTCAACCTCAGTGGGTCCTCTTGTAACTTGAAAGAGAGCAGCCCACACACGGAGAAGATGGGCACTGTCTATGATGAAATCCCATACAGATGTTATCTGGTTGATGACGACAGCACAAAGACGCACACACACACAGTAAGGTGGGTGAAATTCAATACAGATGTTATATGCTGGCTGATCTGTAACACCTTGAGCGCGTACATCATGGCGAGAGATCAGTTTACTACAGGTTCCTGTGCCCCACCACACATGACTGACATGTTTACCTCTGGAGAGCGCGGTACTTCCCTGATGAGCACCACAGGCTCAAAGTACCCAGAAATTCCCATGACATGTGATAAGACTTGGCCAATGAGTAACAGATTTGGCACGCAAGTCGACACACAAGTCTGCTCGAATGCCTATACTTCCCATAAGCATGAGGCAGAGACAGAAAGAGAAAGGAAGCTGCATCAACCGGCCAGTGCTTAGAATAACACACAGGGTGTGTTGTGTGGAAACTCTTCTGTCTATTATGGACAGATTTATTAATATCTCAGAACAAAAGGAAACTGGGGTTGGAAGATCTGGGATTATCCGGTCTCCACAAAGAAAAGCATTGTTTTTCAGAAGGTCATAACTTAATAACATTTCTTCTCCCCTGAAATTTCACAGAGGAAAAAAGGGAAGAAACAAGAACAAGAAAATGTGAAGATGTGCCTAAAATAGCTGAGATGTTTGAAGGAAACATTTAGGAACTACAAACCCATAAAAAAAAAAAGTAGTGACTGGAAGTAGTGTAATAAAAAAAGGAAGACAACCTTACTCTCATGAAAGCCCCTAACGCTCTGTTTTGGGAGAAACAGAACCATTAAAATAACCTCAAACCGCTGTGAACTTTCTGACTCTTCGTTTAAGATTTATCCTAAGCTCTTACCAATTGATCCTCGTCATTATCAATAAAGCTGGGCACTAACTGAAGACAAGCACGCCTCCGAGTTTGTTTTCATCCATTTGAGCTGTCACATTCCAGCCTCTGTGTATTTTGTGGTGGTTTCTAATTACCTGCCAAGAGATGGAGGGTGGTGAGCATGTGAAGGGCCATATGGCTAAGTCGGGTATCAAGCCTCTGTGGGCTAAAGACCCCTTAGCTTTCCTCAGAGGAACACAGCTGCTCATTGTTTTTTAGGGGAGACAGAAGATTCTGGGAAAGGTTGAATCACTGGGGCAAAGTGGGATCCTGCAGGGAGTTTTTAACACTCCCCACACACACACCAGAGGCAATGCAACGGGGCCTCCAGTGGTGTCATTCAACAACCACGGCTGACCAATTAGTTCTCCCTCCATCTTTACGTATTCCCAAAGGATCGGGGAGGGGGTGGGGGTCAGAGGACAGACCCCCTAATGGCCAAGGTGAGGTACAAGGAGAGCCAGGAGGAACCGGAGAGCCAGAGTCGCCACAGCAGAGCCTCTGAGAGCCAGCAGGGTTCGCCTTGTTTATAGGCAGCTGGAATGTAGCGGTTCTGCTTGTTATTAACCACAGACAACACTCTCTCACATGCCTCTCATGCATGCACATTTAAGCTCTCACCCATAAGAGGCGTTGCAGTCTTTGATGGCCCGGGGCCTAGATTTGTTTTAGGAAAATGAAATGAGCATTGGAGCAGAGCGGGGCAGGGTGGTGGTAAGCGCACAGAAGGACACTAAGACGGCCTCAGTGGCCCCGTGCCAGGGGAAACAGAGGTGGCATGTCTGGAATCTGGCTCGGAGGGAAGAGATGGTGGTTTGGACGAGGCCACGACGCCAAGCACATGATGGGGTCTCTGAATGACTTACTGTTAGGGGCCGTTCTGCACCAGTAACCCTAGCATGGGGGGTGGGAGGGGTGTCGTGCTCCGCAACATAACTGGCCGTTCTCCGCATTTGGTAGCGATTTGCTGAAATGGCTGAGCACGGTTCACAGGCAATAGTATGGAAACACGGGACATATGGAATGTTCAGATAAGTACGAACGAAAATAAAAAGGCAGTTTGAGTTCGGCCTTAGTGGTCAAAAGTCAAAATAATCCTGCAAGTTCTCATAGCAGGAGCATTTGAAAGTCATTACGACTCACTACGCCACATGCTGTGATGACTATCACATTTCGCCACTTTTCTCCCAGTAATACGATCCACTAATGATTAAGCACAATAATTCTCTTTCCAGACTTACAGTAGAGGCTACCGGAGGCTCGGTCAGACTTACCTCTGTGAGTCTTTGCTGCCATCTGTGCTGTATTCGCCGCTGCTTCCATCTCCCTGCAATCTGCTGTCCACGGCCGGGTCCAGCTCAGGGTTGGCAGCCTCTTCATTCGTCTCCGGAGCTCTGGGGATGGGACTGTCTCCGTCTTGCTCAGGCAGAGGGGTGCAGCGTCCCAGACTCCCCGCGCTGCTGATACTCCCTGTGGTGCTGTGGTGGTGCCTGTCCGCACCCCCTCCCGCCCGCTTGGCCTCACTGCATCGCCTCATGGCCTGCAGCTGGGAGAGGGGCACTATATCGGCTCCCTGGGGTCGATGCCAGACTGTGCGGCGCCCGGTGGAGTTGTAGTAGTAGAAGCGGCCGCTGTGGGGGTCAAACAGCTCCCACCACTGGTTGCCGTCGGCCTGGCGGACCGGAACGCCTGGGGGGGGGTCCCAGCCGCACTCGCCAGTCGTCAAGTTCACATACATACGCTCGCGGGAGCGTGGCTCCAGGATCTCCACCCAATCAGAGCTGAATGAGAAGACACAAGGGAAATGGCGAAGGTGTTATTTGCGGCTAAAAATGGCAACAGATTATTCACCGACAGGATACAATGATGCGTTAGAGGCCACCGTCACGCCTGACTACTAATCAACTGGACAAGCAGTAAACAACTCACACTGTTTGACAGACTGAGAGGCCCAAAGATGCCCACTTGCCCATATGGAGCGAGTGTCAATGTTTGTGTCCCCTACATGTATCCATCTGCACGTGTGTGCACGTTTCGCAATGATGTCATCTCATGTAGAGCAATGGAGCAGCAGCACAGTGCCGGCATGTGCGAGCGCATTTCTTGAACGAGGGGACAGGTGGAGACGCTCAGCGAGGCAGCAGGCGCGGAGTCAGCGGGGCCAAAAGAGAAGCATACGCTCTGAGCACTCCCAACGTAA
Source organism: Terapon puta (assembly GCA_028564955.1). Taxonomy (NCBI): domain Eukaryota; kingdom Metazoa; phylum Chordata; class Actinopteri; order Centrarchiformes; family Terapontidae; genus Terapon; species Terapon puta. The sequence continues at coordinate 22,181,056 of JAOXYL010000100.1, read as the reverse complement.
AAAAGCAGAGCTTAACTACAATCACAGAGGGACGGCGGCCAGCTCAGCACAATTACATGCACACAACAGAAAAAGACAGTGGAGAGGGGAGGTGCAAAAAAAAAAAAGACAGAGGCAGAAAGAGAAATGGTAGAAAAAGGCAACCCAGTTTACAGAAAAGTACGCATGCAAAAGGGCTGGATAAAAGGGACAAGCAATTACACGCAATTAGACCGTGAACTGAATTACAGAGAAATTATGGGACGCTCCCTCTAACTGTGTTAAAGATGTATGTGTGTGGCATACAGAAACGAAATATCTGTATCCATATTTGTGGTATGTAGCTTACATAAAATCAGGGTCAATGACTTAAGATAAATAAGCGAGGGCTGCAGTTTGCTGGTTCTATATATTCAGGTCATGCTACCCTGTAGTGGGCTTCGTTCTGTCTCCTTTGATCTAGTTCCCCAACGCAGACTTTAACTGTGCCAGCAAATCCACGTGGGAACAGGAGCACCGCAAAACAGCCAGCAAGAGTCCCGTCCAAAGTCTCAGACACAGTAGAGGTTTAGATCAGAGCCAGAGGAGGGACTCAAAATATCCACTAAATCACAATGCTCCTTTCTTCCCTCCCATAATGACCACTTAAGGGTCCTGGCAAGGCTCAGTCATCCCTCTTCTCCAGCATCTCACCCAACTGTGGCCGAGGATCTCTTGAGAGGAAAAAAGGTGCCAGTGGGGAGGTATTAGTGTCACAACAATCTGCCATAGGTTTGGATTCCTCGTGGACTGAGAAGGTGATCGGCAAAGCTTTGCATGGATGAGAAAGTGCACAATATCCCCCAAATAACCACATTCGTTCCTTGTGCGCCGGCCAAGTCGACCCCCTGTAAACCACCGGCCTCAGAAATAGAGTGCAATGCTAGTCGGGTCTGCCAGGGTTACAATGTCACCGTGTTAACGACGGCTCACTGGGAACGACAGGTGTTCTCTGTTTTAACACGAGAGCCGCGGGTGATGTTGACGTACCTGTTTGTCAAATATAAAAACTCAATCTGCATCTTTCTCATGTGCTGCCAACACCAGCCCTGGGCTCTCCACAGCATCCATTAAAACAGCCAGCTATTATAGAGAGAGCATGGAGAGGATATGGGAGCCTTCCACATGTCTACCCATGTGCCCCAGCGCTCTTTGCTGCGAAACCATCTGTCCGATCCCTCACACCAGGCAGGCAGCTCTGACCTTATAGTGGACTCAACATGTAGGGTGTGTTTTTTTTTTTTCTTTTAAAACCCACCTGGGATGACTAGTATATCAGAGGATACATTTGTTAACACTGTTATTTAGAAGCATCAAAAATGCCTGCATGAATGTGTTTGTTTGGTGTTGGAGGTGATTAATTCAGTATAGAAAAAAAGGTGTTGACAGTCTGCCTTCTTACAAAGAGTGAGGTCACACAATGAGGCCCGACTGTTAGAAGATGAGTTTCAGACTGATTGGATCCGCAACGCTTAACGGGCAGGAAGCCCTCTAGATAATGGGGCATTCAAAGGAGAGGCCAAACAGTCAATACCACCCCACACATACCAGAGCCCTCATCCTTTTACTGCTCGCGGCCTCCAATAGAGGCCTTCCCACACTAAGAAACTGATCTCTCTCTGCTGCATTCCTCGTTATTCAGTCCTGTTTGTAATCACTCTCCGTAAATGCGCTGTTTGTATCAAAATAAACCAATCCCTTATGAACGTGGAGTAAAAGAAAGCTGAGGGAGCTTTCCCTCCACCGCTCATTTGAGTCGGAGGATTCCACCGCTGTTGTGACATCGGGGAAAACCAGCGCAAAATTTAACGTGCCCGACTGTGTCTTGAACACCCCAACAGGAAACCAGGATTTGAGGGTCAACTGTGGGGGCTGTGGCTGACGAGTTTAGCAGCACGGGGCGTAGTGGTTGCATAAGGACTGTTCCCTCTGGGTAAATAAACAGCAGTTAGAGCTGAGAGTGGGCCTGCTGGGCTCTGTTGACACGACCAGATAAGCAGGAAGACGGGCCGGTGTTCAGGTTCGGAAATTCCTGGAACATCACTTGTAGGGGTACTGAAACAACACACACGGGCTGGTCCAGTACAAAGAAACCTGTTTTCTGCAGGACCACGACGGTAAAGGTCAATGAACCTTTGTCTACATTCAAAATAAAACTTTATTTGTGATGTGAAATGAAGCATCTTTCATTCTCCAGCAGTGCCATCCTTGTTCCTCTAAATTCATGCTGAAAAGTTTTCTGTAATAGTGTAAATTAGCCTCAGCCTAGCCTGCTTTAGGCGATTCCCTGACATGCAATGCAGACATGAAAGTATAGTGCGGGGCTCAGCAACACAGGGAGCCAGCCTCATGCTGCAAATGTTCATAAATGGTTTGGAATGCAGTCTGCACCAGCTCAGCGAAGTTCAACTCTGACAGAAATGTTTTATATTGAACTAAAATTAACTCATTACACACACACACACGGTCCTGTGACTGAAGGACACAGCACCTGATTTACCTCTGGGAAAAGTCAATCTAATTGAAGCAGACTTGTATACCAGAGAGCAGTGTTAGGGGTCTGCATGGTCATAAAGCAGCACTTGACTGCCTGCACTAAACACGTGAGTGTAGAGAGCTGAGGAGTAGTGGGATTTTACAGATTCCTCTAGAAATACTTTCATAATTGCAAGTTTGAGTTCACACAAGACTTTCTCGTTTTGAGAGTCTTATTTTTCCAACGGCACCCTATACAGAGAATTTAGCTTTCATTCTGTCTAAACTAGATTGTTTAATTGACTTGTTGGTAACAGTCGGTTTATCATTCACCTGGTGATATCAGACAGTTGTGGGCTGAACTGTCCATGGCTTTGAAAGATTTAAAAAAAGAGTTCGAAGTCCAACGTCCTCTTTAGTCCTGCTATGTGAACTAACTCTCACTCTGCTCTCCCATGGCACACAGGATCTTTGTGTCCCATTTGGGTCAAGGAGACGCCTCAGCAGCCTATGGCTGTTCCACAGTGACTAAATATAAAGCTTGTCAAATTGTAAAAAAAAAAAAAACATATCTGCAAGTAGACGCTGCCACTGTGCCACTGAGACCAAGATGTCAAAAGTGACACGTGCACACACACAAAGCACACCTTCCAAACCATCTCGTTTCTCTGTCTCAGTGAGCCAGAGGTCCCCTTCTGAAGGAGAAATACTTCATCTATCGGCCACAATTTACAGTCAGCTCCAAAAATAACTTGAACTGAAAGCGGTTTCCCAGAGCGAGGGAAACAACAGAATATAGCTCATGGAATCTGTCCTATTGTTTGGAGCCAACGCCAAAGTGTAAATGGCACTTTTCCCAGCAGCGGTAAACATAGAGGACTTGACAATACATTGACTAGAAATAGGGCAACAAGCAGCCTTGTGTCATTGTCCAGCTTTGGATTTCAAACTCAAACAGAGATGTAATTGTTGATGTTGTCAAAAAGATAAATGATACAGAGGGGGGAAAAAACGTTTGTTTTCTCAGTGTAGCATAGAGTTTAGACCAAACTATAGCAGAACCGTTTCATCAGATAATCTAGTAACGGCTGAAATGCAGCTTTATGCTTCAGTGCCATTGTGGAATTTCTGATGGACAGATAGGACGCCTTCAGAAGGGGAGCCAAACAGGGCTAATACTGCATTCATTTGTCCATAAACTTGTTAAAGTGATATAATAGACAAAACCAGCGAGCCGACTAAGCTCCTATTTACCAGTCGGGACTCTTGTAAGGTAACCTCTAACCTTTTCCAACAACAGGCTATTCTGAGCTGTTGCTTGCGCCGGTCCCTTGTGGACCAATGCAGGCTGAGTTCTCACACAGGGCCCGCCATTCATCGAGGAAACTTTAGCACCCTGTTCACCAGGCACAGCAACAAGTGCCAAGGTCCACCCCGAGTCGGCATATTTACAGAACTGCTATTTCCTATTCAGAGACATAAACCAGTCTTTCTCCTCAGATACCTGCCTTAAAATAAGTCAACGCAGCAGAGCAGAGGAAGGAATCCAAACAGGTAGTAAACTATCAAAAATGAAGCAACTATGAGAAACCACTGGTTATTTGCACTCCGAGAGCAAGCAGAGACTTGTTCCTCAATATAATACAAGGAGCGATCTGCCAAAAGCAGACTTGTATTTGATTATGAATAAAGCATGTACAAAGTCTATTCAGAGCGGGTGCTAGGCAACCTGCTTATCTAAATATTGTAAAACAAGAGCTGGGACACGGACCGACTACTGAGTGCCTGGCTGCTTTTCCAGTAGCTGTAGCAGTGACTAACGAAGAGCGTAATCGTAAACCTGGCATGTCGAGCGTCGTGGCCACGGTCCCGTTAACTGGAGCGATGAGGGCAGCAGCTCCGCCGCTTGTAACGCCATCAGAAGCGGTGAAAAAAAATGGAGGAGCCCCCTCAGAGAGAAATAGATTTGAGTTCACGTCTTCTGCTTTAGTCAGGATATTTAGTTACTTGGGAAAGTAAAAATGGTTTATTTAAAAGTGTGCGTGTGTGTGTGTGTGTAGAGGCATCATGGTCTCCTTCCACTGCCAGTAGTGTTTGTTGTCCTTATCAGAGACACAATTCTTTACAAAAAAGCATACGTTTGTTTCCTGGAAGTCTTCACTGAACTAAATGTTTCTGTTGGACAGGGAGCTGGGACGACCTGCACGTGACTTGTCTCTGTGCAGGATATGTGAGCGGGCTCGTACCACCGCCCCTCCACCTCCCATGTGTCCAGAACAGTCAGAGGGAGCGGGGAGAGTGTTTCAGATGACAGAAAAAAAGGCTCTGCTGCACCTGTCTCACATACACACAAACTATCACACACACACACAC
>JAOXYL010000100.1:22156518-22173668 GCA_028564955.1 Terapon puta | reverse complement strand
TAACGTCCGAGGACCCTCTGCGAATAGAAAAACATGGTTACCTAGTTGACAAGAATGTTCCTGTGATGACTCACGGTCATATGCATTACAAAGCCTGTGAAATGCACCCTATTCTGAAGCCTGTGATGGCGCAGAACAATGCAGACTATTGTCAGATCAACAGGCAGACTTCATTCAACGAGAACTCTCTGTGGTGCCTACACACGGGGGGGAGCCCAGCCAATCACAGCCACGGAGGGGAGGAGCCTGGGACATGTATACGAGGTCTGGGGTGACCTCCTTCAACAGCTGCCCTAATCCACAACTAGAGACAGTTTCCTCTCTCCACTGGCACTGGATTAGACTGGATCTCACAAGGTCGCTCGGCCACCTTCAGCAAGGCCGGTCTTTCCCATGCTGCTTTCCAACTCGCGATTTTACATGGCCTCTGTGAATTCGCTCCTCGTGGCTGCCAAAACGCTCACCCCCACTGCAACAAACCGATTCTTCATGAGATAACAGTGCCTACCTCGCCGCCGGTCCCAGCAGAAAATTTCTGTGTTGGCAGTCCTGAATGTTACTTCAGATAAACCTCGCCGTAATCCGCCTACAAACTAACCGCGGAGAAGTGGCGCCCTGTGATTTCTGTGAGGAGAGCATTGTCTTGTCCCGCCATCCTCCCGTCTCCCACGAACGCTGCAGCTTTCAGCAGAAATGCTGGGAACTTCCGGCCCCCTGACTGCTCCGCCGAACAGTTACTGTCTGTCTGAGGCTCCACTCGGCAGCAGGGTCAATAAATTCCCTTTTATAGGGGTAAGCCTGACCAAACAGAAGTCCCTATCCATCCTAAAAATCCACCCCTTTCCTCAGTGGAAGCGCATGTGGGCAGTTTTTTGGGGTCAGATCAGACCCTGGACGAGAGGGAACATGTGCAGGAGAGCCTGAGGATGGGATCAGGGTGTTTACCGCATACAGGCCGGCCTCTCTGTCCAGTACACCAGCTGTCAGAGCAGGAACAATGGGGTCACTTGTCCAAACAAGAGAAATGAATGAACCTATTAGGATGTAACTGTGCTTAATAACCCTAAACCTTCTTTGTCCAACCTTTATCTTGTCAGAGCCCTCGGGGTCATACGTGTGACAAATGAAGACGTCCTACGCAGCCTTCAAATAATGAACTCAGCCGTTCAATATCTGCCATCTGCGTGCTGCCAAAATAACATTTTTGGTTTGTTTCTGACCTGCCTGCCTACCGGGGCAGTTTGTAACTTCATTTTGAGCCAGACCACACCATCCCCTCCCCCCCGAATCCCAACCTTCCCCCTGCTGACATGACAAACGAGGCCAGGGTCTAATCCCAGCGCAGAGTCGCAAGGGTGAGTGGGGGGTCAGTGGCCCGGCCGAGGAGCCACACAGGAAAGAAACGTCCGGATTGTCCTCTAGAGGAAGTGAAGGTGCAGACGGCAGACCGTGCAGGCTTAGAAATGCAGAGCAGCCTGGTGAAGATGTTAACGCTGGATCCGCACGGGCCCCGTGGGGAGGATTATGATTTAAGAGGCCTTCAGTGGGGATCAGCGGTGTTGGGACAGATTCATATTTCCTTATAGCAACAGATCTTTTGGGTGCGATAGAGGGGAACAACTATGCGACGCTGTAATCCAGGGCCAAAAACGTTTCCTTTTTAGGTAGACTTTTAGCACACCTCATGCCTTTCTGTTTCTCTGTTAACATTTCTGTGTGTAATGATGGTGTTTTATGTGCTTTTGCCTTTTTTTTCCCCTTTTGCTCCTTAAAGTTTTGTACTGTGGTGGCTCACCATGTTTACATCAACTCGTACAACTCTTTGAAGCAGATGACTCATTAATGCTGACAGCCTATCTGAGCATATGACCATCCCACTAGTTATTATCCCCTGTAATGCTGGAGAGTGATGATCAGCAACTCTTAGCATCAGGTTCAACCTGGCGTGGGCCGGGAAGTAAACCCAGTCTTTAATCCCCGCGGAGGAGAGGTACAAAGCTGTCAGCTCTTATACAGGTACACATTAATGTGTTTGGGCAAATCACCTTAACCTCATTATGGTGTCACTGTGGCAGGCAACTGTGTGTGTGTGTGTGTGTGTATGCGTGCGGAGCATTAAGAGCACTGATCTACAGGAAGAAGAAGGGAATGAAAGCTGGAAAATGATTGGAAGCTTTAGGTTTAAAAAAAAAAAAATCATCTGCACTTATATACATGTCACATCCCATAACAAGCCATTGTCAGAATCACTTCCTCAAAACAGGAAAACAAACTTGTGCATTGTCAAATCCTCTGAAGGATGGACATCCTGCCTCGTCTTTGTAAAAAAAAAAAAAAAAAGTTTTGATTCACCTTGTTGGAGGGAGAGCGTGGTTTGTTTCTTTACGTTCATCTATTGTTGTGAGCCAGCAGGGCGAACAGTGAGACAACATCCATCTGTCAATTCAGCTCCTCACAAACCCAAATGAGCAGACGGGTAGAATAATCGTGCCCCGACACTGTAGTGCCCGACGGAGAGAGACGTCACTCCGGGCAGATAGAGAGGTTAACCCGTCTGCATAAACCAACACTGCACAGTCATCGGATGAGCAGCAGCTGGCAGACAGGATGGTGAAACTGCTGCACCCAGGAAGTCAGGGTGGCATGCCCTGCTAAACTAACAGCTCCAGGCGATATAAATGACACCTGACTGGGCGGCTTGGCTGTCAAACAGCCCGTGGCGCGGCCCTCCACCGGGAGGAATATCAAGCCATCAAAGAGACTCATAACTTCAACTTGTAGCCATAAAAAAAGCACAAAGTTAGATCTAAACAAAGTCTAAAAAGCATGCGTGTCGTGCCAAAAGCAGTTGAGGGGAAATGTGAAAGGGGACCAAAGTGGCTTATCCCATACATCTCAGTGGCTTTAAATAAGGCCGTGAGGGCTAAAGCAAACCATCTGTCCCAAAGAAACCGATGAGAGCCAAACAAAGTCTCAGCACACATCTGCACCGTGGAGCTGGAGAAGTTCAACATGTGGGGATCAAACCAGGAGCTGAAGCTGAGAGTCCCCAGTCACCAACCAGCAGCAACAAATGGACCGTGCAGCACGTCTGTCTTTAACCACAGCAAAGACTATCAGCCCATTTGGGGAGCAATTTACTACAAGGAGACAACATTTTACTTTACTACAGTGTTGACAAGCGTTTACAGCTGCCCGGTGTTCAGAGTGAAACAGCAACACAGGCGAAACACAGTTTGAGCGTCGGTTTGAAAATAGTCCCCTCGACCCGCTCTCTTCGGATTGATGACTTTCTCCATTCGCGCATATTTCGCACACTTAGCCTCACTTTTTTAAAAACTTTTTCAAACTCGCTGTAAAGTCCTGGAACAAGTTAAAACCACGCTGCTCGCCGCCCTCACGGAGCTGTCTGTCTGTCTGTCTGTCTGTCGGCGGGCTGACACCGAGCACGCCGCGCTCCTCAACTTTCTCCGCATCACTTTAATGTTTGTTTTAAAAAAAGACAGAGAGAGGGAATTGACTCACCTTGTCCCGGCCATTTTCTTCACATTGTAAATAAAAAAGGCGTAAACAGAAGGGGTGTTTGTGAGGTTTTGAGCGGGCAGTCGGGGCTGAAGGTCGGTTTTCGGAGCGGTCCGAGCTGCGAGTACGGGACGGCGCTCCGGCGGTGAATCCGATATGGAGTCTCCGCCTCTGCATGTGACTCATAGGTTGGGATGGGGGTCACCCAGTCTGCCTCCACCGCCACCCTCAACCCCCCCTCCCCACCTCCTCCCCCCACCCCGGCTGGAGGGAGTACAGAGCAAAACATTCAAGCGTCTCAGTTGGCCGAACAAAGCGGGGTGATAAAACGTTTCGTGACCTGAACTGTCGCTGTAGGTGGCTGCCATCTTTCCTTAATATCAACTTGTTGGCAACCAAACATGTCCACTACTTTGAGTGAAAAATACCCGCTTGTTTCTTCCCAACAATTTATGTATTTTATTTATGAATGCAGTTAGAAATAGTTAGCTAACCTAGCTGTTGCTATCATTATAAAAACTACCATGGCGGTTGCTAGGTGACACCTAGGTGTATTTGAATCGTGTTTGAATATTGTGTCAGGATTATGATATGCTCATTTTACAATAAATTTCAACTCCACTAAGCCAGCCAGGGGGCTGAGGACTTGAACTATCTCGTCTCGACAGTAAACTATTTCCCCCCTGGTGAATCTGCAGGGAGAGCCATGTAATCCCGTCCGCCTGTGGACAGTGTGAGGGAAGAACAGACAGAGACACCTGCTGGACAGGAACACACACCGCCATGATGCAACGTCACAATAAGAGTCGGCTCATGTTTTATGGTCAAACAACACTTTATTCACAATTACTATCAACACTCAAGTCTATGGAAATATTTGCTAATTAAAAATAAAAGAAGAAAGAAATAAAAGAAGCTAACAAAGGCAGGTAGCTTAAGTTCACATCAATAAGTAATTACACTGTTGTGTTGTTCCTCTGGCACAAAGTAAACTATATATCCATTAAATGTACATGGCGCGTCTGTTCACAGTGAACCCTTTAAGTGCTTTTTTGATGTAAATGAGGAAAGGACAAACATACAAATTGCGGGCAATGAAATTTCTCGAGCTACGTTCCTCCCTTTACGTTCACTTTGTCAATTCATATCATACACTGAGGTCTGCCTCTTCAGTATTATAAAAAATATTGTAAACATTTATATTAATTGCACAACATACATTCAAATACATACTGTACTGTACAGCGAGAAATGACTTCTGTATTGTTATCCTGTAGCACCATGTATAGCAAGCTGAACAAACTATTTGGATACTTCTACAGTGGTAATGTACAATACAAAGGAGTAAAATGGCATTCACTAATGACGCATTCTGCCAGTGGTCAGGTATTCTGGAGGTTTGGGTTGTACCGTTGTGAGACAGTGGTAAGTGTGGGCCTGTCTGAGGTGTGGCTGACACTGGATGGGACTGGATCAAGGCGGGCAGTCTCTACTCACCTCACATCCCCCAGCTCTGAGGAGGAGGAGGATGCTTCATGGAGGACATTCATCAGCGTTAAGATCAACTATAATACAAAAGATCATGGTGAAGAGTTTCAATACGCTTGGTCGTTTCAAAAGTCCACGCTGCTTCCATGTGCAGACACGTCGGAGAGGAAAAAGTATGTCCCGGTGTTTCTCTGGGTGCTAATGATGGAACTAATTAGCATGTGCCACAGAGACATCAAGAGGCCATGACATCATTGTGTAGCAGCAGAGGTGGCATGTATCTCATCACGTTTCCACTCAGTCCCAAATGATATGAAAGAAAGCTGATTAAAGCTGATATATATTATGTACAAGCAGTACTGTTAGACTGAATGGCTTGTGGACACCAAACGGTCCCACCTGATTCACAGCATCCTGTTAATGTTAACGGTCCTGGCGGCTGGAGGTGACAGAGGATGTGAATGAAATGTGTGCAAAGGTAGAGTCGTCAGCTGGAGAGTCGTTGCGTTTCCTCTCAGTCTCGGAAATCTCCTCTGCCTGGGAGAGAGCAGCTCTCTCAAAAATGAAAACCCAGATCAGAGTAAAGTAGTATCTCAGGTTATGGTCCATCGAAGTGTGGTCAAGGTCCTTGTGTTTGTCTGCACCCCCCCTTCTCCTTCCTTTGCCGGAGGAGGCCAACACGGTGGGTTGTGGGATGCAGGTGGTTAACCAACCCACCCTTCCCAAATCTGCCCTCTGTGCAGAGAAAAACAAATACTGTGAGTTAAATGTACCACTTGAGGCATCCACTGGAAACCATGGCTCCAGTTGTGGTCTGTTCCTACCAACACTGCGAGAGTAAGAAATGACAAAAAACAGGACTGAGAACACAACATAATGAGACAGTGTCACATCTGCATTGCTGTATTGAATTTGACTTGAGTGAGTGAGTGAAAAGGAAGCTTTGCAATGCAGGTAAATGAGAGTTACTGTAAGTATAGAGGTGGAGAATTACAGTAAATAGGAGAGAGGAGCATGCTGCTGGGTCATCTGACCAAGCTGAAAAAAAATCTGGATGGAGATAGTAGTAGAGCTTGGCTGACTACGAAGGACCAGATGGGTTATGACAAACTCACAGCGATTTGGAGGAAGGCTTCTTCACTTTTGGCCTCTTTCGACGATGAACTGGCCTGAAGCATGCACAGCACGTATACACGCGCAGGGCAAATGCACGTGCATGGAGACAAACACACAGGTATATACACACAAAAACACACACACGCACGCACGCACACACACACAGGTACACACACATACATGCATGCCCCCACACACAGAGAGACACACACACACACACAGGCAGGCGCACACCCACACATACACCCCCACACGCACAGCAGAGACAAGCAATTAGGCTTCATTACAAAAAGGGAACAGCAGAAGCTGAAAAGCAGGCTTGCATTTTGGCCCTCCTTGGTTTCTGCTTCTGCATGCTAAAAAGGGCTTTGATCATTACAATAAAGACCCACGACAGTTTGAAGAGGTTCAATTTCAGCACATCATCACTGCATTTTATTTTCTTGCCTCTCCCAAATGACGTGCAATGAGAAGAAACATAGCCAAAGACACACTAGGGAGGGTGTAACCTCCCAGGGTTCACGTAACATGAATTCCATCTGCTGTGTTTGTAAAAGCAATCAGCTGTGTTGTAAGAGGAAGAAGAAAATACCTGTATTCACTGAAGTAGTTTCGCTCTTTTCCTCCTGAAAGGAAGTGGAGGTAACATTAGTCTCAGTTTGAAATTACTAGAGACACTATAATCAATCATGTTTGCCTGAGAGGCTTTTAACTCACCCTTCTCAGGGTTGCATTGCTTATGTCCCTTGCAACCCCGCAAGTCCATGAGCTGTTGATGCATTGAGTTTAGAGCATTGCGGTCGAGGGTGCTGACAGCATTTATCAGCTACAAAACAATAATGAGGACAGAATGTCAGGAAGGGCTTTGGAAACCCTGGAAAAATCTGTAGAAAACATTGGAAAATCTGTACCCCCTGTGTTCAAAGGAATGAATCATGTGCTGGAAGCATTATACTTATACGTGGTTATTATCAGCCAGTAATTTATGTGTCTGCTATAGTACTCTGTGTCTGTACAAATGAAATACCTGGTATGGGTCAGTGTTGAGGTCAAAATACTCCAGGAAACCAGTGGCAAATTCACAGAACAGGAAGTTGTGTGTGTCATTGATGGTCCTCAGGCACCAATAGGTGTTATTGTTGGCACTGGTGCATGCACAGAACGGACCCACTGTGGGAGGGAGGAAGGGAGGGGTGAGATTGGAAAACAAGGGACATTAAAAGTGTTCCAAAAAGGTATTTTTTTGCCACCCGGGCTTTGGAAAATATTTCAAAGTTCCACAGCAATATTATTCACATCTCTTTTTATGGCTGTAAGTTATGCCTCACTTGTCCAGAAGGGGGCTGTTTGCCAGTGATGGTTATCGTGAGTGAAACAGGTGAGGCCAGGCATGCTGCAGGTGTCGTTGTTTTGGAGCCTCTTGAGGAATTTTCGTAGTTTCTTTCTGCGTTTCTGCTCCTTCTGCAGCCACTGACTCTTCTGCTTTGAAGGCATCCTGATGAGAAGAAAACAGATTCAGTGCAGTTACACTGCAAGAAGAAATAAAAAAAGAAGTATGAAAATTGCTTGTACTAATTTATTTTTTTACCTGATTGAATGCATACGCCCTGTGTTAAGCCTGAAAATCTCCTTATTCTTGAGGAGATAGCTGCAAAGAAAAGAAACAGCTGTCATGTATGCCATTAAATCTATGTACAAGTGACGATGTGGTAATATTTCTCACCTGGGAGTGTCACACTGACATTCCTCGGGCCGCACCTTTTTCAGGTGACCTTTAACCTCACGCAGGTTCTTGATTTTGGTCTGCAAGGTTTCAATCTAAACAGAGCAGAGACAAATACACAGCCATGCAAACCTCATTCTATGCTGCCAGCAACTAACAACCTGTGAAACAAATCTAATGAAGTGGAGAACGCTGAAGTACCTCATGTTCAATGTGCAGCTTGTGGTCTTTCCACGCTTGAAGAGACTTGTAAAGGCCTCCATCACATTTTACTGTGTCATTCATAAGAATTGAGCATCTGCAGAACACAAAACACATAGCAGCATTGCCAAAAAATCATGCATATGCAGTCTAAATAAGTTCTTAACATTTGATTTCTCTCCTTTGTCAAATGTTAATGTAGACAGATGAAGCACTACCTGTAGGTGACTTTAAGAGAAGCAGGTGGTGTGAGCTTATTGCTGGCGGTGGGTTTGACCGTGACCCCCATGCCACTGAATTCTTCAATATCATCCTCATTCCCCGTCCCTCTCCTCCAGTCTCTGGCCCAGCTGCTGTTCCTAGAGCCCAGAGGCCGGTAGCCATCCTCTAAGTCTACAGCATACAGGTCCCCATCCAACTCAAATGACACAGAGCGAGCCCAGCGCTTCCTCGAGACGCTCTTACTGGATTTCATCTCTGAATAAGAAGAGACAGCGGAACCTGGATGAGATGAAGAAAAAGGTGTTTTTGGTACTTAAGATTGAGAATTACTTATATCTATGAAGACAAGACATTACTGATTATATGAAACAACATTCTGTGCAACTGCCATTATATCCATTAATAAATTACAATCATTTGTTGTCATTTCCTCCAAGGCCCTCTGAATATAAACTCACTAGCCTACCGCAATCCACCACTTGATGGCAGCACAGACACATACTCCTCATCTCAGGAGTACTTCAAAAGGTGGTTATTTTAGTGTGAGATTAATGGCCCTGTTTGGCAAGGCTTTGTAGGCTACTACAAGGACGTTTCAAAGTAAAGTGCCTTTCAGAATAAAATCGCATCTATTAATAACTATCTGAACAGTGATGCGTGTGAGTGACAAGAGAAACTCACTCTTCTTGGTGAGCAGCTTCTTCCTCTTCAGCACTGATGTTTTGAAGCCCACGTTGCTGCAGTCACAGCTGTCTGAGTTGGTTGTGGGAGACAGCTGAGAGGCACTGCTGGCCATCAGAGCCTGCATACGTGGGGCGTAGAGACTCGCCATGCCCTTACACTTGTACAGCCGCAGCTTGCCAGTCGGATCCTCCACGCACTGCCATTTCTAAAACAAGGCGGGGGAAGATTTCAGGACGTTAGGTCTTTAAGCTTCTGCTACAGCATTGCGTCACTACTGATACATAAAGGCCCTCTGATTTAAAATGTAATTTTCGGGTTTATGCTCAAACGACTCTACGCAGGCCTTGAATGGTGCTCTAAGGAACCCTTGAAATTAAGACATATTCCACAACAACTGTATTAAAATATCATTACAGGATGAGTCCTTTTATTCGGATTCTTGCACGCTCATGTTATTTTCCACACACTTCATTTTGAAGGATTATAAAAGAGACTTTGATGTCAAATGGAGCAACGAGAGTACATTGACTTCATTATACTCAGTAAATTGTTAACCTTCAAACAAGTCATCACAAGCTACACTTCATGTTCTCTTGAAATTTTAATATCTCTAATATCTCTCCCTCTTTGCTCCTGCAGGTCAGGTACCTGTCCTGGCTGCTGGCAGGAGGTCTGATACTCTGCTTTCTGGCACAGGTCCTTCACTCGCTGGTATTTTGGCAGGAAGTTCTCCTCCTGAGCCATTTCCTTCCCATCAGCTCTCTTGTGCGGAGGCTTCCTGAAAGTACAGGAAAACACAAAGCCTTTTCTTTTCAACAAACCGAAGACAAGGAGACTGATGCAACCAGAAGACAATGTCTGGAATGAGAACATGTCCTGCAAAAGGTCAACCACTAAAGCATACCCTCTCTCCACCAGGAAAGAATCTCTCCACATTTTACCCTTTTTGTTCAACTGGAACCTGGAGAATTAGGAAAAAGAAATAAAAAATCCTGTCAGATCACTCTGTGATATTTGCACAGAACAAACATGCACTTCATTTCCAAATGCCATGCTGCAAAAAACATGAAAGAGGTGTTTGGATTGTAGATTTCATTATGTCCAAGAAAACACAGAAGAACAGGGATTCAGTGCAACTTTTCAAAGTCGACGCAAATGACTTTGTGGCACATCGCCACCTCATCCACAGCATTTCATAATGCCATTCTTAAAGTGTCTGCTAAATGCCAGGGCACTGAACAAAATAACTGATGTGAGTGTGTTCACCTATTGACTGGCCTGTCAGTGTCCAGCAGCTTGAGGACAGACTTTCCATCCATTTCTGCAGGGATATCAACCCCGGCCATGTCCAGCAAAGTGGGTGCCAAATCAACGTTTAACACTATGTGAGGATTACTGCAAGAAAGCAAGAATGAGGTGTCAGGAAAAAATCATCACATCATTAATCTCACATAGAAATGCTGGAACGCACAGACGTCAGAATATTAAATAAAGAACACAAAAATGTCACCCACATGGCACCTTGCTCCACATTAGGTCCTCGTATATAGAAGGGAACACGGATGTCAAACTCGTAAGGCATCGATTTGCCTTTCACCAGACCAAACTGGCCGATGTGGTAGCCGTGGTCTGAGGTGTAAATGAGGTAGGTGTTGTCCAGTTCCCCTGTCTCCACCAACATGTTGTACACCTGCAGTGGGGGATATAATTCATTGAACACTCACATAGTGTAAAAAGTTATACTTCATCTCTGATAGCTCGAGTCTCCTGTGCCAGTTTCAAGGCAAAGGGATTGAACAATTTACCAAGTGTGTCAGTGAATACATTATACAGTCCCAGTCAGAACAAGCACAGATCTCTCAGGACTAGAGACTGTCAGATGAAATGTGTGTGCGTGTCTGTGGCGTGTCTGTGTTTAAGTTTCTGTGTGTGTTTCCGTGTTTAAGCATATGTCTGTCTGCCTGCCTGTCCGCCTACCTTCTCCACGCTGTCATCCACAGACAGCAGGGTC
Source organism: Terapon puta (assembly GCA_028564955.1). Lineage (NCBI taxonomy): Eukaryota > Metazoa > Chordata > Actinopteri > Centrarchiformes > Terapontidae > Terapon > Terapon puta. Next base: position 22,162,701 of record JAOXYL010000100.1, on the reverse strand, counting down.
TGCATCCTCCTGCGCTGCAGCATGTTGGTGAACTGCATGTGAACAGGCTTCATTGGTCCGGTGTAGCGTAGTATCCAGTGTTTGTCTGCGTTAGGAGCGTAGTTGTAACTGGGCGTTCTGAAAGTGGCAGAAAAAACATGAAAGTAAACCACAAAAAAAAACGTAGTGTTTTTCTTGCTCTTTTTACAGCGTAAAACGAGAAAATAACACAGCACTGAACTCATTTCAGTATACATCACTGTAACACACCATACATTTGCATTCAGTTAATTTTTTCCATCTCCATACATGTGGTTCTCATATTCTATAGCTGTAAATTGGATTATAGAAAATGTACCAATGTGAGTACAATTATATTGTGCATTCACAGCAATATTCTCTGCCTGTGTCTGCTGATATTTCCTATCCCTTTCTTACCAACACAGCCAGAAAAACTGTTTATGCAAAGCTAAACTGGAGGTTACATAAACCATGTAAAATGCAAAGCACAGCAATCGATAGGACCGTACACAGTGCGCACAGTGTGATCAATAATTAACTCCGAGCCATATGGAACTTTAATTATTTCAGAATAACACTGCTAAATAGCTAATGGGATCCTGGAAGAAAATATATTTAACGTTTAAGGCGGATCGATATGACTTTTAAGAAATGCTAATGTCTCACCGACTGGTCCACAGTGGCGACTCTAATGTAGTGTGAAGATGTGTCTGCGAGGTGCCAAGGTGAGAAGAACATTTATCACCAGAGGAGTGCGGGACTTTTACTGCCTCACTCTCTTCATGTGGTTGATAAGGGCGGGTGGAGATGGAGTGAGAAAAATAGCCAGAGAAGCGCTCGCACAAAACATCACCCGAGGGAGAGCAAATTTATGGGGAAAGAGCAATTAAAAGTTTGTACAAAGACACTGGGGCTGAATTTTCTGAATATTCTGTGTATAAAGCCTGCGTGGCACAGGTTAATGATGCTGCGGGGATTAGATGAAGCAGGAGAAGGGTGTGAGGGGGTTGGAGGGAGGGGGCAGAAACTGCAGTCTCATTACTGGCCTTGGATCTGTCTCTCGAGGCCAATAGCAGGTCTGCCATTAGCCAGCCGCACTAGACAGCCAGTCAGAAGCATGGAGGGTCAGGAAGACAAAGGCTGTGAAGCTGTGTGCGCGTGTACGTGCACGTGCATTAATCTCTGCCTGTGCATTAAACATACATACATCATTCATGCCTCTGTTTGATCATGACTGACAAAATGGTACAAATTAGCGAGGCTCATTATGGTGGTAACACTAATGTGAACAACACATGAGTCAAATAAACTGGAGCGAAAGACTGACTGTGTGCGGAGAGGGCTTGGCTGCCAAGAGCATACTGCAGGCAGGGGAAGATAAGATCGAGCTGAGATTATGGAATTTGTGTCATTCCGGGTCAAATGAAAGGGAGCGTGAATGTGTGGATGACTCATATGCAAGCAAATAGCTTTGGATGTGGAAGTGTAAAAATGTACCCTTGTGTTTGTCAGCTTTGTCCCAAACAAACCAGATCAGTATACATTAAATGGGGAAAGTCCAGTTAAAATTATCTGCTTTTACAGAGGATCCCGAGCTCGGTTCATCATATAGCTGCTTTCAGCTTTAGTTTAGACTTACATGTGCTGCGACGCATTGGGGAAAGCAGAGCTGTACTGCGGGGCGGAGTCCTCTGGACCGTGCGGCGCTACATGGCTAAGGACCATCATGACGGGACGGTGAGGGTACATCCTCTTCGACATGCGGAAGTAGTTGACGCTGTCGTTGGTAATGATGTCTGTCAGGTAGTCCTGTGGAGCGAGCAGTCATTGTCAATCGGGTGCTCGGAGAGTGACTTCAGTGAGTCTTTGGTGCTGTGCTGGGTCACTGACCTAGTGAATCAAAAAAGATTCAGGGTGTACTGTCTAACTATTAAACCTAAATAATGACACTACTGTCTATTACTAAAGGATTTTATTGACGATTAAACCCTCAAAAAGTTATTTATGCACTGGATCAGGTTGCTTACACCAAGAGAAATATTTTTTAAAAAAATGAATCATGCCACATTTTAGTGTCATGAGTAGTGTCATAATAGAGGTGACGAGGTAAACTATTTAGTATCTATTTATTTAGTATTAACGTGGCTATTCAACCTAAAAGAAGACATCTAGAAATACTTTCATTTTGATGCAGCAGATCATCCTGTGAAGGGGGATGTGATATTTCAGGTGGACTGTATAAATACCCTTGAGTAGTCGCTGCTGTGTTTCTCTCGTACTCCATTCCTGCAGAGGGTGTAGTTGTAGAAGCGCGAGTTCTTCACCAGTGCTACCCATTCCCTCCAGCCAGGGGGCACATAGGAGCCGTTGTACTCGTTCAGATACTTTCCAAAATAGGCTGGGTGAGGAACGGGCGAGCGAGCGATATGTTAATTTTTTATTCTTGAGCTCGATGCGTCTGTGAAAAGAGCCTGTTTGAGTCGGATTTGCGCTGCTCACCTGTCCTGTAGCCGGAGTTGTTGAGATGCACGGCGAAGGTGTGCGGCTCGTGGTGGGCCTGCCACGAGGGGGAAGAGCAGTTCTCGTTGTTGGTGTAGGTGTGGTGATTGTGCACGTACTTCCCCGTCAAGATGGAGGAGCGGGACGGGCAGCACATGGGCGTGGTGGAGAAAGCGTTGGAGAAATGCGTGCCGCCTTTCTCCATGATGTGTCGAGTTTTGTTCATGGCCTGCATTGAGCCTGGGAGAAAACAGCGCGGAAGAAAAGGGGGGTTTAGATGAAGGAATAGGAGGGCCAGCAGAGATTCAGAGGCCGAGGATTAAAATGAAAAGAGCGCAGGGGGACATTAAATAGTTAGAGCGGGGGAAAAAGAACAAGATGGAGGAAACCAGAGATGGTAAAGGGTGAAAAATATAAACCTACGGCATCAGGGGGAAAGAGCAAAAACCATTACGGACATAGTATGAGAAAAGAAGAGGGTGGAAAGTAAATGAGGGAACAAATCTTTTTGGTAAAGTGTAACCCATTTGGATTCCTGTGTACTAAAAGCTTTTCAGGCTGATGGTGATTGTTTGGGAAAACAGATGCTTGACCATAAATTCCTGCTTTTCAATGGGAGTCTTCTCACTAGCGATCACAGGAGGACAAAGGATGTCACCGAGGCCATTATGCAGCCACTCCAGTCCAATACGCCGCTAAAGGACTTAAGCGGGAAGGGAGATGGCCAGGGTTTGGCATCCAGACAATGGAAGCCATAGGCCGCCCTCATTTCATGCCAGCAATAGAGGAGTTGGCAAGGGGAGCACATGACTTTGAGTGGGCCAGTTGTTATGGTGCCAAGAGGCAGCATTAGGCTGACTTTCCCTTGCTGATGCTGTTGGATACACATAGAGAGAATACCCATACCCATGGGACATGGACACAAAGCAAACAGAGAGAGACAGATGCACAAAGACACAGTAAACACACACACGCACAGGAAAGGATTAATGGAGGAAAGTGTCTCACCCAGTTCTATGTCCTGATCATCAGTGAGGATGAGGATGATGTTGGGTCGGATGTTGCGGATGTGGCGATCCCTCTGAAGGCGAGACCTGAGGCGATATCCAGACAGGTAGCCAGATCCCTGGGCCACAGGAAGGATTCCCACCAGGGCAAGAAATAGAAGAAGAAGAGGGAGAGGGGCGGAGAGCCCCGGCCCTGCCATCACACTATCTTGCTGTCACCTCCTCACTCCTTCGTTTCGCACACAAACAGGAGTCTGCAGCTCCCTCACTAAACCTGAGAGACGGGACACAGAGGAAGACTGATAAGAATAAAACACACACACGTGTACACACAAAAGATGGTGAAAAATAGCAGATGCAAGCCTTGCACAGCCATTACAGGGTGCTCTTCCGTACAAATGCACCCGTTTGGGCTGAGCTCAGCTCGTTAATCAATCATTAATGATGCATTAGAGCGGTGTCATTGGCTGGGTGTAATGATCTCTGGTGATGAGCACATGGCTGCCAGGCTGGGGCTAATGGGCCTGGGCCCAGGGCCAGCTCAGGACTCACCTCCCCCTGAGAGGGTTAGGGTGGATGTGAGGGATGTGGGGTGGGAGGAGATGTGGAGGGCAGAGGTGAAGGAGAGGGACAGAAGGAGAGGGAATGAGAGGAGGGACATCAACACAGGGGTCAATGAGCAGGGTGACAATGTGAAGAGAGCAAGACTCCAGTTGTAAAGAATAAAAAGCACTCATCTGAAATTATACCAAGTTAACACAGAGTGTGGACCAAAAAACAAAGTACCTGTGAAAATGAAAGTAGGCAGTATTGATTGGTGTGCAGAAAATGTAGAAATTCTGCTGTCCTTGAGTATGTTTAAGATAACAATTAGAGTCAAGTCTGTGTTAAACAGAGTCTTCTTAATTAATCTGTGCAATTCACCAAAATCACACTACAATCCTTTTAGCTCTCGAATAACTTAACCCTCATTAAATCACATCCCTTCTGAATTTACCCGGGCATTGTTGGTAATACTCCCTTGCAAACATTTATCAGTGACACACGACTACCTGGTGTCTGCTATGACACTCTGAGAACACTGGCAATAGAGCTGCTAGTGTTTGTTCACTTAAGATTAGATAAATGTATTAAATATTTTTACTTTTAAATAAAAATCAGCTAAATAAAATATAACACCTTTCACTGACAATATCGGAGGGTTCATGAAAAGAGATCACGGCACATAATCAGAACAGCAACACACCCCTGTGTGCCCACAGAGATGCTCCGCTGTCAGAATAAGGAGGGGATTTGTGTGCGTCGGAGTGTGTATGTGTGCGTTTGTGAGTCCACAAGGAGTATGTGGCCAGAGCAAAGCCCGTTTGAAGATGAAGACAATAACAACAGAACGGCAACCTCTCTCTGCTGGGACCGCCACGCCACCTTAACAACAACGTGACTGGAGTACAGTGTGACGTGGGGATAAGCAGCAACAAATACACACACGCAGCTGTGCCCGGATGCACACACACACACACACAACTGTTGCACTTGTCAAAGACAAGGATGAAGCCTTCAAAAGCAAAAGTCTAAAATATATTAAACATTTAAAGGGAAGGGATGATTACAGAGGAGAGACTTTGCTCTTGAGAATCTTTATCTCCATGCAGAGTCACAGCAGATGATGCAAGTATGAGCTGAATGTAGGAGAGCTCCTCGGTCTAACACAAAGCTCCCTGCTCCTCTGTGGTCTACGCCGTTGTCCAGATTGTGCTCATTAAGGTCTTCCCAAACACCCACACGTCCTCCATCCTCCTCCGTGGTCTTGCTTTGCGCAAAATGCACACACCTACACACACTAACACACTCTTGCACGCGTGTGGATGTGTGCAGAGTCTCTCTCTCTTTCTCTCACACACACACACACACACAAATAAATCTGTATAACAACAGCTGTGTTTGCTCTGGTTTTCTACTCCCAAAGCAGTGTGGTTATTCCCTGGAGTCACACATGAGCTCTGACCCTGGGCGCTGTGCTGTTTGAAATGGTCCTTGCTCCTTTCTCGTGCTCTCCCAGTGCCTGCGTCCCTCTTTCATTTCTGGCATGGGATGAAAACAAGACACCAGCAACAAGGAAATCCACAAGAAAGAAAGGAAAAAAAAACCTGCTGAAAGAGAGATATGCATATATCCAGCTCTGTCTGCAACCAGCAGTGAATAACGCTGTCACTAAAATGGATTCCAGGACGTCTACAGTGAATAGATTCAGTGTGCTCAAATTAAAATGGTCCTAAGCCATCAGCGTGTCTTTTAGAGTGGTTTGTGGTGTGGAAGGTACAGTAATTCCCTTTCATAGATGTTTATCTGTTCAAAAAGCTGGTGTGGGCAAAAGGCAAGAGTACCAAATATAGCCCTGACTTACAAGAAGACACCCAGCTCAATTTTACACGCAAAACTATCAATACACAAGTATGTAAATGTTGTTTTATTGACATGCTACAGTGGTGGATGTTTTCTGGCATTACTCCCATGAGGCCTCCTCCTTCCCCCCGATACTGACAACTAATTGGATTTTCAGGCTTTTATCAGCTCTAACTGACACATAGAGTCCTTTCTTTCCAGTTTGCTCTCTCCCTCTCTCTTTTATCTACCCGTATTGTTTATCTCTCTGGGTGGCAGATGCTACATGAAAACC
>JAOXYL010000100.1:22130321-22152830 GCA_028564955.1 Terapon puta | reverse complement strand
AGAGAGAGAGAGAGAGAGAGAGAGAGAGAGAGAGGGAGAGAGAGAGGGGGAGAGAAATAGAGGTAGGAAAAAGAAAAGTGACTGTATGATGGTGTCAGTTCAGACAAAAGGCCCAGTCATGATGTGTTCTCACTGGAGAACAAAGAGCTCTGACAGACTCTCTGTGTCTGCTCTGTTGACTATAAATGTACGCCCCCCACAAACACACACACACACACACACACACACACACACACGCATGCAGGCAGAGCGACAGACAGACTCACAAACACACCCACTCTCTGCATATCAGACTTCAAACTTCTCTCTCCAACAAGGGGACATAAAGGGAGAAGAACAACAGTTAGGCTAATTATCTCTGAATCTGGAGGAAATGAACAGCATCGTATTGTTGTATTGTTCTGAAATTGTTTGGCCCCGGCAGCACTAGAGGGACATCACACAGCCACTGCCTGCCTTTTTGTCTCCTCCTGGTTTAACAAACTAACTCACTAAAGATATTCTTCATAATGAGCTTGCTTCATTGCCGTGCCGCAAATAACAACGTCAAAACCTGCAGTAATGAGGATGTTTCAGTGACTGGATTCAGTCTCTCTTAAGACGCCAGATTTTCTGTTTCATGTCCACATGTCCACTTCACTCTTACTCTCTGTCTCCAGTAGCAACCGGGTGGCATGTAGCGCTAGCGCGGTGGTCTGCAGGGTTTTTCTGGGGGCTTCAGTGAGGGTCCACGACAGGGTCACGGCATTTACCCCTCCTCTTCTGCACCCTTGCGGTACGCTCCAAGAGAGCCCAAAGGGAACACAGAGGTGTCCGAGAAAACACAAACAGAGCCCCGATTGTCCCCAACTTGGGTTAAACCCCCCCACAGCCCCACCTCCAGGGGTTTAGGACCGAGAGAATGAGCGACTGTCAATGGTGTTTTGTAAATACGTAGCTGTTTTCTCTACAGATGGGTTTATTCAGATGTCGTAGGGAAATGTGCCTGCTTTGCAGTCTGCGAGTGTCCCTGCCTTTCCTGTCCTATTGAGGTTTGTATGGGAAAGCCATTTGTGGTGCGTCCGAAAGAGCGGCACAATTGCCAGCTCCTTTGAGACAGGGGTTGACAGCTGAAACAAGTGAGCAAGCTGGTGGACAGGGCAGCCCGCTGAGTGATGGCTGTTTCTTATTGGCACTTATTGACCAGAGGCAAAGCCCCCCTACAGTGTGTCACATCTCAGCTAAATGGATTACAGACAAATCAGCCGGGGCCGATTGTTCCTCCGACCTAACTACCTCACTGAGACCTCAGAGCGGCCAAGTGACTTCTGCATGACATTGTGTGAATGCAGCGCCGACAACAAATCGCTCAAAATATGATCTGGTAAGAACTATGTGGAAGTAATAAAAAAAAGAAAAAAGCTTGATGAGAGGAACATTATTGGGATGCACACAGTGATATTTATCTTCTCAAGATAATGCAATTATCCTCCTAAACACTGCAGTCTGCCTCTGGTTTATACGCTGCACACGTGCTGGTAAAATTAGATCATGTTCCACAGGACTCATCGGCTTTAAGCTGTCATTTGTTGTGTTTTAATTACATGCCATTTCTCTCCTCATCATCAAATTAGCACCTGCAGTGGGGACTGCTCCTAATGGCCCCGACTTAATGATGATTACAGACAATATCGGTTTCAACTTTCAGTAAACAACTGCTGCCTGCCCGCTGAATAAATTATAGACAGCCCAGATAAAATCAATACGCTGGCTGGAAGTTACAGTTCAGCTGCCGCAGAAGTGATCGCTTCTATAGATTCGGGATTCTTTTGCTCGACTGATAAACAATGGCTCTTAACTACTCAAAGAGGGACTACACAGGGAGGGATATTTCATCCTGAGGTGGCGGGGGTCTTTGGGCGACGTGAGGACCATCCTCTCTGGTCTTAAGCAGACCCTTGGGGGTTGTAGAGGCAACGATCACGTCTTTACTTCTTCACTCCTCCCATTCTCTGTCCTAAACCCCCTATATTCGCTAGCTTGCTTTCTCCTGGCCCTTTTGTCGGCGGATTACTGGGGGTTTAGAGACGCACACACTGATCCCTCCCTCCCCTATCGGAACCACACAGGGGGTTAAGACTGGAGCAAAGAGGGGAGACCTCCACACAATGATCTGAATTACAGAGGCTTTCTATGTATGGCTACTTATATTCCCCCCCATTTGCTCTGCTCAGAGATCACCACAGAGTGCTATTCAGTGCTTGTGGTTTTCCCAGCAGGAATTTTGGGATACATGCCAAAACCCAGGGCAGATTTTTTGAAATCTGTAACTACACCTACAAAGTTCAGAGAGTGAGAGTTGAGAATGAGTTTTTGTTTTTACGCGAAACTCTTTGTCTTTTGTTCGGTTTGAACAAAACCAAATGTGACGGTCCTTGTAATCGCAAACGGCCGACACAAAAGACACCCAGACAAACCTCAGGTGAAACCGCAGCAATGTGTAACAGCACGCAATCAACACACACCGCCCACAGCATCCCTTCATATTGTGAGGGAGCACAGGCTGTCTCCTCCTCTACAGGTCCGTATCCGTCTCTCTGCCTTGTCGCCGGGACAGCTGCCCAGACAGCCCATCTGTCTGCGCTGACCTGTGTTTGGGACCATGGGGGGAGCCTAAGTGGCCCATGAAGGGGGTCTCTGGCACGCTGCCCACCCGGTAATGACAGTTAAGCTGCCAGCGGCTTGCCTAACAGCTCTGGAGGTCTCTGTGGTGCTGGAGTATTGATATTATATCGGGTTGCAAAAGGGCTTGGCAGCCTTTTAATGAGAGCTCAGATTGATCAGGCGGTAGTGGCTCAGCCTTTATTGTGGAAGATGCTCGCTGGCTGTCCCTGTGGGCCTGACCCCCCTCTGATTTGGCACTCTCATGCCCATGGTGCAGTCTCACACGTGTGATGCACTCATGTAGAATGTGGAAACGGTAAAGAAGTCAGGAAAAATAGTCAGTAGTGTTTTAGTATTTTAGTTAGAAACGTATTCTGTGTTGGGGCATCATAAAGGTGCTGGTGGAGTCTGTTAAGGGACCCTATTGGTCACCTAAGTCATCAAGTTTAATATACTAATGGCAGTAAACTTCACAAGAACATAATAAAAAATGAAATCCAATTCTAAAATAAAAAAATCAGTCAGTCTGCATGTAGTAATAAAAAGGATAAAGTTGCTGTAATCTTAATAATTATTCCCCCAGACAGAATACTCTATCAGCACTTCAGCTGAAAAAAAAAAATACTTGAAGCATTTCACTCCGCAAAGAGAATTGCTGAAATAACAACTAAGAAAAACCAAAGTTAGGAGAGTAAAACTCTAAAGAAAAATCAAAACAACATTTAGACATTTATTCTGACGCACGCCAGCCCCCGCACATGAACACATTTAAAAAACTGACTCATGCACCCACGCACACAGCACAGAAAAAGCATCATCTCTTTTTCCTTCGTGCCGAAGTTCCCTGTGGGGTCACTCACTGGACAACAGGGGTGAGCAAAGTTCAAATAAACATAGAAAGAGGAGGAAGGGAGAGAGACATTTAAACCACCTGCCTGTCAGTCTGTATGATGATACTTATCCCCCCCCCCTCCCATCGTCTCTACCTGCCTCCACAGGCTGGTGTCAAGGTCACAGCAGTGGTCTCTGGGACTTGACTCTCTCCTATTAGCCCTCCATTAGGCTCCTGTCAGAGAGGCAGCCAGCTGTCGGCCCCCCTGTGGTTGTGATCATGACCCCCCACTCGGCCTCTGGACCCCCCCTGGGATCTACAGTGGGGGAAGTAACAGGATGGAGGTGGAAATGAAACCCCGCTCAGTTCTCGGGGGAGCGGACATTGTGATTACTTTTCCGCGGCCTTTACTACTGAGGCGGCCGGGAGACCATTCCACGACCGCGCTGCCCATCGGTCACGCTCAAATGTGATGTGAAAAAATTCAAGCGCCAGGCGGACTGGATTTGCACAGGTGGAAAAAAAAAAAAAAAGGACGGCGTTGCGATTGCATCCTCCTCAAAAGGGTTTCTCCTCTCTGCGCCCTCTTTGTCGCCTTCTTTCTCAGTTTCCTCCCGCTCTCTTCTATTAAACATGAATTAGCGGCGCCTTGATCGAGTTCATCACCCTTGTGTTGTAATTAGTGCCGTGTCGGAGTGCAGAGCGCGGCCCCACTTCACTAATAGAGTAATTACTGCACCATCGGCCGCCTCTCTGACCTCCATCACCCCATCTCCACACACCTTCAAACCTCCCTATCGCACCTCACCATCAGCCCAGATGGAACATGAAGTATTAGACAGGACAGGAGATATATACTCAGATTTTCAACAAAGGTGTGTGGAAGGGGGGGGTTTAATAGGCGCCTGTAACCTTTCACTGTGGATCACACTGAGCAAAAAGGTCAATCAGATTCATGAGAAAAGCGTCGTGGATGAATGTCTGCGCTTAATGAGCGTTGTATAGCGCCCAGATCAGTGTTACACTCTCCTATGTGTGAAGTAGAAAAGCATAAAAATAAATGGGAAGTACAGCCAATTCAAGACGCACATAAAATGGCCGGTAAATTCATAGGGTAAGCAGACAAAAGAGGGACAGGGATATACTGCCTCAGTCTAAGGAGCGGGGGACACTGTTTTACTGCCGTAGAGATTCTGTTAATTATCCCAACATCGTAGTTAAGGGAGGTTTAAATCGCCACGAGCAAAAGAGACCAGAAGCTCCGCATCTCCACCAGATGTCCTGCATTTTTCACAGGGTGGGCAGCGGTGTCATCCCGTGTTTGGTAAGCTCCTTGTTAAACATGGCTGTGATTAAAAGCTATTACAGCAATTATCTGAGCGGCAGGAGAGCTGGAGATGGGAGGAGAGGACACCAGTCTTTTGTGGAATTCGGATGAATCCTCCTTTCAGCGCCATCGCCCCAGATAGCTCGAGTTTGCTGAGCGGTTATGCAAGTGGGCAGAAGAGAGTTTAGGGATGCGTGCACACACACACACACACACACGCACACGTACTCTCTTCACAGCCAGCCACTTCCTTACAAATAGAGAGCTGACTTCCCAGCCAGCCGATGGGAGCTGACACACAGCAAGAGAATGAGCCGCTTCTGTTTTGCTACTATAAAGCTTGGCCAGAGCGCCGAGTGGCCTCTCTGTGTGTGGCGCCGCAGGTTGGCACACTCACAGGGGGCTTTATTGGGGTGCCGTCCTGAGCGTCAGGCAGCATGCCCGATGTTGACAAAGCCTGGTATCGCCTGCTGTCAGCCCATTCTGTGTGCACCCGGCGGAAAGAATCAATTAGGCCCGAGCTCACAACAGAGCACTTTAATATTTGACTTTTAATCAGTGGGCAGAAGGCAAGCTGGGGCCTGGAAGCAAGCTGCCGGTTCCCGTCTTGCTGATGTGGAAAATGCGGGTCAAGAAAATGCTCCCAAAGTCCTACAATTTGCATCGCGTACCCCAGGGAGCATGTGAGGAATCAGTCAGAGAGAAGAATCGCCACCGACGGTGGGCTAACGCCGCAAAGTGTTAAGGGAAAATATCCCTGCGTCACTCTCAAGATATCAAAAGAACCTTATGCAACCAGCTGCAAAGGAAGGAGGAGAAATATCACACAAGTCTGTTCGTAAACAACCGGAGCTCTGTGGAAGGGACAGTGGTTTAAGAGGAGAAAACTGAATTGATGAGGTCTTCACTCGGCAGATGAACTGCTCCTTTGAAGAGTTTCTCTTGAAGACTTTTGGTTTTTTATCCTGCGCTGCCGAAGGCCCCCTGTGCCAGCGAGAAGAGGAGGAAGAAAGAGAGAGGTGAATGCTGTCCTCACGCTGAGGTTTTGAAGTGGAGATCAGTCCTCAAACAGAATAGCTTACCAAAGGCACATCATTCACCTGTCTGCTCTTGCTGGTTTCACAGAGACAAGGAGGAAAATCAAAGTTCAGCTCTCGCAAATGCTCGTGAAGAAAAGTTACGCAGCCCGGCCTGTGTTTTTTTTTTTCTCTCCCCGCAAACAAAACACTAAACCGTCACTGGTATATTAGAAGCTGTTTGTAGGGACTCATTTGTTAATCAAAAGGGAGAGCTGATTACAGTCACATACTGATGTTTCTGCAAGTGATAATGAGTCAGCTGTGCACAGCTGTGTACATAATGTGCCCACATGTGCTAGAGGCTGCTTCCTCTGCTGCTCCCCAACTGTTCGCACAGGATGACTCTGATCACAGCAGCAACACAAGCATGTCACTGGTAAACACACAACAGGACGGTGGTAACACTGCAGAGGCGTGATGTGTCCAATCCTGGAGATTTATTTCCTCTTTAAAGCAGCCCAAAAACATTTCCATTTTTTATAACCAAGTGCCTCCAACTACAGATTTAAAGCAAGAAACGCGGCATGGGTTATCGTTGCTTGTTTAATAATGACATGAAGCTAGTTTACGGCCTGACGCCACGGGGGGCAACAGTGATTTTTCAGCTATTGATTTGATAATTCTGAGCTTTGTAGCTTGCTCATTAATTCTCATGACCATTTCCCTCAGCCTCACCTCACCCCCACTCTCTGCAGCTTTCACTTTGCTGGCTTTTTTCTCCTTATAATTACCATTTGGACTGACGGCCACAGAGGGGGCATTTTGCTGCGGCCACAACTCGGCCGCAACACCCACAGCTCTCTTTGATCATCGATTCCATCTCGCTGGGGCCAACAATAACCGTCCTCTTGTTCGTGCAAAATGAAATGCTAATCACTGGCAGGCAGATCAAATGAGGTGATGTGTTTCTGAGACAGACTGAGGCGGCGTGATGCGCAAGTCTCCTCTGGAGGTGACGAATCTATCCCCCACAGTAAATCAAGAGTCGACGGTAACGGTGGCCCGCTGTGTTGTTTGTTTCTGCAGAATCCATGGTAACAGGAACAATAATCAGAAACCTGATTTATGTCTCTTCAGGTGGAGGAGTGATACTCAAATAGGTGGAAAAATAGATGGCGAGGAGAGGGTGAACCTCGCGCGGCTGAGATTACATTTCACTGATGAAAAATACTGACACAGCCTCACACGTCCTGACTTGCATCAGCGTGTAAATGCATGCTGTGAAAGTATACAGAATCCAACAGTAGATTTAACAACATTACAAAAACCTGCATCCACACTCGCAAGTCAACTCTTTTATGTGCGTGAACGTGTGTGTGTATAAGACAGAGGGAGAAAGAGTTCATGCTCACAGTGTGTGAGAGGTGAGCAGCCTTACCTTTCTTCCTAAACAAGCTGTCTCTGATGTTCTCCTCTCCCTCAGAAATTGGCCTCTGACTGCCAAGTTCTGTCAGAAACACAAAGTCCAGGGAGGATGAATACTTGGAACATATGCATCCTCCACTCAGGAGCTCAAATGGAGACAGACTAGCTTATTTTCTTCTTTTAAATCTTGTTTTCGTATCTACGCATCTTGTACACATTCTGGTTCAGCCATGCCTCGATGCTGACGTCGCTTTCAAAACTGAACACACACCATAAGCCATGCTGAGCCCAGTCGCCACTCCGCCCTCACCCGTACCCCAAGGATGGTGGCACATCTGTTTTAGAGGAAGACACTGTGGCAAACTGGAGGATATGGAGATAAACAACTGACATTCGCACAACTTAAACTTTATATTTGACTCATGTATATATGACGCCTGAGGGAGCGGGCAATAGTTCAGGAGGTGGTTTAATTAGACCTGGGCCAGAAACAGTAAAAATGGTCTAATTTTTTCACATAATTACCTCTAACCCTCCCGGACATTTTTAGTAGTGATAATAATTAGATTCTCTTAGCAATGCCATGTAAGCACTGCTCACTTTCAGTCAGGCCGACAAGTAAATCCTTTATACTGCTTTATACTAGGTGTCAGAGGCAGCTGAGGTACAGAAAAATTGCTGTTTTCACCCAGCTCTTTCCATCAAGCTGCTGTCTAACACTGTCTCCACGTCTCCAACACCCTCTAGTTGTGATCTTGAAAGCAACGTGGCTTTGTTCTGCGGCTGCCTGTGAAGACATGTTGACAGGAGCGGAGCTGTCTGATCCATGTTCTGATTGGACTGGTGTCAGTGTCCAGCGTGTAAACATTTGAGCCGAGCCAAACCGGCTCTGACATCTCCATAACCACTCTGTGAAATCATGGCCTTAATCTTTCTCTGCTGATGGAGCATCTAATATTTCATACATAGTCTTTGGCCCTAACAATGTGGTGCATGCACACACACACACACTCACACACACATTTGCTATGTGCAGCAAGGCTATGAATAAACTGGAGAACCTTATAAGCCCACATGTATCTCACCGCCAAGGCACGTCTCTGACCCCAGCTGCTCTCTGCCCGAGCCAGCTCTGCAAGCCACTCATGGGCATCAAAGAGAGGTGAGGCTGGACACCTGTGCCTGTCTGTCTGCCTGTCTGTCTGCCTGTTTGTCTGTCTGTCCATCTGGAGCAGTAACAAAAAGCCAAAGACCTCTGTCAAGGCTTGCCTTGCGATGTGAGGCATATTCCTCGACAGCTTAACACATAACTGACGTAGCCATTTGAAGCCAAGGACACAACGGAGAGGAGAAATCTCACTTGTGCAACAACAATACAAAACAGCAGAGACATCATTTATTTTGACAGGATTTTATTTGGCCAAAGATGACATCCACATAAAGTTGCAGCATTCAGCAGACACCGCAGGCTGCAAATGGCAAAAGTGATTTACTTTCCTTTTCTCCCGCTAAAATAAAGGAGTGACAGATTTAATATAAATAAGAAGAGAGGGGGAGGAAGGAAGGAGGGGATTGGAACAGGCTGTGGGTGACAAGGCAGTGTGACAAGCGTGGCAACTGAGCGAAAATGCGACACCTGGCCTTGTCCTTGATGTGAATAAGAGGATGATACATCAAAAAGTGACAGGGCAGAAAGATGGCTATTACCCAGGCGAAGAGGAAGATGAAGAAGAGGAGAAAGTGACTATTTTTAGCAGTGGAGTAAAAATATGCCAGCGGTTCATTTAACATTCTTTTCCGTAAAGAGCTCCTGTGTTAATGAATCATGTTTTATTAGTTGCGATAATCTCCTGTTCTTGGCAGAGTTACACTAAAACTGTAACGGTGCTTCGAAGCATTCCAGCAGTGAGATCAAACGCTTACGTTACCAAATAAAAGCAATCAGGCGACTCCATCCACTTCTGACTGAGATAAGCTGGAATGAGCCGTCCGTCTGTTGATCCTGATGAAGTTTGACCGGGAGGGTAAATGAGCGGGAGCCTGAGGCTGTGTTTTCTTTGATTGGCTGCATTCTCCCCCGTCAGGCAGGAGGCTGATTGATTTCAGTGGGTTGGAACCCCGGCTCTGCCCCTATTGATCCCTTATCCCCAGCCCTGTCTCTTCACCAATTAAGAGTTCACTAAGCCGCCGCTGTGGACCACTCCTAATGAATACCACCTTCCTGCCAGCATCTCAATGTTGCATTCACTGCTCGGCCTGTCTCTGGTGCTTTCTCACTTCATTTCGCGCTGTTGTCTGTGGCTCCTGCACCCCAGTCACGGCAAATGCCCGGTCACATCTGAACAATAACGCCGGAATTGATCTGGATTTGCGTTGAGTTATCTTTCTTTTGCGAGGGAATTACCAAAGGAATCCCACAGTTCATTAAACATAAGAATAGGGTAGACAGTCCAAATCTCTGCGAATCACTGTGAATCACTGAGAATCAATTGCTTCACCAGCGGCCAGATTTTAAGGATTAGAACGAATTGAGCTACTTTGGATGTAGAAATCTGGGATGTGTCTGGGTGTCAGCCGAGGAAGATCAAAAGATTCATTAGATTAGAATTAGATCAAACACAGTCAAAAGTTGTGAGGACAGACAGAGGAGGAGTGTGTGAGAGTGGTCGACATGAGAGAAGCAGAAATGCAGACGTCGGAGCCAAAAAGCTGTCTCGCTCAGTATCGGTTTAATTGCTAGGTACATATCCAGATACAAAAAACCTGCCTGTGTTTCTGTCTTCCTCTAGAGATGTTGGCACATCAGTCTCTCGATCTGCCCACCTTGAGGGTGCAGTCGGAAAAAAACAGTTCAGTCACAGGTCAGTTGTGCCCCGGTGCACCCGGCCTTAAACCCGTAATCCCACTGCTTTGGTGGAGTGAGAAAATCCAATTTCAGAGATCTGTAATTCCATAAACCTTATTAGGCACAACAATGGCTGCTACACCCTGAGGGAGAGGCATGAGGGAGGGGTGAGGGCGCGGGAGGAGGGGGGGGCTGGTTGCTGAAGTTGTGACCAGACTAAACACAGGGACGGAGAGAGGGTGGCAAACACAGAAATGGAGATTAAGGTGGAGTTGGAGTGTAGCAAATCGGGGAAATGAAGAAGACAGAAGTGTTCTGGCGCTGCTGCACATCCAGTAAGTTACCATGACTCGGTGCAACGTGATGAAATGGGTGACACACTGAGATTCACGGGGTAAAATTTTATTTACAGTCCTCACTGCTGGTGAATTTGTCATCCCTGTTTCACCCATGTCTCATATTATTTGGTGATAAATTTGTCACAGTGCTTCTTTTTTTGTTTGGTGTGTTTTTATTTTATTCACCATATAATCCCTTTTTTACTTTAAAAGCCTGAGCGGGACAGAGGATTTGGGGTGATTTTATATAAACAGAGATAAAATTCCAGAAGAGAAAATAATTTATCTGGTTGGGGGTTCCTACCGTCACCGCTGCATCCTGTATTCATTTAATCGTAACATTGATGGGCCACTTAGACTGCTGTTATCTGAGCGCTCTCATTGATTGTTTGCCTAAATCCAGAAGAGCGCGGGTGTGTCTGTTTGTTTTGCCTTACTAATGGACACCATTTCGGCACACACCTCAGTGAGAGTGGAGCCAATAGCGAGACACTGTCATGAAAGAAAAAGAAACGCACGGGATGAGACGAATATACAGCAGATGAATCAATAGAAACACTTCAAATGCACAGACGAAGGGACCCAGGTGTGGCACGATGAAAATAATGACGCCGATAATTACATCCACGGTGATGAGACTTTGCTTATCAGACAGAAAACAGCTGAGAAAAGTGGCTTTGAACTTGAGTCAGGTTTTGGCCGCGTTCCAAAATCTCCCAATCACTGCTCTTAGCAACCACAGTTAATTCTGTCATAAATTATTCACAACTGTAACAAAACTGTAGCAAAAGGCCACCGATAACCCCGGGATCTAAAAGCTGATTAGGGGGGGAGATTGGAGGAAGGATTTAGTGCAAATTTTCAGGGTTACAGCAGGCTTAAGTGACATCTTTGCTGTTTGATATTGCAAGTGAGAAGGGGCCTCCAGCCGCTGTCTCTCTGGAGACAGATAGGCCAGTGAAGCCCGTACTCTGTGGCCAGCAGGGTATAATTACATTTCCCCGTGGGGCACCTCCACCGCAGCAGCTCAGCCATACAGAGGGACGAGATTGAAATCTGACTGCACTCACACACAGCAGTCGAACGGGCTTTCCATGCATGAACGCTGGGAATCATATGTACACACACTGCGCGCTGAGCTGATGTGGCACAGGCGCAAACACAGAGCAACGAGACGGGCGAGCATGCACAGACAATCGCACGCACGTATAAAAAAAACACCACATCCTGCCTCTCCTTATTTGCTCCTATCAGGCGTAGACTGCTCTTCGGTCTCGCTCGCTCTCTGCGCGCTGTTGAGAGGAGCGTTTGAGAGGCGTCGTCAAAGAGCCCCTCTGCCTCTCTATCATTAGAGCTGAGAGGAGCAGCAGCGCCGAGATTTACACACTGATCTCCTGATGCCTCATAGCAGGACCTGTTAACGGCAGCTCATACATACAGATGAACGGGGACTCAGAGAGGGAACACGTTAGTGCTACTTACCGTCAGGCTACTTTTAATGTATTCCAAAGGACCGCTGTGTGTGGCTGAATGAGTAATGAATCATTTGTTATTTTTTCAGGTTGTCAGTTGAAGTTTCTCCCAAATTAAATTGAATTGATTGATTAGATTGTGTAGATCTCCATATCCTTCATCAACTAAATGTGTGAATATGTATCATGACACGACATATATACACACATATACATATACACACACATACAAGTATATACATATATGTGTATATCTATTCAAGCAGCGACATTACATAATTCATAAAGGCACTGGCAATATCAGGAGATAAGATGGTATTTCACCTGACAAATTTCATCACAGTTATATACAATCTGGAACCTGCTGCTTTTATTCTTTATCTTTAGGGCCTTTCTGGTGGAGAGAAACTACATAATGGCAAAATTATATGAATGCCTTACTACAGTAGACAAAGACACAGGAACGACAATGTCAAGATATGTTGGAAAAACCTGTTTCCATCAGTTTTCATTGCATCTTATCTTTGTCATTATGCCAACTTTTCCACCAAGCCAAGCATAAAAACTTTTGAGTGATATTTCAGCTTTTTCTTATGCTCCTGGTGTTTTCCACTCAGGCTTTTTATATGCAAATTAAAAATTCTCAAAAAAAAAAAAATGCATGTGTTGGAAATGTACCATCCAGAGTTGCTATAGACAGTAAACACAGCAAGTGGAGCAGTAGGTGGAAGACGTGAAGACGATGCCGCTCAGACAGGGCTGAATGAGGCTAATGGGATATATTAGCTTTAGGACCCTCTAATCTAGCCTCACTGTGTCTAACCACAAAAGGTCAAGGCGGCGGTAAAACGAGCAGACACTGGCGCTCCCCGGGCCGCCTGCGGGCCCTCAGAGACCGTCGAGCCGTGTCACCTTGGCTGTTGTCACTGATAGCTGCCACCTGTCACCACGCTGCCCCTGTGGACGGGGACGAGGCTGTGTCGACAATGGGTTTGTCGATGGCGCCTCTTCCTAAGTGGCGATGGGGGAACATGTCCTCTGCTTTCATCAACAGCTTGAGTCAACAGCCTCGGCGTGCTGCATTAGCATACAATCCATATTCATGCTGGTGTCTCCCTTCAACTGCATCGCCAGCCCTCCTGCACATTTTCCAGCCATTTTTTACAAACGGCATGTCAAGCGCCCCATTTTCGCCAGGAGTCCCACATGGCCTCTTATGTATTCACAGCACGGCCGCTGCAAACAACATCAACAGGTCTCAAGGTCGTCACTCCTACTGATTGTGTGTGTGTGTGTCTTAGTGTGTGTGTGGTACTTGTGTGTCTCAGAAAGAGTGTTACAAACGACTGACTGAAAAAAAATTCAAATATAGGAAGATGTGAGCAAAATAAGATGCTTCTGGGTGTGATGGGTGTGTGTATGTGTTGTCTGAGCATGGGCACACAGTTATGCAGAGCGAGTGTGTGTTTGGGTTAGTGCAGCCCAGTGAAAGTAATTTTCCATGCACTTCCCATCACATTAGTGTAGCCATGCAATTACAGCTTAGTGTGAGCAAATATAAATCTGAACAAAATGTTATGTACAATTGGGGTGCGTGCGTGTGGGTGCGTCTGTGGCATGCGGCTGCAGTCTTAACATGCCTGGGGACTAGCTGACAGGTAGACTAAGCTGGAGCATCCTCCTTCAGTCCACTGGCATCTCGGTGAGAAAAGAGGCCAGTTGATGTGGGGGTTAGAGCTTCCATGGCAGAGTGCGTTGTGATAAATAATGAATGCTTAAAGAACAGATCTCCGAAGCGTCTTTACTTTCCATGCATGCCTCCGTCCTTGCATTCATTCATCCATCCACCCATATCGCTACAAACAGCACGGGGCATTCAGCTGTCTCTGTCATAAATATTTCAGCCTCTAGGTCAATGCTCGAACCCCCCACTCCCCCCGCCCCCCACTCCACTGCTCTTAACTGCCACCACTTGGTGATGACACAGCCTTTTGACCCATAAAGATATTGACAAAACACTGATAGTGAGTACATTCACCGCAGCGAGCCTCGTAGGTGATGTGTGCAAAGCCGTGCAGGTTTCTATAGGAGTGGCAGCAGCTGCAACTGTTGAAATGGCGAATGCTGTGTGGCGGACACCTCCTCGGTTTCTAAAAATTGTCCCCATGAGGTAAATAATCAAAAACTGGACGGGTCCAGCCTTGGGAAAAAGTCAGATTTTTTAGTGCTATAGTTGTTGTTTTTGCTTTAATTTGAACCCCCTACACACTATTCTGCAACAGTCAGGATTATATTTGGCTGAATAAATACAAAGTAATGCTGAGACAATGAATGTTCCATATTTCAAAGCACCACAGACTGTGAAACAGGAAGACAAAGAGAACTAATCACAAATTGGATTCAACAGCGAGGCAGACCAAAGAACTGTGAAAGCCGTACTGACTCTGCACTGTTTCACTGAATAAAGTGGATTCTGAAAACAATAATAATGTCATAATAGTCCTGCTAGTGGATACTCTTACGCAGAAACCTGACCATCACATAAAAGACAGCCACTTTAAAAAAGGCGAATGGGGATACAGCACATGTCGACAGTGTCCAGCCCAAAAAAAAAACCTATCAACTTGTTCCACCAGAAAAACAGCAGCTCCTTTCCACGCTGCTCTGATTCAAAGCTACATACTCTGTGAAAAGCGTCCAGTGCATCCAATGAACAAGAGGTCTTATCTCTCTTACCCCGTTGAGCAGCGCCGTTAGCGACTCCATGCATAAATCTCAGAGGCAAACAGAACGGATCAGAGCGTTCAAGTGTAAACTAGGGCAAAGCTTCAGCACTGTACCTTCCAGATACGCTACTCTGGAAGCAAGTCCTGTGGAGGAACAAGCGATCACACACTGAGGGCTACACATGCTGCACTCTGTCATCTATCATAAATCTATCGCACGTGCAGAAACACAAAATCACACACCTGTTCGGGGCTGTCCAGTACCATCCAGTCCTGTCCGGTCTGTTCAGATGCGGTCCCCTGTTTCGGCAGAGTGAGGAGCTCGTCTCACCCCCCACGCAGCCCGGTGCAGACAGCTCACTGTTATAGATGCACTGACAAGTGAAAGGAGGGAGGCGTGGTTTCACATGAGATAAATAAAAGAGGGAGGGAAAGAGGGAGGAGAGAGGCTCCCTCAATCTACAATTCAATTTTGTCCTCACTCCCTTTATCAGTAGCGTTTCTGTCTGCTCCTCTTTTTCTCTCCTTTTAGCTTTTTCTAGCTGTTAGTCTTTCGCTCCCTCTCCTTTACCATCCTCCTCGCTAAGTGTTATTCCTCTCTGGCTCTCTGTTTACATTAGTTTTAGTCTTTCTTCTACTGCGTTGCTTCCTGTTTCTTCTCTCTCGCCTTGTCACATTTAACTCTGCCTCTTCCCCTCTTTCTCTCTGGACTCTCATTCATGGGACAGCAGTGTGAGTGTGTGTGTGAGACAGTGAAGCTCCGGCCATCTGTTGGAGCCTGTGAGCTTCACCTATTCACAGTCTCATAAAGGCAGAGGCACACAGAGGAGTGAGAGAGAAAGGAATGGGAGGGAACGAGGGATCAATCTTAATGCTGCAGGGGTGGGGAGGGAAGGCACAGCCTGGCACACACACCATATCTATCAGGCTGGCACCTCTGAGGAGAGCTGGCGTGGGCACGCCTGCTCACTGGGTCCAGGCAGCACAGGGGATTTGGCTCATGGTGCATGGGCATGCAGATAGAGAGGAAACACACACGCAAATCAATTTACACACAAGCACACAAAAGGCATATATATGGTTGAGTTCACACACACACACACACACACACAAAATCCACAAAACCAATTTCCTCTTTGACAAAACAAACAGGATCTATCAAGATGGATAATCCCACAAACTCAAAGAGACAAGGCGACCGAGGACAGGGGACAAGTCTACAAACTCACACAGACGCACACACAAAGCCTGCCCTGAATCCTTCCATCACCGTGGAGCTAAAGTAGGCATCTTCCTGCCCAGTTTAAGCCAGGTATTTCTCCTGAGTGCCGGTGTCACTTCCTATCCCTGACCAGGAGGGAGAGGTTCGGCGGAGGGTGGCGGAGGGCGAGGCATCCATCACTGTCCGCACCAGCCGTCCCATGATGGATGCCCCTGTTTATCCCTCTCTGCAGGTTATTTAGATGCAGTCACAGCCAGAGAGATTAGTGATGGAGAACCTCTGCGCCTCCTAGCCTCTCCTCCCACCCCATCTAATCAATATCACTCTTATCTATTATCTGCATTTCGAGGTATTTCTCCATGGAAATTTGACGCAGGGAGAGAAAGAGAGATTAATTGTCCACCCCCTCACAGTGTTTTCAATTACAACGTCTGCAATGGATCATCTTTCTGTCAGCTTGGCACACCACGGTATTTGTGTCACTGCAAAGAGATGAAACCATGCTGCTTTGAGAAAATCAAACAGTGTTTTTCCTGGCCATGACTGTCCCTTGCAGATGCAAAACAAAGTATTCAGAGTCGCGGATTTGCATGGCGTTTGAGGATAAAGAAAATTATATTTCCTGCTTTAACGTCAGGTGCATTCAACACTAATCCTTGTTTAAAAAAAAAAAAAAGCATTGTCATTCAAGCCAATTGAAGCCCTTTGTAAGAATGGATTAGTCTGTCTTAATACAATTCGTGATCATCTTAAAACAAAATATACTGCTGGAAATGTATTTATTTCTCTGCTGTATGAATATCAGATGATGTCTGAGACTCTGGGACTGCTTACATAAAGGAGCCATCTAGCTGCTCTAACATGCTGGATTACAGACAATGCCCCAGAGACGGCCATGTTTTTCCTGAGCTGTGCCGACATGCCAACACAGCAGCCCAGTGACACCACTTCAGGACATGGTTTATTCATGCTCCCACTTTCTCTCTCTCTTTCTCTCACTCGCTCGCTCTCACGCACATTTAAGCTGTGTCATCCCACTGACCTCTAATTGGGTTTAGATCAACAGATGTGTCTAACGTCAAACCAGCGTACATCCACAGGGTGACACGCTTAGGTTAATATTTTCCTACCGCACTGGCCTCTGGGAAATTCCCACAGAAGGACAAAGACGGAAAAAACAAGATGCAAAAAGAAAAAAAAAAGAATAAGAATGTCTGCATATCTACCCAGAGAAACACCAGCACTTTAAAACCACAGGAAGCTTTTCAGACCCTGGGGAACACATTTTTTGCTTCTCTGTTTTCTGCTTCATTGGCCACAAAGTGGGTGAGGCCTTGCGGGCCACCTTTGCATGATAGTGCCGAGGCAGGTGCATAAACAAGAATGACTGATTTTTATTCTGATAGCGCAGAAAGACAGCTATGTTCTATCCCACTGAGATCTTGTCCTTGGCTGGGAGCGTGCTTTTACAAATGAATTTGTTCCTTTTCTGCACTGTGTGTGCCAGGCTGATAAAAATATCCCCTGTCAGCTGGCTGCGCGAAGAGGGGAGGACTCCAGTGCAAATGAGGTAGACCCCCTCACTGTCTTCTCCTCCTCACTAGCTCTCTCTATATCCGAGAGCACTCCTATTATTCTCTTGGTTTGGGCTAGTTGGTTCAAGGCTGACTTCTCTCCACCACCACCGCCGCACACACATCCCCCGCACCCTGCTTTCCATCCATTCTGTGAAGTGTGTGTGTGTGTGTGTGAATGAGCAAGTGGGTCCTGTGCATTGAGACAGCTCTCACCATGGCTACATTATGAAGAGAAACAGAAATAGATAGAACAGACAGAAAAACAGAGATGAGGAACCCAAGAGCTGACAATGTGGGGACTCAAGGACACCGGATTGACAGAACTGAGGACGAGAGATGTTCTGGCACCGTGAAATAATTCTCCTGAAAACAATAATGTAGATACAGTAGTGAAAGGGCCGTCTAACCTCTTCTGAGCCCACCTTATAACTACCTCACAATATAGGCTCAAATGTGCTTTTACAATATCTCCAGAGTGTGCTAAAATACCATGCCTGGACACAAACAACGCACACAAATGTGAGAGGATTAAATGTATAACTGGAGGACAGATTTCTTGGCTAATTACAAATGCAAATAGTTTAATGAGTCACACTCTGCAGCTACGCTCGTTGCTCCTGGACCGAGTTTCCTCCATTCCAGTTCCTGTGGTGCAGGAGGTCGTCACAATGCCAGGTACAGACCAGCCGAATGCCCCAACATCATTACATGCTGACAAGGATGCACGCCACACATCATCCTGTCACGTCTAATGTATTCTCCTCCTATTTATCTCTGCTCTCTGTTACACCATCACATCATACCATTGAAAATATAAATAGTTAATAAGTCAGTTATGAGCGACCGTCATTTTCCAGCAGTTGGTTCCATATCCTGAGGTGATGTTATAATTCATTCATGAGTGTCCCATGACTCTGAATAGTACAATTAAAAAGAATAGGCTTCAGAAAAGTTTCCTCCCATCGCAGATTTCAAATTTAATTGCTGAGCTTGTGGTCATAGACATTTTTCAAACTGAAAAAAGTCTTGGACTAAAATCTTGCAGTAATAAATGAAATCTCCAATATAGTAACAGTAAGAAAGTCTCCATCCTTCTAGTACCTTCCTGAAACAGTTTGCAGTATGTGAAAGGTTTCTTAGTTCTTATGCAGTAAATAAAGAAGTAGAAAGGACAAATAAAAACAGAAACAGCAAAGACGTTAAAATAAGAAAGACCAATGTCTCTGCTGCATACACACACACACACATATACATACATATATATATATATATATATATATATATATATATATATATATATACACACACATATATATACATACATACACACACACACACACACACATAAATGAGAGCGCTTCTGCCTGCTGGAGTAAGGTGAAAACCTTTATAACCTTTCTCGCAACTCTCACTCTGATCATAGCAGGATAATCTCTGGTTTGACTAATAACATTAATAATGGCTCCACTCCACTGAGGTGTCCTGGTAGCTGTATCCTGAGCACAATATCAGGGCTGGAGAACTGAAACCCCTGAGAGGCACACAGATATAAGACTTGTTACACCTTTGTTTGATAAGTCAAACTGTCTTTGGCAGAAATAAAAAATTAAGTTTTCCCTTTTTAACGTTTTGTTTCCAGGCTGCAGCTTCACCAACGTCCCACACAGCGTGTATCATTCCTTGTGAGTACAAAACAGTACTCTACATTGATTTCTTGTGTACTCTGTCTGCCAAAACAGTGTGCTGTCAACATTAGTACATGATGTATTAACACATAGTAATTAGAATTGGGACACCCTGCCAGTCTCACTAAAGGAGTTCATGTTGTTTGATGATCAGCCAGCAGGGGGAGGTGTACTCAGGTCTTAAAGGAATATGTCTTCCACTGTGCACCAGGGGTGCAAAAATAACCCTGATGCATCACTGTAAGATGGAAAGCACAACTCCATTGATTGAAAAGTTGATAAATGCCTCATTGAGATATCGTGTTTTTACAGAAATAGTAATGCTGAAAAATGTCAAAATCTGTCAGCTGGTGTTCCTGTTCCCTCGCAGTTGAGGACATATTCAGCTGTTGTCTTTTGAAGCCAGAGTTTGGCCTTAGAAACAAATATGAGCCTTTGAAACAGTGCTTTGATGTATGGTTTATGGTTTGTTGTTGGGTTGGGCAGTATGTAAAAATGTTCCAACCGGCCACAGTCAACCTAACGAGCCTCTGCGGTACATGGCTCCAGTGAGCCAATCGTGTCCAACTTCTGGGGAGGTACGTGCTTAACCAGCAAATCACTGACGCTCCTGAGGCCATACAAAGAGAAATTACTTTGTTTGGTTTCACTCTCTTTCTGCTATGTGCTTTAGAATACAAATTACATTCGTTCTTCTGGCTCCAGGAGAAATAAGCTCTTAATTGTCTTAAAAAGAAAAAAAAATCATCTCAGCAAACTTAGTAGTTTACACATATATATATATTTTTTCTATTTAGTTATTGTTGAAAGAATTCAAATGCCTTTTACAATGATCATATTCTTTGGAAGAATCAATAATTCATAATAATTCAACCGATTTGAAATGCTGTTGGACTCGAAGTAACAATGCAGGAATCTATGTTATGAAAGAGAAGACAAACTGAGGCAAGGTGAAAAGTGTATCCAGCTTGATTTTCTTGCTCACTAATTCACAGTAAAGGAAGTAAAAAAGATTAGAGCAGATTGGATAAGTCAATAAGGTGCACGCTCACACACACACACACACACTTTGCTCCCATCTGTCCATGCGCAGCAGGCACTGCAGGAGTTGAGGAGCCGTTACCAGACCGTGGGATCCACAGATCAAAGAGCGACCCCCTGTCGAGATCTGGGTCCTAAGGAACACAAGCCGCTATGGGCCAGAGCCAGCATCGCATCTCAAGCTAATTAACTAAAACCCCTTCAACGCCATGTTATTTGCATTCCTAATGTACAGTACTACAGTGTAATATCTGCTACACATATTAAATAAGAAGCACTTGTGGATTTGTCTAACAAGGCACCCTAG
The DNA here is from genome assembly GCA_028564955.1 of Terapon puta. Taxonomy (NCBI): domain Eukaryota; kingdom Metazoa; phylum Chordata; class Actinopteri; order Centrarchiformes; family Terapontidae; genus Terapon; species Terapon puta. The sequence goes on along the minus strand of JAOXYL010000100.1, from coordinate 22,132,371 downwards.
TGTTTTTAGCACAAATACATTTGTAATCTCTTTAAAACGTTGTGAGGGCGGCTACACAGAGGAGTACTACAAGTCTGAAACGGGTGAATTTTACAGCATAACCAAATGAACATTGGTGTGAACTTAACTGGTGCAATGTGTTCAATTTTTCGCTTATTTTATTGACCAACACAAGTACGCATATACTTAAGCCCATAGCGTGCACAGAGTCACACAGGGCCCTGACTGGAAAGACACAACCGGCCCCTGAGAAGTTTCAAGTGCCCTCGAGTGCAGCTTTCCAATCTCAGCACTCACCGGAGTGAGAGATGGGCCTGAATTATAAATCAAGGGGCTTTAAGCGGCTATGTAGATTAGCAAGCAGTCGTGTTTGGTGTGCTCAATAATTAATTACTTGTTTGTACCAGAGTGGACCTCGCTTCTTTTTTGTATGGCTCTCCGTGTCTGCAAACAAACGCTCTCTGGCATGTAATCAGGAGCTGTCAGGATGTGAGGAGGGCTCCTGAAGAGCCCGGTGCAGCGACTGACATCACAATGAAAGGTCACCGCTGCAGGTTGGCATTCTCATCATGTGAGGACGCGTTTATTTTTGAACTTGTGATGCCTCAATGTCTGGAAAGCTTCCGAAAACAAAGTAAGGATGTTTTGCTGGTCTTTACTTCTGCAAGAGGCTAGTTTGGTAAATGACTTTAGGTTTGTGGTTGGGTATTAGGATTGCATTGGGGCCGGGTACATGAATGGTTTATGGATAGTCAGTGAGTGAGACAAATGTTAATTGAGTACCAGCAATGTCACAGCATATGGACCACTGTCTGCCAAAAGTATTACCAGCCATCTCCAGCAGAACAACACCTGTACAGCACTGTCACAACACACCCTCTCTCCACCCTGTCCTAAGATATGTTCGACAGACTTCCTCTCCTTATGTCGTCCCTCTGGCCACCTCTCCACTGCTGCCCCGAAACAGCCCTGTAAGCAGACTAAAGACAAGTGGGAGGATGAAATAGCATCTCCCTCTCCCCTGTGAGGAGCAAAATGATGAATTGTGTAAAATCTTATTTGGCACCTCATATTAAAAAAGTCAGAGATTAAGCCAGCGACGCAGAAGGCAGAAAAGAGCTGATGCAGGCAGAGCAGAGGAGGCCCCATTAGAAAAATGCTCCTGCCTGTCTTTCTGTCCGGCCGGGTGACACCTCACTCCTTAATGAGCTGTCTGAAGTCAAACAGGAGAAATACCAACACAATAAATTACCAGGCTCATCGCTTCCTGTTTGCCTCCACTCAGACACGGCTGAGTAATCTTTCTATCTGGCCTCGCACCATCCAGAATGAGATTCTGTCAAATCACATCCTACAATCCTCGGGACCATTTGCATAACTACGTTGGATGTTTCCAGCCAAACTGGTGACATGTTTTTCTGCAGTTAATTAGATTTTGGAATTAGTTTTCCAAAAAGGAAAAAGGAAAGAGGAAAAAAAACAAGATGATTTCTCCTCTGCCTGGTCTTCTATTCTCATTTGGAAGTGACAAGATAAAATTGTGTATGTGGGTAATTGCGTGGAAGTGTTGAAATTAGAGCCAGAGAGAGAAGGTATTTTTGTGGTTAAGGAGCTAATACTCTATTCCAATTTCAGTCTGTTTAGCATGCAGACTCTGAACTGTTCCCTCTGACATGGCAAACCTCATTAAGATAGAGCAAACTAATTCACTTGAGGACGAAAGCTAATTCTTCATATCTTTTTTTCTTCTGAGAGATATAGAGACAAACTGAAATTGGGTCTTAGGGGTATTCGCACTTGAAGGTAGAGCTCTTTCCCCGCTCTTATCATAACACATTTACTGTAGATTAAAGAAAAAGAGGGAGAGGACATAACCTTAAGCTACCTTTGAACTGGTGCTGTCAGAAATAGAGAGGAGGCTGAGCCTTTGTGCGGCAGGAGGAGCGCGGACATCTGAGCTGTATGGGATCATTCCACTCATGTGTCTATTCCTGCTGATAAAGCAAAGCTAACCTTTTATGAAGGAGAGGAGGAGGCCAGGGCAGAGGAG
>JAOXYL010000100.1:22113733-22123919 GCA_028564955.1 Terapon puta | reverse complement strand
TTGAATCCATATAAGTTCATCATTATCACACTTCATGAGAGTCAAGAACAGTTGTTTTTATAAATGTGACATCAAATCAAGACTCATATCTAGAGTCTATCAAATGGAAAGAGAAAGTTGCGTGTGGTGGGCCACAATATCCAAAAACAAGTATTTACATCTCGTTTTATATTTAACTGTTTAAATGTTTATCAGTGATGTGAAATATCTCAATGGAAGAAATATGATAATATCAGTTACACAACAATATGTACATAAAAATGTCAAAAATTTGCCATCATAATCCATCAGACACAAATGGGTATGGATAGGTTTAATTGCTCCTGAATTTTACACTGAATTAACTTTAATTCTGCTTTTTCAGAAGTCCCTTGGCCTCACTTTAAGGGAAAATAACAGAGGAAGGATGAAAACACTGGAAATGACTGAAGTAGTTGTTGACTGTACGAAACCAGGCAGATGATTCACACGGCAATTCTCACCCACCTCGGCCGTGTATTGGCTCATCCTCACACCTCACCTTATAACTTTTTCACCGCTTTATCACCTGTCAGGTCATGTACACCGCACTTCTCACCTTTCGCAGGGAGACTCACTGCTTCCCTTCATATACCTGACTTCAACACCAGGCACAGTTTATTCTAAGCCTCTGGATAACACGTTAAGCCCGTGTTTGCCTAACTCTCTGAGCACAAACACAGCTAATACCAGTCCGGCTGCACCACCGCTGCTGTTGAGCCTCTCCCAGTGGGGCGTTGGGCAGGCCTGTGTTGACAGTGGTGTTGCCCATGTAAGCCCGATGATTCACACGCAGCGCTGTGCCAATCTGCGGGTCTCAACACACACCAACGGTGCGCACACGCCTAGCCAACCAGCCGGTGGCTTATTGTGCAACACCAAGAAACTTTCTTTAGCTCTGCAGTCTCATGAGTAAAAAGCATTCTTTCTCATGGGGGCACACACATCTATTGTGCAATATACAGATCCCCACTAGGAAGTGATTCAGCAAAGAGTTTTGAAATAACAAAGTCCATTCAGCTGCTTCTCAGTCTGATTTACAGTAAATCACTGGCATTAAGGCTTATTTGCGGCTGTCAGCGTAGAAAAATATGTATGTCATTGATGTTTTGACCATTGTGTGGAAAGGTTAAAAAACATCTTTGTGATTCTCCACTGAACAAATGTTTGAGCTTTTGTCGGGAAAGATATTTTAGGACACCGGTGGAGAGCACTGAAGAGAACTTTTGAGCTTGGTGGCTCTTGCGGAGCAGCGCGGTGGGGAAAACCTGCTGCCTCGACATTTGTCACGGATGATACCCAAGCCCCGCAGCCTCAGCGCAGGTGAGAGCTTTGCCGACGGTTCGCACCTGTAACCTGAAGAGCCGAGGTCACCTCTATCGCTGCCTGTTCCCTTTGACTCTCACGTAGGAACGCCCTCCCACCATTGTATCTGTTGTCTTTTCCTCCCTTCTCGCACCCTCAATATCTGCCCTGTGACCGAAAAAAACGAGGGTGGGAACCAGAGCTGACGCAGGTGGCGAGAGGATGTGCGAGGTTCGACCGGAGTGAAACGTGAGAGCGTGAGGAGACCGTTTCAGATAGAGCAGGAACACTGTTTGTTCTAATTGCTTCCAGAGAAGGCAAACAGCAACCAGTACTATCCAGATGTCTCGCTCTTTCTTTACTCCTCTCAAACATGAATATTACCTTGTTTTACCCAAGTAGCTGGATAATTTGTTCCATTTGAGGGGAGGGGGCGACGGGCAGGCAGGCAGGCGACAGTCAGGCGAGCAACCTCACAGGTTCAGGCCTTGTTGGAAGAGTATCATGTAGCTGCCTTTTACGACCTGTTTAACACCAGAGAGTTGAACATGGCCATTTATCCCGCGGTGTATGACACGGTGTGAATGCGATAGGGTGAATACGGCAGTAAAAGAGCAAAAAGAAAAAAAAGCTCGTGTTCATTCTGGGAGAGGAAATCGGGCTACATGGAAAGAAAGAGAGGTCCTTGTTTGTCTGCAGTAAATTGCGCTGACGCCCGACTCTCTGGATCCACAGAGAGAAGTTGTTTCTGCAACAACTTTCCGCCGTTTAAAAGGGAGACACTATTGTGATTGTACCCATGTGCAAGGGGGAAACCCTGATGCATGCTTTTTTTCACCAGAGGAGCAGTTATAACATTTAAATCAGCCACAGGCAGGCACAATGTATCATTTGCATAACAATTCATGCCTCAGCTAGAAAGTAGAAGTTCCTAACTGCCTCCCAAGACCACCCGACGAACCAAAACATATTTATCTTATGAACCCGAGCGCTCCATTCATCATGTCTGTGCAACGAGAGATATATGTCTCTGTTTACACATTATGGGCTGCCATACAAAAGCTAATGAGCACTAGCTTATGTGATGTATAGGTGAGAAAAAACAACATCAGCATGTTTGGCTTGATCTCTTTGTGTGTGAGAGATAGAGAGATGAGAAATAAATGTTAAAAAGTGAATGGTAACATGCACTTGTGTGTTTGGAGGTGGAGGAATCGAGGATAAAGAACGGACAGAAGTCTTCCGTCTTTACAAGGGATCCAGCGCAACAAGGAATATTTGTCCTGACAGCAGCTAACGGGAGCCACCGTTAAAACATGGCTGTGTGCGAGAGAGTGAGTGTGTGAGGTATCATGTTTATCACACTGCTGTTTATTATGTATGTCAGAGCCAATGTGTTTATATGACCGCTCTTTGGCTTGCGAGCCTGATCCTCAGTTCCTTGAAAGACCACTTGTGGGTCCCCCCCCTGTGAACACTTAGGCTCCGACTTTCTGAGGGAGAGGAATAACAATCCCCTCTATGATGTCTTCCATATGCGCTCCTCTTTTTTTTTTTCCTGACTATTTCGTCCTTCATCAGATGTGTTGGAGTTTGGGCAAGAAAGAGGGAGAAGAGAAAGAAAGAGACACAAGTGAAGGAAAGTGAGTGGGAGAGAGGAAAAAGTGAGAGCTGATCTTAAATTTCAATTGAGCCCCGGCAGCTACACAAACAGTGGACGAAGTCGGGAGGCGGTGGGGGCGGAGGGGAGGGCGGGGGCACGGCAGCTGAGGGCCGAGGGATGGATGGATGGATGTGGATGTGGAGAGGGAAGAAGGGAGGGAGCGAGGCGCTCGGCAGAGCCACTCAGTCTAGACTCCAGATGTGCAGGCAGCAGCAGTGTGGCTGTTTTGGCCCCCACCAGGCTGCTCTGGGAGTATCCCCGGCACATGTCCCCACGCCGCCTGTAAATCAGCCCAGCCAGGCCTCAGGCAGCACCGCAGCCACAAAACCCCTCCGCCCGGACCCCCAAAACCGGCCGGCCAGCGACAGACGGACGCCGATGAGCCCACTGTGCCGCGTTAAGCCTGTAATAGTCTCCCTCACTGCCTATATGAGATAGAAAAAGGCTCCAAGTTACCTCCCTTTTCCATGTACACGTTTTTTTTCCCCCCTCTTGTTTTTTTTTTTTGTTTTAAACATGTGTTTGCATGCACGTGTAGGTGTTTTCACGCGAATGCAGATGATGCCCATCAGGGTGCAGCTGCCTATAGATGAGAGAGGAATGCAGCCTGGTGTCATAAACGCTGCAGCTTCTCCTCATTTAGCTCCACCACAGCTCGTCTGCTGCCCTGCTCTCCAGTCTCACTGGCACCAGGGCATTCCTTCAATAGCACACTAGCTTCCCATACTTTACATCCACTCCAACATCCACAGAGCACATTCACACAATTACAGATTCCTGCTGAATATGTGTGTATGTGTGTGTGTGTGTGTGTAATCCTTTTCCCATCAGCGCTCAACACATAATTAGATGTTGGACTAGGAGGCCCGACCCATATATAGTAAGCAATGCAGACCACAAACATGCACTTAAAACCAGATTTCTTATTGTACTCCATCAGACCAGAGTGAGCTATTTTAAAGGGGGGGGTGAGTCTTTCAGTGGGTCACAGAGCAGCGTTTAACACTTCCAAGTCCACACGCTCAGAAAGAGCACGGGAGAAGGACGCCTGTGTGTTTGTGTGTGTGTGTGTGTGTGTTTCCAAACCAGCCCCGTGCTATTGTGCAAAGTGCTAAAGTCAACGCTTCACTCAGCTGTTCAAACAGGTAGCGTGGAAACATCGGAGCTGTGTTTAAGTTGATCAGCCTGTAGACATCCTCTGAACAAACAGGTGAGCACGGGAGGAAAAATGTGGAGGTCACTGTGTGTGTGTGTGCGTGCGTGTGTGTGTACATTCTGCCGTGACTGTGGCCCTATGAAAAGAGGCCGCTTCCCTTTCTGTCCACTGTGTGTGTGAACAGGTGAGCAAGCCACCGTTTTTAGTGCAACCAGTAGACACAAACACAGCATCTGAAACACACAAATAGACTCATTCACACACGCACAAATCCCAGCTGATCCCCCGCAGCACACCGACGCCCGCTCACGGTGAGATTCCAGTAGCGGTGGCGCTCCTGCGTCCATATGAGTGTGCACCTTGCGGTTGTTCAAACAGCCTGATTGTGTTGTTCTGTCCTTGTTATGGGGATTGAGATGGAGGTTTCCCAGCATCGAGACCCGGACCCTGCATGGGACGCTGCAGGGAAAAACAGCTGACGGCCTTTGGAATGCTCCTGGACGTACGAGGTTAACTGGGCTTTAACCTCTGCACCGCGGGAGGGGAGTGCTGCTGAAACACAGCACAGACCTCCGACTGGACTAACAGTGGAAACTTACATTAAACAATGAAGCGCACAGACACAACAATATCAGTTCTGTGAGATTTATTTAAAACCTACCATCTGCCACAGTGGATGAGTTATTAGCGGCGCTGAAGTGATTAGCTGATTCATTGACAGCGAATAAATCTTTTTAAGCCATTTATCAAGAAAAAATGTCAAACATTCACTGATTACAGCTTCCTTAATATGAGAATGCTGCTTTTCTTTGTTGATCAGGGCTATTTGTTGTACCAAAAAAGCTATTTGAAGACATCATTTCAGGGTATTTCTGGAAAATTAGGATGGCTTATCAACATGTCCTAAGGTTTTTTTTCTTGTATGTAAAATCAATTCATTTTGCATGATTTGAAGGTGGAAGTTATTTAACATTTAAATAACATAAAGGCGGATATTGGCACAATATTTTTATACAACTGATCTGTGATCTGTAAGTTGGTTTGGTCATGTTTTTGTACAACTATCTCTTGGAGTGGTTTCAAAAATGACTTTCAATGAAAACATTTGCTAATTACTTGTACCTAATTATACGAACCGTGTATTCGTCATGTTCAGCGATACATTTCATCAATGTACCCAATACATTTTGTAAACAGTGAGACTTCTCTGTTCCTCCTGAATTAGGCATAACAGCAGACTCAATATGTGGAATTGTTAAATGTTTATTTCAATCAAATTGCACTTTCTGTTTTTTTTCAGATTAGTTGACCTACTCTAAATTCTTTCCACACACAAACACTGGCAACTGCCAAAGTAACCTCTGGAGAACAGCTATCTCTGGTTTTGAATCACTGGACTAAATTTATTGTTCATCCTGACGGGTTAATAGATAATGAAAGTAAACCTTGGTTGGATATTTTTTTTCCATGTAACACTTTTTTGTTATGACTTACATTTCAGGTTTTGTGCAACCTTTTGAGAGAGAGAGGCCGATATCCTCCTCAACAGCCTCTACTTTGTACCACAAGGGGGCCACCTCCACCATCCAAGAGCCTCCTGGGGTCCTCAACAGATAGGAGTCTGTGTGTCTGTGTGTGTATTTGTGTGAATGTCTGTTAGCATGCATGCATGAGCAATCCTGAGTGGGGGGGATTGCAGGAGACAAGGCAGTCAGTCAGAGGGCCCTGGGCTCTCCCAGTTAATTAGTAGCAGGGCTAGGCCACAAACAGGCCAGCAGCAGCCGCTTGGCCAGCAGTCATCATGTGAAACGGCTGGAGGGGAGAACGTCTCCCTGACGCTGCAGATAGAGTCGTTCAAAGAGCTTATCTGAGGCTGTCTGGCCTCGCCTTATCTGATCTGACCCCGCTCATACGCCTCCTGTTACACTGTGTTTCTTCTGGTTGAGAGTGTGGAAGTGGTTCCTGTGTGTCTGTGTGTGTGTGTGTGTGTGTGTGCGTGTGCATTTTAAGGCCTGTGTGTGAGCTTAGAATCAGGTTATACTGTTAAATGCTCAGATTGGATGTCAAACAGGCCAATGTGAGGTCACCATCAGTTGTAGCGCAGTCAAAAAACGGGGGGGCAGTAGAGGAGGGGGGGTGCATATCAAATCAGCCACAGGTAATGTTACTGTTATGAAGCAATCTGAAATCATTTAAGCGTACATTTGTGCAGTGATTTATGAAGTGATTTATGGGAAAGTTACTCAGGCGAGCTCTGTGGCCTGAGCTGGATATGTTCAGCGGTGTGTTTTTGTTTAAGCGTGTTAAGACCACAGCTCAACCAGTACAACACAACTTACAGAAACCCGGAGTTAACAGAAAGACGCCAGTTATTGTTATATGTGGGAGGTAATCAGTAATCTGTACAGAATTACATTCTTCAAACAGCCCTCTGAGCTTTGCACGAGTGTGTACTCATCCTGCAGGTGATCATTTATTTTCCATTATATGCTAATAAGCAGTGTTGCATCTTTCAAATGAGCCACTGCACAGTAATTACGAACCCACTCTAAGCTTTTCTCTCCTGGCACCGGCTGGCTGTGGGCAGGGACGAACAATTCAGACACAATTTAGCTACAATGCTGCAGTAATTGTTGTTGCCCACTGTCTCCCCCAGGGGTGACCCCTCACTTCCCGAAACACAAACACATGCAGATACAGATGCACATACTCACACACATTAACACAGAATGTTGACACAGCTTCAGCAGGGACACCCCCCCCCCCCCCCTCTACACCATGACACCCCTCCTCCTTCTCCCCCTCCTCCTCCTCCCCCCTTTTGCCTTCTTGATCCCTCATCCCACCGTCCCTCCCTACACACACACACACACACACACACACACACACACACACACTGCTGTTTGGTGGAGATCAGAAGCCCAGCTCAGAGGCCCCACACCTGGGCATGTTTGCGGAGGAAGCGGGCCCTGGGCGGGCTGCGCTCCATGCGCCTGTCGACTGGCTCCACCAAGTCTGGCCAGCTGTGCTCCTGGCCTGGCCTCGCGCTGTGGGGGCTGTGCAGCTGGGAAAGGCATGTTTCCCAAAAGAGGAGAAAAAAAAGACAGGGAGGGGAGGAGGGAGGGAGGACACAGAGAAGAGAAAAAGAGAGAAAAAAGGGGCTTTAGGTTATTTCGAGCTCATTACACATTCATCCCTGAGCTCTTCTAAAGCATCTCCTTTTATATGAAAAAAACATTCTGAGCTAAGCTGGTTAATACCTTGGAAATGTTTGAATTCATTATTACATTTTTTCATGGAATTATCAGGCAACTTAGAATGATTTGAAGGGGAAAAAATAAAGGTCTTGCATTGTAGATAATCAAATCAGAGCTCTTTCACTGTGACAAATACACCATGGTATTAGCACATTTGTTAATACATTTGCTTTTTTTGGCCTAAAATGACCTATATGTTAGGTTATTTGTTTGTCATTAATTTTCTTTATTTAATTACACCAGCTGCTGATACTTTATATTCTGTTGTAAACATCCATATTTGTCAGACAGTAATACATTTTATCTTAGAGTGAAGGAAATTACAAACAAATGGACAAATGGACAAATGAACAATTACAAAAATAACATAAAATGTTTCATTTATGTTCATTTGTATTTTGACTGGCATCATTATTAGGTAGATCCTGCAGTGTGATGGGATGGCCTGAGGATACAATTCTCACAACTTTCACCAATTTAAGTGAAAGGACAAAACAAACTGTTGCGGCATTTGCTGTTTCAGATGTCACCTCTTCCTGTGTGTGTACTTAGCCTGCTGCCATGTAGCGCTGCCGAGGGCAGCCGAGCACAGCAGTAGCTCAGGAAGCGGAGGACGTGTAGAGAGACTGTCGTGTTCCCCTGTCACTCAGCAGTCTAGGGAATGGCCAGCCAGGCCGAGCCAAGAGGACCGGGGCCAGAGCATGGCAGAGCTGGGGTATCCCACCAGAACATGCCCAGAGCACGGGCCTCGTCTTGGGCCGGAGCCACTGCTCAGCCCTCTCTCGCTCCAAACCTCCATGCCTGAGAATGACTCCCAAAAACTACATTGCGTTAATTGTGATTTATGGAGAACAAGATTGTATCGCTGTTGCTGTATTTTTTGTTATGTAAGGAAACCGGCAGATGTTGCTACAGAACGCTGTTAAATCTTCAATGCACCTTCACCTGTTCAGTATCACTTGTCTGTTTTTCTGTTTGCATTGTTCAGATTCTAGACACCTTGATGCTATCTGCGTAGCTGTTAATTGAGGCAATATAAACCCTAAACAGCTGTACACTTCAATAGGTATCCCTTGGGCTTGTTGACAGCAGATTGAGTGTTCAGGTGAAACAACACGAGTTATCCAGTCCAACTATTTATTGCCCCTGCCAGGTCGTTCCCCCTCTGAGAGAACCTCAAACGTATGAGAGCAGCCATGCAAACAGAGGAGCAACACACCAAACCCATTTGTCCGTCGCACAAAGCATAGAGCCTGCTGACACACAACGTGTTCTGTCTGGAGGGAACCCATGTGTTAGCCACAGCCCTCAAAGGCGGCTCTCACAGTTTGGCCTCTGTGCAGGTGGGGGGGCGCTGAGGTGGCACATGGTTTTCTCAGTGGGCCACAGCCTCTCTTCAGATTAGGCTGGCCGGCACCCCAGGATGTTCCTCCCTGTCCCCCGGGATATAGTGCTGCTCCCCGCTGCCCTCACTCCTCTGGCCTGACCCTGGACCTGCCACCCTGCAGCCACCAGGAGACCAAATGGACACACATGGAGGAAGCAGCATAAGGTGGACATGTGCTGCTGAAAAAAAAGGTGCATGCTCTTGCCAGGAAGTTCATTTGTTCCTATTTGGCAGCGCGCACAAAATGAGAGATAAAAGTGAAGCAATAAAATAACATTTATAGATGATGGGTGATGTGTTGCAGGACGGGATGCACCAAGAGCTTAGACTAAAAGGCGTCTGAAACCAAAGTGCGCGCGCTCCATCGGCTTCTCCCCTCTCCACGGCTCCCTCGTCCTCTCTGTGGGCCTGTGTTTGCTCACCCACAGAGGCCTCCTCTTTGCTGCCTGTCTGTGCTCTGTCCTGCCCGCACCATCACAGGAGCCTGTTCTCGGGGGTTTGGCGTACCAACTAGAGCCAGTCTCTGCTCGCTACCAGGGCCCACACACCCACACCCACTACATTCCAGCGCTCGCAGCCAGAGGGGAGGGTGAGGTGCTGGATGAGGTGAACATCAGCCCTAATGGATGGGACAGCCTGGCGCAATATTGCAGGATATTTTCTCCAGATCAGCAGGTATGGGCTTTGTGCTTCGGCCTGATATCATTAAGAAGCACGGTATCTGTTAGGCTCGTTTCCCTGTGACGCTGCCCCTTATCGGACTGCCTTTTCAGAAGATGATCCTTCTCTGGGGGATCAGATTCGCTTTGCTTCGTATCAAAATAAACCTGCAGCTTAGCAGAGTAAATGGAAAAACAGAACAAGGGGAAAGAAGACCTCTGGAGACACAGAAAGAGTGATAGAAAAAAATTCCTGACGAAAGCAGAAAGAGAGGATTATCTCCCCAGCTGTCTGTGCATCAGGAAGTCTCTCCCGGAGAGTCAGCTCTGACCGGCCTGATCACAGAGGCAGCACAGGAAGTCCCACAAAAAGAAAAGGAAGTGAGCACCAGCTCCAGGAAGTGAGTTTTTGCAGCTTCGGCTCCACGAAGTCTGGACCCTGAAGGGAGGGAGGGGGGAGAAGGAAGGGAGGCAGCCCAGCTGAACACCAGAGTGTGAGAGAGGAGGAAAAGAGAGGGAAATGCACATAGTGAGAGGGAGAGACAGATTAGGGCGTAGTGACGGCAGTGACAGCTGTCTCCATGCCGCCAGCTGTGTGTCATTTAGTGAGTGCTTATAAAAATGAGCCTGGCACCAGGGAGTGATGTTCCTGATGCTGTGGCGCCAGGCGCTCCGCTTCAAATGACATTGGGTGCCACCACCAACTTCCTCTCAACCTACACACACACACACACACACACA
>JAOXYL010000100.1:22102515-22113633 GCA_028564955.1 Terapon puta | reverse complement strand
ATATATACACACATAAATGAAAGAGCACAAAAAAAGCTCAATTCAGCACAAGTAAATGCAGGCTTGTGTTTGTGAGGGGCATATTTATCTTCTTTTCCTTCTGCTGCAATCTCCTACAATAGAAAACTGAAATGTGTTTTTCCATAAAGCATCTAATTACACAATGCTGCCATTCCACAGTATCGCTGCAAACACACAGTACGTCAGGACAAACAGCTTAGTGGCTCTGCTGACAACAGCCCCACCACATCCCACTCACACACACCTGTGTTCACACATTTTCTCACTAAGCCCTGTGTTTTGCATGTAAATAGAGTGTGTCGCTGTGCTGAGGAGGTGCTAACTTCCTCTGTGTTGCACCTGGGCTGACTGCTCATCTGCATAAATGGGGGTGGGGGTCTGAAGGATGCCTGCAAGGACAGAGAGAAAGAGGGAGAACATCAGAGGTGTTAATGGGTTAAAACCTGGTAATTGGGGGGTACTTAGTCAACTATTGTCATCGTGAGGCCTGAGGGACAACAGATGAAGCCTCATTTGGATTTCTTAGAGTTCACATGTCACTTTAAGCAACGATAACTTTTAACTCATATCACTTCCTGTCCTCTCGATATTCCTCCCAGAATTTTTATCTTCACCCCAACTATTTCTTATTTTATGTTGATAATAACACATTTGCAGTATTCATGTCTATAGTACTGTTATGGTTTGTGATTCACTTTGTATGGTATTCTGTTTTTTCAGTTACCTTTCTCTTTTTATACTATGTGTCTGTTTGTTGATCTCATCTTTCCCCGCAACTCATTTCCATTACAGTACGCACTGTTTTAAAAAAAATGTAGGCTGCTCCCTTAAAAGCGTGAATTCCCTCTGGGTGCCATGCATATATATTTTCAGCGTACAATATTTTTATGCGCGTCTATGTCATAAACATGCAGTCGTAAAAAGCCAGCCGGCCTTGAAAACCACATCTCGAAATGCGCCCTGTGAGATCCCTCCAAATTTCTAAGAACCGCTTTTGCAGGAAAGGCAGAAAATTGAATGACATGTAATAAGAAGGAGGAGTCTGACTTGTTGAAGTTGAAGTCATCATGTCTTGACGCAGCCAGTGTGACCTGTGTCCTCCTGCACGTCCTTTACCTCTCGTCCCGTTCGTTTCTCTGTGATGAACGATAAAGGAGAAAACCATATGTTCTCCTCTCGCTATCAGAGGCTATCAGGGCCTTACCACAGTATCTACGAGGGCCCCATCAAGGTCAGACTGCAGTGCATCCAAAAACCCTTCAGGCTCGCAACTGCTTTTCAGATGGGACTCTGGCGTCTTGGAGTCAGCACGGGACACACAGTCATAACATTTGGATTGGAGTCTTCCAACAGACATAATTCAGCACAGCTTTAAAAGCAAAAGCTGATAATATTCAAAACGACTGCTGTCATCATACTCGGGAGAGTGAGTACTCTGGCTCAGGGCCAGCCAACGCACTGCTCTATATTTGGTCATTCTCCTGGCTTACAATGACTTCACCAGTGCAATTTCAGCCCGGGCCCGTGTGTTGTTTCAGTCTCATTTTCAGTAAACTCTGTGATCACCTTGCCTTTGCGTTCCACAGGCCTTTCACTGGGAGCACAAAGAGAGAGAGGGGCATTAGTGCACAAGAAAAGCCCAGCTTTGGCTTCTTAAAGAAAGCAGAGGTTTAGCTCTTTCACTTCCACTGCATTGTTATGCTAAGGCCCAGCTTGGGAATAAGAGTGAACCATTAGCATCTGAAGAAGAGCCAACATCTGAGGGAAACATGTCTTTAAGGCCCCAAAGAAAAGAATCCATGCTGTCTCTCCCTCTCATTTTCTCATTCTCTAACTCACTCACTTGTTCTTCAACTCTGCTCTCATTCCTCCACCATTCGAAGGACTATTCTCTTTTCTTTCAGTTTCTCCTGCCGGCTCTTTTGGCGCCAAGAGGGATAAGAGGTGTGTATATGGGTGTGTGTGGGTGGTGAGGGGATTAGGAATTGAAATGCTTCATGAAACAATAAATACAGCTCTTAAGATAAACTATGTATCTATATCAAAATGGCAATTTTAATTATAGGCCAATATCTCTTGTCAAAGACACCACCCACCCAACCTATGAAACCATGAGAATGTGAGCTCACCTGAGGCTACTTACAATATGAATACATAACCATCTCAAAGGTAATGTCATAACTAGGGCTGGGTTTACATAATAAACAGTACTAATATGTAATATTAGTACCAATATGTTACTATTAGTATGTAATATGTTACTTGACTTTCGAGCTCCTCGTGCTGTTGTGAAGGTGATGCTTGAGACTTGAGTCAGCTGAGGAACAACATTGTGTTCCAGGTTATAGAGATCAGACTGTTCCCTCCTTCAGTAATGATTCTGATGCTTCGACTCACATTTATTCAAGTTAACATGAGTTAAGGGATCGTTATGGCACTAACGTAGCTGGAGGCCAGCTGTGACTGAATAAAGATATTAGATAAGGTCAGTGGCTCACACTGATGGATCGGTGCCTCCCTGTGTACGCGTGCAAAGTTGGATATCATGGGACAACTGGACTCATTTATTTATCAGCATCTTGAATTAAACGTGCTATGAAATCTAATTTAGCCGAGATCGTGAGACTGGCTCATGCAGCCTTTATAATACTTGAAGTGCATCACCATGGGATGGCAACAAAGCTTTGAGAACATCAAGCGTCGCAGATGCCAAGTCTCACATGAGCGCACCCTAATCTCTCCTGAGCAATCACGTTACCTGGATAATTGAACATGGCATCATTGCGGCTTCCAAGTGCGAAAGCGGCTTTGGTCTCCTCGCCGCTGTGAGCTGGGGCTTGTTGTAAACAGTCTGAACGTTGGCTGCGTTGCTCCTGCAGAGCTGGAGCCGGTCAGGGGGGCAGCTGCGGGATGAATCAGAGCCCCAACACACACACACACACACGTCATCCTGGGTGTGATACCACCCCTGGGTCACAAGTGGACGCAGAGTGAATCAAACCCTGGAAAAAAAAAGAAAAGAAAAGAGAAAACGATACTGTAAAGATAAACAGGCCGATGCTGTAAGGCCAGAAAAGCAAGAGCCGAAACTCAGAAAATGCTGAGTCACTGAATGAATGCTGAGTTTTGCTGTCTGTCATGCTCCCAGCTGGCTGGTGACCACGAAGGGAGAAGGGATGAGCTGACAACAACGACGCCACCACCGGCAGCACTCCTGGAGCCTGCTGTCTGATAAACACATGACTCTGACGGGGCTTCTCAGCCAAGCCCTTCGAGCAAACTGAAGCCTCAGTGAAGCACAGACCCGTTCGGGGAAGAGAAGAATGACTAAGTTGTGCACCTGCCTCTCTGTCAGGGCAACACCGCCAGCACACTGACAGGAGGGAAGGGGGTGAGAGGGCTGCGTGAAAAAAAGGAATTTCCAAGGACAGGGAAGATGTTGTGAAATCATATTGCGCATGTGGCCCGCACAGCTGCAGAGGGAGTGAATCGGCCCATGTGCAACAGCATGAATCACCAGTAGAGTTCCTCAGAAGTCAGATCACACTTCCAGCTCTCTCTCTCTCCCTCTCCCCTTCTCCACCTCGCTCTCCCTCTCACGCGCTCCTCGCCCCCCCTCTCCTCTCCCCTGTTTTGCTCTCGTCTGTTTTCCACGCCGCGCCTTCATCATCGCAGGTGCGAGCGCTGAAGTAAACTGACGAGATCATCCACATGTGCTGTATGTGATCACCCGCGCACAGGGCCGCAGAAATACACACACCTCAGCGATCACAATGAACAATGCCGGAGACATCCAAAGTCTCTTCATCAGCATGAGATCATGAGGCGCATATAACGCAGATCGCTCACACACACTTCCTCCTCCCCCTGCTGCACCATAACGCAGGTGGCTGTCTGCAGCAGCCGGAGCAGCATTCCTGCTCCCTTGTTAAGTGACATCTCCTCTGTAGAAGTGTCCTCATCCTCATCCAGGAAAATCAGATGACTCACAGTGTTATTTACCTCAGATGGATCTCATTGGGAATTTTTTTTTGTCGCTGCTTATACATCTGCTAATGTATCTGGAATGCTTGATGGGTGGCTGCACCTATAGCGCATTGCTGCAGATGTAATGAAAGGAGTTTTTATTGCGAGCAAATATCCTCACTGCTACGTCTTACAAAAAGGCCCTGTCACACACCAGAATTTAAAATATCAAAATCAATTCATTTCAGCAGTGGATTCAGTCATAGTGAAAGTGAATCTGCACAAAGTGTTTACTTGACTTTGGGGGCCAATATTGAACGATCTCGCATTGCTTGAAAGTTATCTTATCGGATGTGTTTCACAATTTTTTTTATATTTTTTGGTTTGATTGGGTGTTCTAGTGATTGATCCTCAGAGATAAATGGTGTGATGGATGCAGGACAGCTGATCAGGAGCACCATCATGAAGTGGAGAGGCTGTCGACATCTTTATCTGTCAAAGCCTTCACTCTGATGCTATATTGACAGCTTTAGAATGTGTCTTTAATGCTAATTCAATGGCTAAATCCACCCAGAGCCGGGCTAGCTGCAGTGCCCTGTAGGGCGACGTTGTTATCCAGGGTCCCTAAGGACTGTCCAGTGCTGCTCTGTGTGGTCCAGCCCCCCCAGGAGAGGGCTGGGGGGCTCTGGGCCTCTGCCTCCCTCTCCTCCTTGTCCTCCTTTGATATCAGGAGTGCTGGAATGGAGGAGTAGCACTGGAGGGGGGGGCGAAGGGGGGGTGCTGAGTCTCCCTAGTTGCCAAGCGAACGCCATATGGGCAGCTCACTGGTGTTACTGGGGGCCCGGGGCAGTTCCCAGAATTCACATGATAATGAAGCCCGGGGCCATTCAGAGTGCTGGCCTAAAGCTGGGCCTAAGAGCTTTTGATAGCCCCCAGCAGCCTGTAGGCCTGCCCACCCTGGGCCCAGCCAGCTTTCCTGCCAGGCCCAAACCACCTGTTTGATTTTCCCAGGGCCCTGCCACAGCGGAGGGAGAGGAGAGAAAGAGGGAGCAGGGAGGAGGAGGGGAGGGGCAGCAAAGGAATGTCTCCCTCTTATTTTGTCACTGAGTGTGTACTTCCCATTCACTTCCTCTTTATAATCCTCTAGCCCTCCCCTCACGTGCACACACACATACACAGTGTTGCATAAACACAGGCGTGCACGCGAACTCATGAGCCCGAGTATAACCTAGATGCACATACGCACACACCCCTGCTGACCCGCACACAGGCTCTTTCCCCTTTTGTTAAACCCCCCGAAACAATCCCAGAGAGAAGAATGAAGTTTAAAAGTAGGGCACCTTCTGCTGCCGCAAAGTTTCACACAGGCAGATTCCTGGAAGTGGGCCCTGGGTGAAAAGCAGGGCGCTTGTCTTCGCTGCGTGTCTCTAAATTCTATGTGGGAACCAGGGGAGGATCCTCCCTGGGCAGCTAAGGGGACTGGGAGACTGGCAGCAGAAGGACCCGGGGGGGGGGACTGGATGAGAGGGTGATGGAGACGAGGGTGTGGGGACAACCCGGCGTGAGAGAAGGGACGGGAGGGAACGAGGGAAAGAGGACGGCGCTTGTGGCACTTCAAGGGGGTCGATATGTGTTTACAAGAAGGGCACATTCCTTTATCGTGAGAATGGATGGTCGATGCACAGCAATAACACCGGGGCAGATGGGGCAGATGGCCCCGGGCCTCCCTGACTGTAGCCACAGCACACAAAAAACAAGCGTTCAGTACAGTCGAAGGCCGAGCGGTGAGCGAAAATTAATTTAGTTTGATGCAGCCTCGGGGCTCATTTGCATAGAAAATGCTGACTGAAAGAGTGCTCTATTCTCTGACAAGGTTCGGTGGCAGAATACTTCCTGTTAGTGAAATCATGCGACATGATCACAGTAAAAAAAAAAAAAACACACACGCACACACTCCATGCACGCAGGTGTGCAGGTGTGACGCTGTGTACTCTGCGGCCACTTCTAGTTCCCGGTGTAAAGGCGGGGCAGCGTTCCTACAGTTTAACCTGAAATGCTGCCTTGCTGGGGGCTAAACACCTGCACTGCACTCACAGGGTTACAGAGAAAAGGTGAGTGAGAGTAAGTGTGTGTGTGCGTGTGTGTGTGTGTGTGTGTGTGTGTGTGCATGTGTGTGTGTGTGTGTGTGTGTGTGTATGCATGTGTGTGTGTGAGGGGGGGGGGTCACCTGAGCTGCTGCTGGTGTTTACCCCAACCCTCACCTAACAGTGTCTCTGGTTACTGTAGTCCCCTGGCTGAGCTCCTCTTTTAGCACATCACTCAGGTCAGGTGTAGGGGGGACATCTGCATAGAAAACATAACAATAACTCTACTGTAGCGCTATTGACTGTGACAAGAATACACACACCTACACCTGTTGCACCTGCACTGCCTTCTGTGGGGCACATGAATAGATGGCCAGATTCCCACACCCAAGTAAATTAACTTCCTCCTGCTGTCGTGCCCTCTATACAGCTTTGATAAATAGAAACAACAAACAGGACGGGAAACTTGAGCAGGCTCAGATCACAGCTGAGCCAGCAGAGGCTGTTAAGGTGGGACTTTGGTGTCAAGAGCATCAGGAGAGAGAAACAAAAACTCCCCGAGGCCCAAATAACTTGATTATACCCGCTCCACAATCAAAACAAAAGTGGCAGGCCCAATCTGTTCACTGTCAATGGCGGCTCTCATTTGTCAAGCTCATCCAAGAGGTTGGTTCTCAGGCGACTCGCACAATGCCCAGTGACAAACAGGAGGGCTCTCCTTTTAGCCCTGCCTGCCACTGGGAAGCCCATCTGAAGTATTAATCTTTGGGTGGAAGAGTGGAGGAGAGGGCTCAGCCTGGCCCAGCCATTGTCCCCAGGCCTGGGCCCTCTGAATGGGGCTTTGTCAGCTCCCCAGCTGCCACTGTCCATGCTCCATCTTTGGGCTTTGGCTCCCATGTCCCCTGGCCGTGCTGACTGGACGCCTCTGTGCAGCTGTGGGGATGTGCAAGTTTGTGTGTGTGCGTGTGTGTGTGTGTGCACGATGGAGACAGAGGTTAGGTGACAGACCATTCATCTCATACACACAGAGACACACACAAATACGTGGCTTTACAGAGGGGCTTACTTGTCATTTCAAAGTGGTGTATTCAGTTGCCATGGAATCTTAAAAACACCAGACTGAGCTTCTGTTTTTAATACTTGTTGAGTTTCTTTTTTCAAATAAATTATAGTATGATCATAAAGACATATTCAGAAATATACAATAAATGGCTCAACTTTTTTGCATCCTCATTGTATTCGGCTTCTTATAGATCACAGGAATACTCTTCTGTTGTTTCTGTTGGGTATTGATGATGACCTAGTACTTGATTTCCCACTCAAGATCAGTCATAAGTGTCTTAAATACTTACAGATTCATATCTGTAATTCCACTCTCCAGTCCAGCAATGATGTTAGCGGAGTAAATTAGCAAACTGTGGACACTGAGCGAGGATGATACGGGAGCTGATCTGATGGTTTCCCATGCACAGCTATTTGTTTGTTCTCCATCTCCCTCCTACAGCAGGGGGCAGCTGGCCAGTAGAAATCAGGCCTGTCCCCCATAGGCATCTTTTGGCTACCAGCTGGGAACAGCTGGTCCCCCCCCTTCTGCTACCAGTGGACCTGGGCCCTGCTGGAAGTCCTGGAAAGGAGAAGGCCCCATAGGACCTGACAGACAGGCAGCATTCACACATCGGCAGGTTCTGCTAATGAAGAGGCCTCATTAGGCTACATTTACAGTTTCTATAGAGGTGCATCTATTGTTCGGTCCAAGAGGACAGCAAATAGCCCTGGGCTCCGCGGGACAATGGAGCACCACATCAGGTTGTGTTGCGACTTGCACTGCGGCCGTGGTGCAAAGTCACATTTGATTCACATGACCGTCCCCCGTGCGAAGTCAGCAGCAAACTGATAAAGTGAAAGAAGCAGAGGGAGGGGTGAGGTGGGTTTGTGAAATAGTTGCCGGTGGTGATGGTGTGGGGGTGTGATGACCAGCGGACGGAAAAGGGACTCTGGCGTTATTAGATTTGCAACAAGCCGTAACACTGTCTCCCATTGTGTATCCCTCCACCCCTGCCCTCCCCCAAAACCCCTGACTGTAGAGAACACTACCCAGCATCCCCTCCTCCTCCTTCTCACCCCCTCCTCACCCAGCCCCACCCCAGCACCCCCTACACCCCCAACTAAAGCTCTCTCTCCAGGCAATTGCCACTGGAGTGGAAAGTATTCCAGAGCACAATGCCTATGCTCTCAATGGGTGCTTTAGCATGCCACCAGTGCGCTGTCACCAGCAGATGGGGAGCTAATTAGAAGCCATTAAAGGGCTTTGATAGTGTGTGTGGGAACCAGGCGGAGGGAGATGGCCACAGGGGTGTAAAGGAGGGGTGAGCTTTGGGTCCGGTGAATGCACACACACATACACACAAGTACACAAGAGAAAGATAGAGAGAGACCAAGCTGTCCCTGCGAGTCCACCCGGGCCAAGGACGCCGAGCAGAGGACACCTGTGGGGCTTCAAGGATCTCTCGTGAGGCTTCTCCGCACACCAGCTATCAGATGGAGATAGTGTTCCCGTAGCCTGCCCCTGGCTCTCAGGGAAGGGCGTCCATCCACCCACCCAGTCTGCTGCCTGCACACAGGAAAAACACCCAACAGGCGACAAGGCTCCAGCCGGTCTGCCCTGCTGATGACACATCTCTGAACCAGGACTCCCACAGGAAGTGACTCCCAACCACGGGCCCTCAGTCATTATAGAGGCCGGGCTGCCCAGGGAGGTGCCAGGCCACGCCGGGACATACCAGGAATCCAGGCGGAAAAACATACAGAACACATGCCCACAGAGGCCGTGATACACACACACACTCACAGCATAACAAACTCGCACATTCAGCACAAACGTCCTCTCGATGAGTCCTGAGCACCGCCGGTCACTCGTCACTCAGCTGGGGGAAGATGTGACGCTGTAGTGTGGTTAAAAGTTTGTGCATCCGACACCCCGCTCACCCCTCCCAGTCCCATATGAGCCTCTCCACACACCTGCACACAGGTGTGATCATTATCAAGCAAACAGGAAGAGCGAGACTGGGAACTGGAAACTAATCCCACAGCTGCAGGGAGATGGCCTGTGTGTGCGTGTGTGTGTGAGTGTGTGAGTGAGTAATAAATGTTGAAAACTTGCATGTGGTGCCCTCCTCTCATAATCAAATTCCTGCACATTTCTTTTCAACAGTGTATCTCAGTAATCAGACTGAAGTCAAATCCTCTGTCTAAGAAAGCATTTCTTCTCCCTCCACCATTATTGTGGTTTGCTCACTTTCATGTTTCAGGAAGTAGTACGAGCACTACTTATTGTCCCCGCAGCAATAATAACAGCGGCAAAAGTGCAAAAGCATCGCTGGAATGTCCTATTTCCTCTCTATGAATTCCTGCACCAACTTTTCCCCTTGTGGCTTCCTGCAGTGTGCTTTTGTAGATCTATTTGCTGTCGCGATAAAGAGGGCGTATTAGCTAATATGTTTCCCCTCCACCAAATGGAACAATTTATCCTGAAAAACGCTACTGGGAAACGCTTTGTGTGCTGGCACAAATATAGCCAAGATACACAATGTCCTCTAAAAAAAAAAAGTGTTGCCTCTCGGCCGTTTGATGGATGCAGGATGTTGCAATGACACAAACAGTAGCCTGTCGTGGAAATAAAATAGCAAGTGATAATCGGCTCACGTGTAAAGAGTCCACTGGGAAATGTATTCTGTGTCAGCGATGAAGGAGGGGAGGAGGGGGGGGGGGGTCTGGGAGAGGGCACTGCCATTCTGTCAGTTAAAATCAGGAGCTAATATGTTTCACTTTTCTTTCCCCTCCTCTGCCTCTTCCCTCTGTCTTCTCTCTCCCCTCGCCTTGATGTGCTGTAAACAGGCTAAAAAGGGCCCAGCTGTGTGGAGTTATTGTTGGTGTCAGTAGGAAGTGCTGATAGCTTTTGCAGCTGAACAAAAGCTGGATGAGGGGAGTGGAGGGGCGCTCCAGACACTGTGGCTCCAGCCTAGATTCTCTCCCACAATCCCTGCACCGCACTCCCATTGTTCTGCCCACCCGGCCCTCCCTCCGCCCTGTCAGCTGCGACCTAGGACAGAGGGCAAAAAAAGAAAAGGGGAAAAAAAAGAAAGTTTTCTAAAAAGTTTTTACAGGCTACTGCAACAGCTAGAAGAAACAGTCCCAGCGGTGGTTAAGTTTGTTACAAGACAGCACAGCAATGCTGATGTTGGTCTGGTATAACATCTGTGCACATATAGTGGCTCTTTAAATCACATTTATATTCAAATCTGAAGAGAGCAAGCTGTTTTCCATTCCTTTAAGACTGTGCTAATTCATTTAAAAAGTGAAAAACTGTGCACTGTCAGTCTGTGCAAGAATCAGAATATTAATAATATTTATATTTAAACTAATTCTCAAACTTGCAAAAACATGCATTTGTAAACAACTGCATGTTGCAGATCCTGATAAAATGAAAGCACTTCATTTATATTCATTACATACTGAATTACACAGTGGTGGAATGTAACTCATGTGCATTCTCTCTAGTTATACTGCCAAAGTGCAATCTTGAGTTACTTGTCTTTTAATTCATGAATTTCATTTTATGCTACTTTATACTTCTGCCTTTTAATTACACTATATTTATATTTTACAGCTATGCTTTTTGGTTACTTTACATATTCTGTTTATCTGATGCACAGTATTGGTGCAGACTAAAGTACCCATCTGTTTGCAAGACAGGACAAACAGTGGCAATAATATACAGGGGGAGCTGTCAGGCTTAAGTAGTACATTGAGTTTAAAATATTTAAGCACTTTATCTAAAGTAAGTTCCACATTTACTTTACAACAGGTTTTGTACTGTGGCAGTTCTTTCAGCATTATGGCGGAGGAAAGTACGAAAAAAGGAGAAAATGTAATATAGTCGTTAAATGAAGTAAAACAGTTTTGTTATTTATTTTTTTTATTTTTATTAGTCTGATAAGTGCTGTGGTCTGCGCTGCCTAACGCGATAAAGTGTCATCAGGTAAACTGC
>JAOXYL010000100.1:22083292-22095056 GCA_028564955.1 Terapon puta | reverse complement strand
TGCATCTGGCCTTGCATCTGGCCCTGCATTTGACCCTGCCTCTGTCCTGGCATTTGGCCCATCTGTGCTGCACTAGCCCCGCTCACTGGCCCTGGTCCACCCATGGTGTTGCTCATCATCATGGGGCCAAACTGGCCCTGGTTGCCCTGCTGGGGGAACTGTTGCTGGGGGTATGAACTGCAAAACCAGAAAAGATGTTGATGTTATTTACCATTCTAACTTCAAGAAATATCATACAAAGCTTCACAGTGTGGTGACAACTAAACATACTTGTTGCGTGGCATGCCCCCTTGTGGCCAGCCCTTCATATCTCCAGATGGGTACATGGGTCCTCCTTGTGGATTGCCCTGCATCCCAGGCATCATGGTGTTCTGAGGACCTCCCATCCGTCCTTGCATCATGTTTCCTGGTGGGCTACTACCTGGAGCCATGAAAGATGGGTCCCCCTGCTGGTTCATTCCTGCAAGTACAACAACAAGCAAAAAGGCATGAAGCCTGGAAAATCCCTAAAGAAATGATAAACAGCTCTGTCTCAGAAAACTCACCATAGTTACCTCCATAGTTGAAGCCCTGCTGTCCTGGCTGGTTCATGGGTGGGCCACCCATGGGGCTGTCCAAGCCTCCTGGTGCGGTGACATTTGGAGGGGGACTGAAGCCTCTCGGTGCTCCCTGCCCCTGCTGCTGTTGCTGCTGCTGCTGTTGCTGCTGCATCAGCATCATCACCCGCTGCCTCCTCATCTGCATGGTCATTATCTCCCGGCTGCGTTGAGCCATCATCTGGGCGTTCAGGAAAGGCTGGAGACAAACAATAATACTCTGACCATAATGCCACAAATGGTTGCCTGACAGCGGCAAGTGAAAGTGGAAAGTGAACTAGATGTGAGCTCAACGTGAGGAGGTGCTGACTACATACCTGACCACCCATGCCTGTAGGTTGCATGCCAGGTTGCATGCCAGGCTGCAAGCCAGGCTGCATGCCAGGTTGCATGCCAGGTTGCATGCCAGGCTGCATGCCTGGATGCATAGCAGGGTTTCCTCCAGGAGCATGTTCCATCTTCATGCCTTGTCGAGTCTGGTTCATAAACTGCCAGATGAGACAAAATCAAGACAGTTCAATGTGCCAGTTTGAATTTTTAATTCAAACTACCTTGCAGCAACCAAACCCACAACTTTTCCTAAGACACAAGTTGACCTGTTGTATTATCAATATCACACAATGGAAGGTGGTTGATACAAAATCTGTATAATCACCTGCTGTCCTTGCAGTCTCTGCTGTAGCTGCAGTCGTAGAGGCTTGGTGGCAGTCATCATGCGTGGTCGCATCATGTTTGCGCGGGGATTGCCCATGCCGGCCATGCCAGTGAAGCCTCCTTGATTCATCATGGGGTTGAAGCCTCCAGCAGACTGGCCTTGCATTGTGTTGCCACCATAACCAGACTGCACGGACATGGCAGTGGGTCCTGGGGGCCCAGGGTAGCCCTGGTTATAGATGGGTTTTTGGTCCATGCCTAGGGAGGAGTCTGCCCCTGAGAAAGGCTCTGATGGTGTGCACTGACCCTGGCCTTGATCCTGGCTCTGCTGGTGGCCTTCAGGTCCATGGTTCTGGAGAAAAGATGGGTATGTTATAGTAGTCTGTCTGAACTTAATAGCAATATCAACACCAAGGTGGATAAAAATATTCATGTAATTATACTGCCAGTGTACTAACATGATACTAACATATTACATACTAACATTAAGAACTGTGGGAGAACCAAATGTGTCACATCAGGCCTACAGATTGCCTACAAAAAAGTGTCCTGTACCTGTCCCACAATTTCAGGAATTCCTAGGGCTCGGTCTATCTCCTGCAGAGCAATGACATCAGTGGTATTCAACAGGGAGTCCAGCTGGTCCAGAAGTGCCCGTTCATCATTCGGGCCCTCACTGTTAGCCAGGGGACCCAGAAGCTCCTCCAGGGGGTGCCCAAACTGTTCCCTATCACAACAAATGATACATGAGATGTTAAGGGACGTTGAGAAAAGAAGACACCCATAGACAATGTTAATGTCAACTTCTAAATTCAGGATGTCATCTACCAAGTTGGGGGAAAAATATTTGAGTGACAGAATTGGGACCAGTGAAAAAGATTTACCTGTTTGTGTTACTCTGTGGTCTGTCCATTCCCATAGCAGAATCTGGCCAGGAGGGGGACTGAGGTGGGGGCCCGTGTCCACCAAACCGGTTCATACCCATACTGGCATCATTAGGTCCTGATGAGGTAAAAAGGTGTTTTGTATGGTCAAAATAGAGTTGAAACAATTTGTTTAATTATCCACCAGTCAACTTGCTGAAATAGTTTTTTTTTCACATTTACAAGTTACAGATACAACAAAGATATGTGACATACCCATATCCATGAGTTGCTGCTGCAGCATAGACCTGGTGTTGCCAGGTACGCTGTTAGAGCGGTTGATCATAGGTCCTCCCATTGGACCGGAGCGACCCATGCCTGGGTGTCCTGGTCCAGCTACAGGGGTACCGCTGGACCTTGGCATCCCCCAGTCTCCTGGTGCTGAAATGGGGGGGCGCTGGGGCATTCCCATTCCTCTGCCCATACCTCCTGAATAACACAAAGATGATAAACTTTTAATCAGTAATCTTATCATCAGCACTTTCAAAAATTAAGGAAACAGTACCGAGAAAACAAATATCCTTGCACTGTAAAGCACATGCTGAGATAGAAGTGTTTCAGTTACTTGTTGGATTTCCACGTGGTGGACACACACCCATGCTGCCTGGAAAGCCGTTGGGAACACCACTGGGTCGGATCGGAGCATCCATGGTCTCCTGTTTGACCAAAGTCGGACAGGGGACATTCCTTCTCCCTGCTAGTCCGACTCCTACTGCTCCCTCTCCACCCATGGGCTTGGCATCCATGGACAGGGCCCTTTGATAGACACCACGCTGACCTGGAGGCATAGGGCCTCTTTCCCCATCTGAAACACACACACAAACATACACGGTTATTGACATAAATGTACCCATTTACATTCTGAGATTAAGACCATCATTGACAGAGGATATTTCAAGCAACAGTGCAGGCATCTGTCATGCCATGTGCCAAGGCTGCTATGGCTGCAGTATCTTGGTCACACATACTCTTGTGCACTTTCCACATTGATAATGATATTTCCAAAATAAACTGACATACCGTGTAAACTGTCCGGCATGTTTCCCTGTTTGTTTCCCACTTCCTTTACTGCTCTGGAGTCTGGTTCAGGGTAGAAACCAGAGTTGTTCCTCGGGACACCCAGAATGGTCTCCAGTGTCTCCGTCTGAACAATCAAGACGCTTAGAATTAGAAAACTTTGCTGGGCATATTAAATGCAAACTGTGATTTTTGGGAAAAAACCATACCTCATCAGATGGCTCCAACTTTACTTTCCCATCCATGCAGTGGGGGTCTGAGCTGGAGACCCCAGCCCCCTGAGGCCCTCTCCCTTCTAGCTCTTCCAGCTTTGGCTTGATATCGCCACCTTCTTTTGAATCATCCTTATTAAGGAGGTAGTGAAGGAGGGCGTGGGGTTTCTCCTTCTTAGGACTGTGTTGCTCCTGCTTTGGTTCGGATCCCCTAACACCGCCAGTGGCTGCAGGGCCAGGCTCCGGTGCTCCTGAATCCAGGTTGCTCTTTCCAGTGGCCTCAGCTGTGATGCGAGCCACCTCGTCTGGAGTGTTCCCATTTTGCAGAAGTTTATGAAGGATCTTGTGCTTCTCCTGCAGCGACTGACTTGTTAAATGTCCTGCGTTGCCAGAAGAGGACACAGTGCCATGATTACCGCTTGTAGAGGAAGACACTCCTGTCGAGGATGAGGGGCTGGTAACACCTGCTGTTCCGTCTTTAGTATCAGGTGTGGAGCTGGGCAAGGAGTTTGGTGTGTGATTAGGTGGCACCAGCTCATCTGTAGGGGAGGTGAGGAGCTGTAGAAGTTTCTTGTGGCACTTGTTGTCAGGGACCCTTCTGTTGGATTCTCCCCCAACCGAACCCACCTCTCTACTGGCCTGGCTGTCTGGCTTGTCAGGAAGGCCCTCGCTGGTGGGGGTGTGTGGGTGCTGTTGAGGCTGCTGTTCCCCTGTAGTGCCCAGTGAGCTGCCTGGACTCTTGGAGTCGGAGTAGGCGGGGAGGCCTGGTTTACAGGGTCCCCCTGTGGCCTGGTTGGTGGAGTTGATGCTTGGGGAGCTGTCAGGTTTGTGAGGGGGAGGAGAGGTGAGTGGAGAGGGCATAGGATTACCCACTCCCTCACTAATGGCTTGAAGAGCATTCAAAGAGCTGCTTGAGAAGGTGGTGCCTCCTCCGCCTCCAGTGTTACCAGGGTGACTGGAGCTCATGGGAGAGTTCATACCTGCAAAGGACACAACCATGTTAGAAAACGTGTGATTTAATAAGTTGTGATCAAATCAGCCAAAGTTGTTAATGGTTCTCAAGAGTAAAAGAGTAATTTCTGGTTCATACCCCCGGGAGAGAAGGGACTGGCCCCCATCTTAGGGCTTCCTCGGACTCTGGGTGACCCCATGACGTTGTGTGGGGGGCCGTTGATCCCTGGACTGGCTTGGGGGGGACTGGTCATTCCCATCCCATACCCTCCACCTCCGGGTCCACCTCCATGGAACTGACCCATCTGCTGATGTTGGTGCTGCTGCTGATGCATGCCATGGTGGCCCATTTGATTCACTGGCCCCATTTGGCTCATTGAATTCATGGGCGAGTTCATTGGATGCATGGAATTCATTTGATTCATCTGATTCATTTGACCCATATTATTCATCTGATGCATGGGATTCATTTGATTCATCTGATGCATGGGATTCATCTGATTCATTGGGTTCATGCGACTGCCCCCAGTGTATGGGGGCATTCCTCTTTGTGGCATACTGCCCTGTTCAGCCATGCCATAGCCTCTGTTCATACCCATGCCTCCTCCTGGGCCCATGTTCATTTGTTGGTTAGGATTGTTAACACCACCCATGTTCTGAGGCCTCATCCCTCCAGCCTGGTTCCCACGATAACCATTCTGCTCCCTACAAGAGAACGTGAAAAATAGCAAAAAATTTAAAAATAGAACTACAATGAACAGCACTGCCTAAGTCATCCAGCTTGATTGCAAGAACTCATTGCATGCTAGCTGTAACCGTTATTTGCACCTTTGTAGCACATGTGTGGAGAGGAAAGAGTGCGGTTCATTGGTGTTGGGATTCCTGCAGAGGTCACTCCTGGTCTGAGCTGTGACTGGGGTGCCATCAGAGAGCGAGAAGCGGTAAAGCGGGGTCTCCGCACGGCCATTGTGGAAAGCTGAAGAAGAAAAGAAGCATGTAAGTCCCCCGAAACAGGTGACAAAGCATGTACTAACCAAGAGCATAAAAAGACGGCAGTAATAACAGTGTATCTGTATCTATACGGTATGTATGCTGCTGTACTGTGAGTGCTGGGAATGGTCAGAGCTTGTGATGCCGATGATGTTTTCCACACAACACACAGGCACAGTAAAAGGTGTTGCTCAGCTACAATAAGAGTGAGTTGCGGGCACCTGTTTGTCTACTCTTTCCATTCTCCTCATTTATAATCCCCCCTTTCTTAAAACTGATCCCTTGACACAGTGTGCTGATGCTTACTCAAACAAGTAGGAAGGAGTTAACTAAGACTTAGCCTTCGGTCACTGGCAAATAAAACTGGCATGTACCTGCTCTGAAATTAAAAGCCTACCCGTATTCACTATCTGAAAGATTTCATTGTGAAACTGACTAACTTGACAAAGCAATTACAGCTGTGATAGATTGGCAAAAAAGAAAATGTGGAACAAAACCCCAAACAATAAAGATTCTAAAACCTCCATTTTCAACCTAGTAACCCAAATGACAACACACTTAATTAATCAGTTTAGTGCTTTATAGGTCAGCGCAGATATCGGTCACCTTATACTGTGGAAAACTGCCTGGTGATCCTTTTACACCCCATAATATTGTTTGTGCTTTTCATTGTGTCTTACAAATCCGGTCGTGTCTCTTATTGAACTGGAGATTACTCATTAATGGCTTGAGCCTCTTATTCATCTTGCGAGGGCTGTGTCCCACATACCAACATTTTAATGAGGTGACTTATGTTCTGGTACATTCCTTACTTTTGAGACTGCTGCTTACTCGACAAGAAGCAAACCTGCTCTTCTGGCGACCATAATAATCATGCCTTCTGCTACTGCCTGAACGTTGTAGTTAGCGTCACATCGGTGCAATATTTTTTGGTGATTGTGACAAGGGAGCTTAGATGGACTGGAGACACAAAGCTACATACCATCTTGATAGTGCCTTTTATAGGACCACGGTTGACCCTCACTTCGATGGAGGAACATCTGCATGCAGCGCCTCACCAGGTCCTCCCAGCCTGGACGCATAGTGGTGTGAAGAGAGCCCTGCTGCTCAATTTCAATCAGTTTACCTGCAATAGAAGACAAAAAAGATGAAGGCTGGTTGTCGTTAAAGAAATTTACATACACTGTATCAGGGTTAAAAAGCATCTCTCAATATCTAAAATTCAGTCACTGTTCTATCAGTATAAGCAATGATGGTATAAGTAGGGAATCGTAATTTTAAAAATTAATTTTGAAGAAGGGACACAGGTCCAACCAGTGCCACCACACAATACATTTACAAGCAGAGTTCCTTGACTAAAGCCTTTGTAAGTTGTCCTAACATTTCCAAACTTCAAGCAAATGTATACAAAATGAAGATGCTTTTATCATTTCAAACACAGTGGAAACTTACCAGACAATTCATGGCGAGTACTAAATCTCTCTGTTCTCTCTACTGCAATGATGCGTCGTGCCACACAGATCATACATGATTGCAAATCTGTGCAAAGAAAGAACAACAGTCAGTCTTCATTTGACTACACTAAACACTCACAGTCTTATAGTCTTATAGTCGTATAGTATTCCGTGCGATCCTGAGGAACATTTTTACCAGTATATACTGTAGAAGGTGTAATCACATACTATGTGTTGGACAAGAAAATCACTGAGTAATGTGAACGGGTTGTACTCTGTAGCTTACAGTTAAATCATATGTTGTGAACTGTTTAATTAATTTTACCTTCTCCCTCCTCCATCATCGCCCGCGGCTGAGTGAGGGCAAAACATTGCATGGTCTCGTAGCGTTGGCCCCCAGGCCGCTCTTCTGACAACCCGTGAACAAAGTTCACCAGCATGCGACAGTTGAAGGTGTGACTCTTCTGCCGGGGTGCCTCTCCACCCCATGATGCCCCATTTGGTGCTGTGAACAGAAATGGGAAACGTGTGAGCAGATGACCATGACTGTCTCAGCAAGAGCATTCTGATGCTCAATCATTTATACATGTGAGTAATAATGTTTGAGTCTAAACGGCGAGACCTTGAATGTGTTTGTACCCACAAAAAGAATTCCATAACTCACCACTGGACTTGGGGAGATTCTTGTGAAATTCCTCCCTGTCCTCATCATGGATGATGTTGTACACACTGGTGTTGATCAGTTCCTCCTGCTTGTACTGCAGGTACTGCGTCACGTTGTCTGACACAAATACAATGCTGCCCTCTCGGTTAACAACAAACAGAAAGCCATCCAAGGCCTGGGAACAGCAGGGACACAAAAATGGAAAGTTAATGGCAGGTTTTGTCAATGCAAATAACATTATATAAACACCTTATGTGGTTACCAGTTTTCCTCTCTAGAAACCAGATGAGACATTTCATTTCATCAACTTCAAATGAAAAATGATAGCAAAACACTGCTCTAGCATATGGAGCTGCAGCTAATTAGTGGTGGTCTTTTGCCCCCAAGTGATTGTCCCCAAGCTGACCTGTAGGAGCAGCGGTCCCAGATGGTCCTTGTCAATGACCCCTTGACCAGTGGAGGACACATCCGCCTTCTGGACATCGTCATCACTGCAAGAGCTTTTTCCTGAGAACAGATGAAGCAAATCAGACAACTGATGAAGATAATCGTCAACAGCTATCAATGCCTTTGGGCATTTTATTTGATATTTTACATATCGTAAATAATTTCCATTACAACTGTTCTTCAGAAAGTATAGTATATTCCATGACCCACTGACTCATTCATGACACACTGTCTGTGCCATAATTTGGTGGCAACTGTTCTCTTATTTCAAGTTAGTGGTATAAACTGTTTTTCCATAATACAATTAAATAAAATACCCTTTTTGGCCAGCAGATGGCAGCATGAGTCATGGATGAATGGTTAGCATGCCTTTCTATTTTTAAAATCAGCATGTGTCTGAGGCTTTGTTAGATACCACTCAATATAGCAGGGTCATCTATGGCGCTAAGCAAGACAACAAATAATGACACTAGATTTAATTCTAACCAAACTAGCTGTTCAGACAAACAGAGTTGAAAAAGCAGTGACTGGCATAAAAAAAGAAGACTCCTGGGAAACTGACTGCAAAGAGCAAAGGTGTGTAAACCAGCGGAGGAAAAAGGTGTGTTAAATGGACAACAGACATAAAAGGGAAGGGAAAAAAAGAAACCCTCCATCATTCCCATGCTGTAACTATGGCAACCTGGCTGCACAACACCCGGGCCGGCAGTAGCCAGCTGTGACCCTCTGGGTAGATTCCAATGTGATTGCTCTCTTTCTTCCTTACCCACTTAACCTCACAGATCTAATCTCAACCGAGCTAAACAGGTGGAAGAAAATATCTTCCTTTGTGTATCCAATCATGTCCAATCTGCAAAATGATTGGAAAGTGGCCTGGGGGACATGAGCGACTCTCTAAAAAGGTCTGATTTCTGAGTCACCAGAGTCTCCCACCAGTCTCTCAGCGAGAAGCGATGTTTGGCACTAACAGATACACGCTGTCACTGACAGCCTTGAGCCATGACCACCAAGGATTGGTCTCAATTACTGGTGTTCATTTACCCCCAGCAATACTAACAGCCAAAATGAGCTGTACGTCTGAAGCAGCCTGGCGATGAACCAGACACACCACTTCATCACTGGCATCATCTGTCCTGCAGCATGGTGCTCAACAAGATTCTGCCCAACTTAATTTACCGTTTACTCCCCAAAACAAATAGAGAATAGAAAGACAAATGATATGCTCTGAATGTGGCTTTGTTTATGACCAACAGTGTATGGGTGTAATTTGCAGTGGCGGTACCTTGCTCTTTGATTTGTCTGATCTGTCTCACGGTCTCCTTGAGGATGGCACATTTATCAGGCTTGACGTTGAAGCTGTCGATGTTTGAGAGGTTGGCAGAGATGAGCTCAGCCAGCTCCTCGATGTACTTGCTCTCCTGTTCCCTCCGACGCTTGTCACACCTGCCAGGGCGCCAAGGGGATTAGACATGTTACCATGACAACCTCACCTCCCCATGCCCCGTCCGTATGCAGGCCATATGGACGGGGCTCAGATGCTTCAGATATTTCGCTAGCAGCAGACACATGTTTGAACCAGGGGGGCAGGGATGTTTACGTGAGGTCGCGAGGAAGAAGGAGACCTCATGCACTTGCCAACATTCACACCAAAAAGGAGCAGCAGACATCGTGGACTGGTATGTGATCAACACTTAACAGAAGTCAGAGCACTCACCCTAAGCCCGGTGTGTCACAGGTGGACAGTTTACGTTTGCGGTCGGAGCACAGTGGCTCCAACGAGTTGTCTCCTATGCCACTCATCTTCAGCGCATATCAGCACCTGAAAGCACAAACACACCATATACAGACACACATGAATACACACAGAGATACTGGCAGCACAAAATGATCAGAGGAAACAAACTGAGAGTGTGGTTTTATATGGTCATAGGCGTATGGTATGATCAAATCAAAAGGAAAAGTGTGAATTGGAAAGTGCCCCCGGCTGTCGACTCCTTGCCGAGTCCACACAGAAGTTACGCCAAACTCAGGCAAACCATGAAAGCTCAGTGTCAAGTTATGGAAAAAAATATCATGAAAACCCCCAAGCTATTTAAGTTATAAATGAAGTGACTTTCGAGGGAAGAGTAGATTGTAGATTCCAACAGATTTATGAGGGTAGACTATCCAGTTAGTAAAACAGCCTTGGTTCCTGCTTAGTGCTTGATGGGAGTGAAATCTCATCTGTTCCACTGCAAGGAGCGACTGATGATGATGTAGTGATTTGGAGCCTCGGGGGAGATGGGTCATCCTGCGTTCAGCCAGCCTGCCCGCTATAGCGATACCACTCTGCTAGCAGCGGCAACACACGTACACACCGCCTATACAAACCCTTTCCAGTACACTTGCATGTTGGGACATGTCGCAGCACAGTCTGGGAGAGAGATCAGTGCTCGTAGCTGCTGTCCCAGCAAGGCGCATTTTCACCAGCCCGTCTCTTTGTCCGACTGCCTGGGACCGCACAGGCAAAAAAAAATATACTTGCTGCTTAGGTTTGTGGAAGCTAGAAACAATCCAGGCGAGGCTCCACAGCATATTTCAGGGACGTGTAAGAATGATGCCACATTCTCTTTACGCTACATTCTCCATACTAGGCTACATCCGTTCTTTCTTCCAATAGGTTTTAACTGCTTCCCCCCATACCATCTTAAGACAACCCTTTCCTTCTCCTCCTTCTTCCCTCCCTGGGTGTAGCAAAACTGGGCTGGGGACCCTGCCCTTGTTTTTATGCTCTGGCATTGCCCTGTGTCTGACCCCTCAGAGTTCACATTAGAGGAAACCTCTGTAGCCAGTCAGTAAGGTCACTGCTCTTTCCTTTTCCCACCCAGAGATACACAAAAAGTGTGCGGCTGTACGGCCAGATTGTTCTACTATAACGCTGTCCTGGATTTTGTGTCTGGTTGTGTGTATGTGCGCACACAAACGCTCTTAAACACCGAGTGAGCTCATTCCAGAGTGGAAAAGTGTAGAACGGATGGGAGCCATTATGCAACTCCTGCTACGCGACTGCAGGCTAGGACATGCAGCCCAGTCACCCACCACCTTCACCACTACTAGAAGAGCACCAAGTCTCAGACACGCAACTCTGCGCCATAAATCTGCATCGCATGCTTCTTGTCCGTCTACCTTTCAGCACCCCTTGCTAAATCTGCCTGTCCTGCTCCGACTGTGACTCCAACTGCCCTCCCTTCTCCCTTTCTTCCTTCCTTCCTGGTTTCTGTCCTAAGGCTCACCTCTGCAGCAGTGGAGAGAGATGACATCAGCTCTCAGTCAGCCTTACATCCTGAAACAGACAAACAGCAGTACTGGGGGCTGCTGGGGGTCTTTCTCAAAACTAGGAATGCGTAGCAATGTTCCACAATTTCTCTGGTCATGGGGAGGCAATGCTGAAAACCTGAGCAAATGTAAACAGGTTTCATCATAGATGTTTTTTTAAAAATAATTATTACTTCTCTTTGCTACATACATGCACCAAAACAAGTCCTCCTGGGATTTAGACAACAGCACGGCACAATTTACTGTGCCTTTCATGTTAACAATTGTAGGTTTCATTGGTTCACTATTACTGACATTTTCTAAGTTTGAAACGGAGTGAAAACTGACAACCTAAGCTCACAACACCTCTAGTGCAGAGTGAGATTGTGAGCAGCAGCCCACCAAAACCACAGATGAGTCTCAACATGCCTGGCAGTATGCCACTGACCTGAATCAGCTTCATTTGACAATGTGAAACTTGCTCAGGGACAAGCTGAGATATGTTGCACAGACCACGAGGTACACAAACATCAGCTGCCGATGTGTGAAATACAACATCTCG
>JAOXYL010000100.1:22036207-22047203 GCA_028564955.1 Terapon puta | reverse complement strand
ATATCTGTATCAGGAACCTTCCCTTTGTTTCAGTGTCTACAGTATAGCTCTACCATCAGGGCAATACTGATTTTATAGTTTTTTATAAAAAAAAAATCAATGGGATTTTTGACCCAGAGTTATTAATTTTTATTTTGTTTTTAAAGAATAATGATTGAGATGCAAACTAAGTGGAATATTTTACAGAAGAAACGCTCAACTTGTCAGTGCTCTCTAGTGGACAAGCAACATGTAATGGAGAGACTGATCGAAATGTCTCTGTGCAACTCTTCTTTTTTTCTCAAACTTATCGGCCGATACATGTACAATACATGTACAATACATGTTGCATCTCCCCCCATTCGTAACAGGTCGTTCAGCTACTCAGTGATGGCAGTGGTATTGTGTGAAGAAGTGACGTCATTACATACCCTCAGTAGAGCTGCCATTTAAAAACACGTTGAACTAGTGCTGTCTTGTGTTTTAACTTAAGTTCATATTTGTAACATTTGAGTGAGATTGTAACAGAACAGTATCTTCATTTTTAAGAGCTGAAGTCATCCCACCGCTGCCTGAATGAATAAAAATCTGGCAGCCCTCAGTGTTTGTCATATTATGAACTGAAAAGAGTGACTCATAGCTCGTCTCTTGTGCTCTTCTGTAGACATTCAGTTTGAAAGTAGTGATTGACTCCATCATCTATGGAGGAGAATGTGAGCCCTGAGCTCTCTCTAGCTCCTCAGCCAGAGCAGAGCCAGGACCGCATGGATAGCTGCTCTCAAGGTACCTTGGATGAGCTTCTTTTCCCTCATGATAAACGGGTGGGGACAATGTAGGAATACTGGGAAACACTGTGGTGTAATCTTCAGCTATCTTTGAATTATTTTAACTTTGTGGGAAAATGAAGGGTGAATAAGGGTCGCATCCAAGTCAAATAATAATTTTCAAATTGATTTATATGTATGCTTGATCACAACACAATCAGTGGTTTCTTTGCTAAGTTGATGAGCTGCACTCTGATCGCATGCCATCATTTTAGTGTTGCCCACAGCCTTCTTTGGTTGTCTGTTCGTAGGTTTTGGAGAAGGAGGAATCGAGCAGAAGGGAGACTTTCAAACTGAAAGCGAAAATGTGGCCAAAGAAACGCTAGAGGAGCCAGATAAATCTTCTAAGGCTAGCCGCGAACTAAAGAAGACTTGGGGTTTCAGACGATCGACCGTAGCAAAGAGAGAGATGCCAGTGGAGGCAGCAACCGAAAGCTCTGAAAACCGCTGTCCTGTACGTCGCAGCGGCAGGCAGTCTAAGCGCACCGACAAGCTCGAGGAATTTCTCCTGACGGCCAAAAGGGGGTCAAGGAAGAGCGCCCCCCCCAGTGTGGAAAGCGGAGATCCTCCTTCGCAAACCCCGACCGATATAGAGACTGCGTCGGAGGCCAGCTTTGATGGCAATGCCGACGGCAAGGCCGTAGAGGATAAGGCGGAGTCCCCAGAGAGGAGGACGAGGAGCGGAGCGAGGAAGCCGACCCAGAGGAAAACCAGAGGAGGCAGGCAGACCCGAAAGGACGACAGAGCGGCGGTCAAAGATGAGGGAAGCTCCGAGAACGATGAGGACGCCAAGGACGCTGCCAAGAAGGATGAGGATGGGGCGCTGAAAGACGAGAAGGGTTGTCCCGGTCCTGAAGATGCAGCATCTACTACAGTACAGCCTCAGCGAGAGCCGGACTCTGAGAAGAAAGAGGCCGTCGAGGAGAACGATCTCGGAGATAAAAATGACGCGGCGGAAGCAGGCAAGGAGACGGATCAAGAGACAGATGGGGACAGTGCAGACAAGCCAGCAGCGATGCTGGTAAAACGTGGACCAATAAGAACTTACATTAACAAAAAGAGGGCAGTCGGTAAGAACACTACACCCGTTAAATCTCCCGCTCCTGTGAAGAAGGAGACCAAGCCGAGAGCTCCCCAAGCTTCTGGAAAGATGCGCAAGGCCCAGGCACAAGAGGACAATGACGACGAGATTGAAGATGAGGATGACTCTTCAATGTCTTCGTCTTCGTCGTCCATTGACTCGGACGATGGAGGTTATGACCCCAACGCACTTTACTGCATCTGTCGGCAAAAACACAACAAACGGTAAGTTTATAAATTCTTTTGTTTTTCTATTTCTATTATTGCAATGACTCTACTGTCTGTTTAAAGTGTAAATAATGAAGAACATAAATGAATTTGCTTTCTTCGTTGCATCATGATTCCCCCCCCTACATCCACTGCCTGGTCCCATGTTTTATTCTTGCTGTATTTAAAATTAGGAGGAAAGCAAGACAGGATTTTTTTGAACAGAACTTTGAGGATATGTCAGGATTCAAGTGTTGTGTGCTCACTAGGTTCATGATCTGCTGCGACCGCTGCGAGGAGTGGTTCCACGGAGACTGTGTGGGCATCACAGAGGCCCGAGGGCGCCTGATGGAGAGAAACGGGGAAGATTATATCTGTCCCAACTGCACCGCCAAGAAAAACCAGGTGCTCAGACCTGCCACATCCATCCTCTCTACAAGTTCAGAGAAGTCCAGAGCTGCTCCTCCGACTGTTGCCGTTTCTGGTTTGGTCTCTTCTGCAACGTCTGAGAAGAGTAACGCCAGTGGAGTCGATGTCGGTTTGTCAGGCGTTCAGTCTGTGGCAGCGCCAGCATCCTCTACATCTACCGGAACTGAAGAGAAGGGAGCAGAGGACCTGGGCATCAAGGGCAGGATAGAGAAAGCCACTAATCCAACCGGGAAAAAGAAGATAAAGATCTTTCAGCCGGTAGGTTACAGCTGATCTCCATTTAAAGCCTTTGAATAACTGTTAATGTGAGTCCAGCTATTAAATTATCGTCTGTGCTCGTGTGCCCATCTTTCTGTCATCTCATAGTGCTTGTCAAGTGTTGTCCAGACTGTTTAAAATTCAAAGTTGCAATGGTGCCTCATTAACTATTTAAAACTGTTCATAGTGGAACCAAGTTTGATTTCATTTCACTGCTATCGCTGTCAGACGGCTCACATCTGAGGCTGAAATGTAAATTGTAATTATTAAACCTCCAGTCTGATCAGATTAGTGCCCCAAACCCTGACTATTACTGTGTTTTGAATCTGACTAGATGGCATTCATGTTTTTTTTTTTTTTGTAGAGAATGTAGATTTCTGACTCTGTTTATAATTTTAAGTCTCTATTTGGACAAACATGGTTAAAGATAAGCTGACGGTATTAGATAGCCTGCCACAACCTGAAATTGTAAATAGTCTGCAAAACCACCGTACATATATTTTAAAACCTCAGTTGCTATCAGTAAACTAAGTAGTTAAGTCAGAAAGCTGGTATTGTGAAAACACTGGCCGTCATTAGCTGCTAATTTTACTGTGTACTGACTTGGAGCAGGCTGTACAGCAGCCGGCCGGACCAAAAGCAGACCAGAAATCTGCACCCACGGCGGAGAAGAAGGCAGCACCCACAGCAGAGCAGAAAGCTGTACCGGACACGGAGCAGAAAGTGGCGTCAAACGTGGAGGTGAAGACGACGCCGACAGCGGAGACGCTGGAGGAGAAGGCCGGGCTGAAGGCAGAGGAGGAGTCTTCCCTTCCCAAATGCATCGGGCCTGGCTGTGAGAATAACGCCCAGCCAGACTCTGTGTACTGTGGCAACGACTGCATCCTGAGACATGCTGCTGCGGCCATGAAGTCCATCACTGACGTCAAAGAGCCCAAACAGAAAGACAAGACCAAGGCTCCAAAAACCAAGTCCACACCAAAGGTAACTGGGACCACTTAAAAGTGCCTCTCCTTTGTGCAAAAATATTTGAGAAGCTGTGCAGGGAGGGTAATATATTAAACATATCTTAACAGTGGAAAGCACTGTTTTGTATGACTCTCAATCAGTCGTGGTTCTAATGTAGATTTTAGACATTTCATATCTTGACTTTAGGATGTAAATTTGCAATATTACATATTGTATTTTGCTGTTTACTGAAAGGTTGATTAATTGTGAGCATTGTTGGGCATAGAATCCTTGAGTCTGGTGTGGCTATTTAAGACGAGCACTTTTTATTTAGTCTTGGAATTACTTGAAACTCACATTTATGTGCATCATAGACACAAAGACAAACTGTTATTACGGTCATGTTTGGGATTTTAGAAAACTAACACCCCACTGTGAGAGGGCTGCATCACCTGCACTTTGATAATGTCACAAGAAATGAAAGCTTGACCTGATTAAAATGGTTCAGAAAGCTTTGTTGTTGCTGGAAAATACTTTGAAGTGTAATAATTTAACAATCTGACAGCTGTTTTTCTCTCTACTGTCAGAGCATCTTGACGTTTAAGTGCCATCCTAAAGATGCACATTGAGTTGAATAACAAACGGAAATGTGGCATTAACGTAGGCTGTTTCATAAAAACTGACTCTCATCTAACGTGTCAGATCACATCTGCAACATGGGAGCAGGTTAAGTTAAATGGAGTCATCGTTCTCACTGATTCTTTATCTGGACAAAAACACTGTGCAGAGATTAAAATAATAAGCTTTCCAAGGCTTTGAACAATGTTTTCAGGCCAGAATGAATGAAGCTGTTCAGTGATCAACTAGTTTGTTTGAAGATGACTAAATCTACTAATGATCCTCGGCTCTAGAAAGTATGTGGTGACTTTATAATGTGAAAATAGTTTTGTTGATGCAGCGTCGTGGGTCGTGTGAGTTAATTGTTTCCCCAACCTGATCGCTGGCAGGTGATAAGCCTGTTTTATTTAAGACGAATATCTATCTATTAGTGACAGCACCGTGGAAAAACTATAACAACAGATTTTATGATGGGCAGTAGTGTTGCTTTTTACAGTTGTTCTACATTAGCCAAATATTAACTTAACTTAGCCCCGATTACAGTCACAGTTCTCCACAGGTACCAGCACTGCTGCTCTTGGCTTAGTTACTCCAGATCTTGCCCATCTTGTTCACAGGTGGATTTAAAAACATGGTCTCTTTACTTTCATTTCAAGTATGTGCATTAATGAAACAAACTTCTCAGGTTTTAAACTCCGATTGAACATGCTTTGTAACACTGCGGCCTTGTTTGAAGGCTCACCAGCTGAGACCAGTAAAGGGTACCTGCCAGGAATACTTAAGCACACAGAGCACATTTCTCATAAAAATAGTGCCAGGTTGACAAAAGCTTCAGTGCTTTATGCAGAGTAAATAAAAAGGCTGCCAGTCCAGAGCCATTTGTATGCAGAAATACTGTTAACTGACTAGATTTTGCACTATGCAGACTGTGCAGCGGTTAGAAAAGACAAAAACAGCAGCAAGAACTTTACTGTAACACTTAATGAGTTTGTTTACCTATGGCCTTTGGCGGTACGTACCACTGAATATCATTTTTAAAAATGATTAAATGAGAATAATGTTAATTAGATCATACCCGCTCAGTGCGTTCGCTAATAGGCCTAAATGTGTGTTTCCTCTCGTCAAACCAGAGGAGTGGTGCTGCTGGGAAGAAGACGCAGAAGAAGACCCGGGAGGAGTCGGACAGCGAGGAAGAACACAGTCCCGATCCCGATGAGGACGACGAAGACGAGCACGCCGAGGAACACCCGCCCCCGCCGGCCACTGCATCCTGGTCCAGCGACCATAATTACATTGCAGTAACACCAGAAAAGACTACACCCATATCACCAACAGTGTTAAACAAAAAGTGTATGTATCTCTTTGAAGGTCTCGGGCTGTTGTTGAAACCACATTGTCGTCTCTTTCCCCCCCGTTATAAATGTGGTTCTTGACATGCTAACACAATTGCAGAATGGTCCGTACATTTGGGGAAGAACATGGGTGCTCTGGAGATGAACTCAGCTCTGTGCTAGACTCGCACTAAATGATTTGCAAAGTGTTGTGATCTTGATAATGTGAAGGTTTTGTTACTCAATGAAATATTGGCAGCTGTGGAAAAGGTAAGTGTTGGTTGTGGCGCCGGGTAAGTATTTAATAATCCAGAACATATTTATTTTGAAAGGGGCACTCCACAGATTGCACTTGGTCGAAGTGTGGCATTAAGCCTGTCAAACAATTGTGTAACGTGTTTTGTGGCTCTGGGATCTTTGCAAAGGCTGAAAAACTAATCCTGATCATGTCAGAGGGGTTATCTCATCCTGGGTTTAGGAGACTTTAAATTATAATTCCTCAAGCTTGCAGAAGTGAGGGCAGGAATTTGGAAGATGAAGATATTTTCATGGCAGGGAGGGTGGCACAAATGGTGCTCATGCATCATGGGAAATGTAGGATCCAGCTGTGCCTTTTTTTTTCTCCCTCATTGTTGCTGTTTTTGAATTTTGAGCCAAACTAAGGACTTTAAATCATGATATCTCTGCTACATCAATCAAGACCAATCCATTTTTAATTTTTTCATCTTTTGAAAGTGCAATAATAAATAGGAGTATCTCTTTTGAGTCCCGTATAGTTGGAAAGCAGGGCTGTAGACGAAAACCCATAAAGGAAAGTGGCAGAGATAAACAGAGCAATAATCTCAACTCTCAGCAGATTATGGTGCTTTATTATGAGCTGTGTGGATGTAATGAATGGACTCGTGTCTGTGTGCCAACGTGGGTGTTTGGAGCCTGGTTTCAAATGACCTGTTAAGTCTTTCCACTTCCTGGGTTCATCACCTCAGCTGCTGGACCCATTAAAAAAAGGTCCTCCCTCCTTTTCTCCAGCAGGTAGGTGTCTCCCCGTCCTAATGAGGACTCATGAAGCTAACATGGCTCATATTGAGCAGCTAATGTCAGCTGTTTTAGCTCAACCTTGTGTTTCTTTACCCTTTATGGGTAACAGGCTGACTTTTTTTTCCCCCTCAAGTTTTTGATTCATATTGAATATGATGCATCACCACTCGTGGGAAACTGACTTTTTAAAATAAAAGGTGATATAACAGCTCTTAGGATGCCTTGATTGATTATGTGAGCAGTGTTGGCTTGCTGTAGGAAACCCTGAACAGTTCAGCTCAAACAAGCATGTACAACTGATAAGTCTGCATACACTCTGGAGACGTGATACCCAAGATGGTGAACGGACGGAAGAGGAGGCACCTCCACGACAGAGACCAGACCACCTGGAGATAAAGCAGCGAAGTTCAGGACGGCCTCCACAGAAGACAGAAGCTGAAGACCTGAGGTCACAGATCCAGAAGAGGGAAACCCACACGCAGATGTTTTTCCACACACATTTTGCATCTGATGAGATCTGATAAATATTGATTTTCTGCAATGTGGACATTTCAGTTTTTCTTAGCTTTCTATTATACAATATCAATGAAGACACTAGATCTTACTTTATCAGATAGGATAACTGAATATATCTTCTCAGGTCAGCAGATCAGTGAGACCATTGATTGATGTGTGAATAACAGAGAGGAAATTTATGGCTGATTGATTTGTTCTTTCGTAGTCCATATTTTGCTGAGTGAAATTTTGTTCCGTGTTACCGTATGTTGGTTCCAGAAGATGATTGACCTTGGTTGCTTTGTGTCTCAAACCTGTTCTGCACAATATTATTGTCGTTAATACATTTTCATAGATGTATAGTTTGTGTTCAGGTCAGGGTAATGCTTATTCAAAGTAGCTTTAACATGGACCATAGACAGTTTGAAGGCTTTTGATGAGTATGAATTGATATACAAGTGCTGGTGCAAATTGGTTGATTTAATATTCTATATATTTTAATGTGAATATTTTTTAAGGAATCTGTTACCTTTTATAATAGAATGAAATGGACAAAGCACAGATGAGAGCAGTCTCAACAGCTGTAGGTTTTATTGCTCGGGGTTTGTAGCTAAGCTCACGATATAAATGAAATTAACTGAAATTAACACAAGTTATGAACTTTGCCATTTTCAGTCATTTCATTTTATTCTCATCCTCATATTCCATGTGTGCAGTATAATCGAACATCATTTTTCAGTAGACCGTACAATAGGTGGAGTAAACAGCATTTTAGCCAATGACTGAGTAACTGGTAGATGCTGCTTGTCTCTTATTTGGGTGAGAGGACCTGCTAGTAACAGTCCTATAGGAAGAGCAGCAGTTCTTTTCTCCTGGTGGGGTCTGTGACCGCAGAATGAAGCCGTTTTGTGAGGAAGTGCTCGTACACTCTTGAAAATTATTGCCACCAAATGATGTTAGGGAAGAAAGCGCTTCTTCCTCAAATGGGTCTGCATAAACGGCATAATGTATCTGCCATCCACTGCCACAAATAAAAGGGCCTTTTTTAACAGCCCAGTTGTCAACTTTGTGTTTTTTTAAGATCATATTTTGCTATGTATGTACACTAATTATGTGAATTTTCATT
This sequence comes from Terapon puta, assembly GCA_028564955.1. NCBI lineage: Eukaryota > Metazoa > Chordata > Actinopteri > Centrarchiformes > Terapontidae > Terapon > Terapon puta. The sequence continues at coordinate 22,038,870 of JAOXYL010000100.1, read as the reverse complement.
TATTAAGGGAGGCCTTCATTAAGAGTTTTACTGCTTCGTTTCTCAGTTTCTGATCTGAGATATTTTTTTCAGCTGTCAAATTGAGGATTGAGGTCATCTAAAACAATATGGAGATTTTTTGTTTTAACATTAAGTTGTATCATGCTCATCTGCAGTGTTAGTCAAATACTGTTGTTCATTGTCTGGGAATAGTGTGAACGCTGGCATGTATTAAAATATTTGATCTCGTTCTTGGTTTCCAGCCCCCCCCAAGGAAGAGAAGCAGAGTGAGAAGGAACCTGCTCCGGCTCCTGAGAAAGCCTCCCCAGCATCCACGCCAGTCAAAGGCAACAAGAAGTCCCCGACCGCTAAAGCGGCCAAGGTTTCCCCGAAGGGCAAGAAGTCCTCCGTACACACTACCAGCTCGAAGGCGTCCAAGAAACCCTCAACACCCTCGAGTAAAGCTGCAGCAAAGTCCAAGAAATCTGGCCCGTCGGCCGTCCACACCCAGTCCCCCTTTCCACCTGGTCCGATCCACGTCACAGGAGCACTGAGAGTCACCAAGTCCAGCTTTACCATCCCTAAGAAGCAGCCACAGCAAAAGGATGTGTCATCCCGCAGTCAGTCGTCATCATCCTCCAGGGTCCCGTCATCTCCAGCATCTTCGGCTCCCTCCAGCCACTCGTCATCGTCCAGACCTTCACATCCAGCTTCATCTGCATCCTCTTTGCCCCCCTTGCCGCCACCGCCCAACAATCAGATGAGACAGAACATCCGCCGCTCACTCACAGACATCCTCTATAAAAGGTAAGAGTCCCACAAAACCCCAGTTCAGAATACGTCTTTTGCTTCTATACTGCTTTTATAAAATCTTTGCTTGAATGACAAACACCACTATTTGTTGTGTTCCTTGCCACAGGGTGAGCGACAGTGATGATCTGAAAATGACTGAGAGTGAGGTGGGAAGGCTGGCAGTTGCCATTGAAAAGGAAATGTTCAACCTCTGCCTCAGCACTGACAGCAAGTACAAGAACAAGTACAGATCCCTCATGTTCAACCTGAAAGATCCTAAAAACAAAGTGAGTCATCATAAATGTGCTTGCTCGATTTCTATTAATGTACACATCTTGTGTTTATAGAGTTGTGTGTGGAAAAGCCTACCATATGAAAAGCTCTGAGCTTACTTAATGTTAAAATACGGTGTGTTATGTTTGTCTCAGGGCCTGTTCTACAGGGTGGTGGGTGGAGAGGTTAGTCCCTTCCGACTGGTGAGATTAAGTGCCGAGGAGTTGCTTTCCAAAGAAATATCTGAGTGGAGAAAGTCCGATGCTCCTGAGGTAAATGTTACTTCTGCTTAAGCCAAACACCAGGCACACTTCAACATGACATTTCTTCAGCGTATGTGTTATTTTTCCCCCCGCAGGCCCAGTCTCCCAATTCAAGGGTCCATTCTGGGCAGTCCAAACTGGGTAACAGGCACGACTCACATAGCATAGATATGGAGGACGCTCCACCAACATCTGATGCAGATGTATGTATCTCTGCCAACACTTCATCTTCTCGCATGGCTTCTTCTGCAGTAAGTCTTGGCATGCTGTCTTTCCTTAGCTTCCACACTTATCTTTTCACCTTTGCATGGGCACAAGAAAATGACACACCAATCTGGCAAAGCAAAAATATTAGCGAACATTTCTCAGGTTAGTTATCTTGCCAACTGTCCTGTTGTTCAATGCAATTTCCCTCTGAAGCTTTGACTTTCTTTATTATCTACTTGCACAAAATACAATATTGTACACCACCATAATCCAGATTTATGGTGTCCTGTTACGTGAGCGATTATCATCCCTTCCAGTTCACTTAAGACTTGACGGAGATCTTCCTTTCCACAGGACCAAGACGAGTCAGGCTCCACTCCCTTGGCCCAACCTGCTGCTGTGGAGGGGAACAGTGGCAGCAGCATGCCTGACATTTTCAGTACCATGCTCAAAGACACCACCTCTGAGCACAGGACTCATCTGTTTGACCTCAACTGTAAAATATGCACAGGTAAATGAGAGGCTGACAGGAGGCATCTGGGTAATATTCATCCAGTGAATTAAACACTATTTGTTACACAAGAGAGAGCTTGATTAGTGTGCTTTAATCTTGCCCTCCAGGTCAGAAGATGGAAGATGAACCTGCTGCAAAGAAAGCCAAACTTACCAAGAAGCCTGAAACTAAGCCGCCTAAACAAGAGCTGCATTCGTCCAGGTCAGGGGATGTTGTTTCTGCCGGCCAACCACAGGTCGCCGCGGCCTACCAGCACCAGATCCCTCCATCGTACCAATCTAACATGGAGCCAGCTGTCTCAGAATCCCAGCCGCAGCTTTATCAGGAGGACCTCAATCTGCTGGCACCTCCGACCCCTGCGCCCGCCCCCGCCGTGTCCTCTGTCACCATCACGCGAAGAGACCCGCGCATGGCTCGGCACAGCTCCGCTGTGACTGTCACCTACACTGCTCCAGAGAAACCCACCAACAACTCGGCAGACACACTTCCAGCTCCCATTAGTACTCCAGTGGAGGGTGCACCCAAGGCACCTTTGCCGATGCCCCCAGCTCCACCACCTTCAGTAGCTGTGTCCAAACCTGCAAAAACAAGGTGCTTAATCTCATCACTGTTTTATTATTTAGCTCTTCCCACAG
>JAOXYL010000100.1:22006534-22017356 GCA_028564955.1 Terapon puta | reverse complement strand
CTGTAAAAGTCCATGTTGTAACAGGCTTTCAAACCTTTTTCTAGTTTTCCTCAGCAGTACTTTTCAAATTCTTGACCTCAATTACAACAGCCCTGCTGGGTTTTATCATAGCAATCAAATCATTTAATAATTTCCACATTACATTTGATGTTGTACTTGAAAATCTGTTAAACGAACCAGGGGTTTAGTAACTGTCAATTAACCAGAGGAGCCACGTTCATGCATTGCAAAAATCTGCCCCGATGAACAGCGCTGAAGGAAAGAAGCTGTAGGTCCAGGAGTGTGGCTCTGCAGCTGATTATGAATCAGGAAAAGTTGCCCGCTGCCCGCCTCCAGTGATGGCTTCATTTGAAATTACAATTTTTTTGGAATATTTTCACCTGTTAATATTTTAGTAATCTGTGTCTGACCTGTACTCTCACCTCCCTGTGGAGGGTCAACTTGAGGATCACTCCAGTTTTGCATTACTTTATTTTATTAACAGGAGCCTCCAGTGGTCACCAACAGTGATTTACATTTAACTCCCCCCTTGTTCCCACACTAGGGGGCAGCATTGCACTATGTAAAAGTCAGGTTGACATTTGGTGAGGCATCACAAGCGGACATGCTTGCTGAAATCCTCACATGGTAAAGTTTTTTTAAATTTATTTATGAAACCTCAAGGATGACACTAATCCAGCCATATCTCATACTCTGTGTCTGATTGTTTGTGTCCACTGCACACGAGCCAACGGTGTCTTTAGAGGGTTTTTACTCGTGTGTGCCATCAGTGTTGTACGCTGAATTAAAGCGTGACAGCAGGGGTTTGTTTTCATCTGGCAGCATGAACTATGACACAGATGACTTCTGCAGGAATAGATGTGCGGGCGAGCACAGGCTGCTCAGTCAAACACACAGACATGTACAAGCTCCCGGCCTTATCGACACCATCGACGAGACAACAGCAGAAAGGAGAGGTCTGAACAGTGAGCTTCGTTTCTCTGTGGCATGAAGATCACTGTTTTCTGAGTGATGCAAACTGGAGTTGCATTTGCATAATTGCCCCATTAATATTGCAGATGGTGCTTCACTTTATTCAGTTGTGACGCCTCAGATGCCTCCTCATATCTGCGAGTGTCACTGCTCCACCACTCTGAGCCTAAAAAGTATGGAAAACTATCCCCACAGACTGCCAGTCTAATGCCACAACACAGGAGAGGCAACCCTCAGCATAAAATGAATTGGAAATGCAGAATGAGTCGCTTTACTCCTCCACAAAGACCTTTGTATGATGATTTTCTGCTGTTATATTATCTCTTCCATGACTGTGGTGAAGTGCGGCTCCCAGATTGAGCTTTTTTCAAGCAGCTTGTGCGGCTCGGTGAGTGGCAATCCATTTAGCCGTTTCCTATGAGGATGATAGGAGAGGTAATGTTATATTTTATGTTCATATAATGGATGTTATTACAGGCTGTGAGCTGCAGGTGGTGGTAATGATCTTTTTTAAGCACCCATACTTTGAATGCAGAACATCTCATGTGAATCCAGTTTCCTCACACACACACACGCTCGCTCATGTCCACATCTGTTCACATTTATGAAAATGCGCTTGCATGTGAAGTTCAGGCATTGTACTATTAAGTTTTTTTCTGTTTTTTTTAATGGTGAATCTTCACACTTTTTCCTTTGCTGAGGGGTCTGGACATTATGCTCACCTCTTTTGGAGAGAAAATGACTGCAGATCTAGAAAGCCAGAGTTCACAGCGTTAATACCCACACAACAGTCCTCATTAAAAAAAAACCAACAACGCTAACCTTCACTTTACCTCACTGTTCATTCATAACAGGGTTGAATTCCATCATCAAAGAAATGCACACATGCTTATCCTCCGCTGCGGCATAGTTTTTCAGGGCTGAGAGAGTGGGTGAATAATTGATTTTATTGTTGGATATTTCTCTTTGTGAATGCACCCTGTTAAGTCATTACTGTCCCGCGCTGAAGGGTCTTTCATGTGCCGTCGCATCGGTGGGGGATACCAGATTCAATCGGAAATGAGCCTGCAGTTCAGGCAGAGTGCAGCTCTTCTCTTTCTAAAGGGTAACTAGCTTTAATATGGCAGAAATATGGGCAGGAGGCTCATAATGGAAGCTGCATGCAAATAAAGTATTCATGAATGTACAAATAAACCGAACAAATAGTGGTTGCCATGTTTTGGTTATGGAGAAATATGTTTGTCTGTGTACACTGTATTCACAGTCTTTCAGGAGGAGCGCGGAGATTATGAGTTATTTCTTGGATGTGCATCAGAATGCAAAAGCCCATTCTCCGTGGCTCACAGTGAGCACAATGAAAGATTAAGGAACTAAAAACAAGTGTCATATTTATTCAGATTGATTGAATAAGTAGAAATTAGAATTCCGTTGGAGAGCATTGAGAAAACAGACATTAAGAGAAGTTCATTGGTGGGGTAATTGCTCATTAGTTTTAATTTCTTGCCAATTTGCTGCTTGTGTTGAACAGTGTGAATTGCCAGTTTTTACTCTGTGGTTGTCCTCTCCAATCAAGCTGTTTTCATCGTACTGTCTCTTTGACATTTTGTGTCAAAGAGATCACCCTGCTTGATTAATTGCGGTTCAGATTAAGTCTTACAGAGAGTTTGAATCACTCCGTAATCAATGAGCCCACGTCTCGGCAGTAATCACGCCCAGGTTTGATAACAGTGATCACAAACTGCCAATTGAACGAAGTGAATAATACCGCTTTCCGTGTTGCACTTAAAGTCTGTGTCACCTGTGAAATTGTAAGCGTGAGCCTCCAGGTAACCACATTTGTTTAGCCTTGAACGTTTGACTCCTACAGCTCAAACAAGACACTGTCAGACGTTCCACTGTCTTTCCATGTTTAATGCCATGCTGCCATCGAAGCCAAGGTGTTGTTTCAAGCGTGGTGGTGGTCAGTCTGTCCATCAGTCGGACCGGCCTGAGATAACTCATCGATAGATCGTGATGGAATTTTGCAGAAGAATTTAATACCTGCTGACTTTGATGATCTGTAAGTCGTCCTCTAGCGCCACCCCGAGGTTTCCATTTGTGGTTCAGAGTGAAATATCTAAACAGCTGTTGGATGGATTGTCAGGAAATTTGCTAGAGATAATTAAGGCCCCCTCGGGATGAGACGTCTCGACTTTGATGTTCTCTCAGCTTCGTCCTCTAGCACCACCATCTGGTCAAAAAGTACTTTGGCTTATGACCAAATAAATTCAAAACCAATGGCGTAGTTAGAGCTCTACTTTATGCTTACCGCTAATTAGCTGATATTAGCACACAAAAGAGCTAAACTAAACGTGAGAAACTTTACACCAGCTGAACACCAGCACGCTCAAAGCCCTGCTATAAACACAGCTTCACACATAAGCTGTGGACTCTTTGGTCTTGTTTGTCACAAAATTAGGAATTTGAGGATAAACGGTAAAAACTGTATGAGGCGTGACAGCACTGACTAATAAAGCAGCATAAAGGACACAAGCCTTTGAGGCAAATCATTGCCAGTGATTCAGACTGTTGTCTGAGGCAGAGGATGTAAAATTATCAAGGTTGGCTGTTATCCATTTCCTCTTCAGTTGTACCATTTAACAAGACAACAGCTTCTCTGAGCATGCGGCTTCCTGTCTAAACAGTGGCTCGGAGATGGAGTGAGAGATGGGAGGAAGAGAGAGAGAGAGGAGGGTGGCGAAGTGCAGCTCTTATTCTCCTTGGACAGTATATCTGTGGCCGTGAGGCAAGGCTGTGGCTGGTGGCAGATTAATGTCTGTGTGAAAGTGTCTTCATTGGGTCTGAGTGCTCCTCCGCGAGAGGACAGGCTGTAAAGAAGTGAAGATGTGAGAAGTGAGGTGGGACTAAGTCAGAAACTTATCACGGAAGTAAAGGCACACAGGAGTGTCAGCGCCGTAGAACAACATTGATGCTGAGAGTGAAGAGATACATCTCGGTGAGACGGCGACGGTCGCTTATTCTACACAATGCGTGGCCGGCAGCCTCTCAGTGTCGCAGGAGGTCACACTTATCTCCTGTCCAGCAGTCCCATATTTTTTCTCATTATGTGCAGCTCTACATAGAACTTGCACAAATGTGTTTCCTCCTGTAAGTAAGCTCGATACAGAAGTTGCTGTCGGGGCAGAATTTGAATGAGTGAGATAAGGCCACTGAGAAAAATGCAACACAATGGCCCTCAGTCGGCTTGGATAACAAATGCATCCTTTTTTTTTTTTTTTTTTTTAAAGACGTACTGTGCGGGGAAGAGAAGAAAAGAGGGCCCTCATAAAGAATCGTTCCCACTGGAGATATGAAACCCAATTTATTCACAGTTCTTCAGCTCGGGACTGTAAAGGATTGACAGCAGAGTGATTTGCCACATCTGTTAATCTTCCTAAATGAGCACGTAGTCAGATCTTTGCTCCGGCCTCTGCACTAAATAATTCACAACACTGCACTTCAGTTTTATTCTATTTTTATCTTTTTTTCTCCCTGTCAGCTGTCAGGAACCCAAATCATGGCTACTGTATGATGATGCACTACTGTATTTTTTTTTTTCACGTAGAGTAATGCTCATCAGAAACTGTCTTTTGGGAATAATAAGAACAAAGAGAAACAATGAGAAAGCCATTTAAGTAATCGTCCTTCTGGTGACATAAAAGCGACGCATTCTCAGCAAGGTACATAATTTCCTCTATTAAGACCTTATAGGTATATAAGATATGTCTGTCCCACCACACAAAGAATAGTTTTACCTGCACAGAGAGGATCAGTGATGACCACAGAAGCATCTGAGAAATTCCATTCGGCTGAAATGGCTCCCTCTGTACAATCACGGCTGTTTATCTCGCCACCGTTTCCCGCCTCCAACGCTCAATTTTTTCATTTTGAGATATAATGATTTTAATATTCCATTGACTGTGTCTTTGCTGGTCTGCTGAGCAGGAAGCAGACGTTTCCATCAGCAGAGCTGCGCCTGGCATTCATCATCAAAGGTCTGCCCAGGAAACAGACAGCTTTACACTCATCTGCATCTGCTTGGTATGCCAACTGGGTGAACATCCACATCATCCTACCCACACTGTTATTTCTGATTAGCATATAATGCATCAATTACTTCACTTTCACTAAACAGAAAAGCTACCACAAGTTTCGTTTCCAAGGCAACCGTGAAGAGTGCTGGCGGCGGGAGTAAATTAGTTTGGCAGTGGAAGTTGGAATGTGATGGCAAGAGCCAAATATGGGGCAACAATTGTTGTCCATCACAGCTGATCCTAACATATGGAATGTGATGAGGGAGTGTGTGGAGGGCTGAGTCGTTTAACTAAACAAAAGAGGTAGAGGCTCACACAAACACACACACACACACACACTCCCAAACAGGCTGCCATTTCTCTACTTATTACAATAATCCACTGACAATCCAAACCTCCGTCAGGTACGCAAAATGTCCTCACAAAACTCATAGAAGAGAAAAAAACACACAAACACACATGATTGTCTGAGGTACCACCTTGCCATTTCCACGTCTAAAAATGTCATGTGTGTTTTGCACATTGCCTGTCGTGCCACACAATATATCCATCCACCTTTTGATTCAGCTCAGTCCAACTTTATCTCTCTCTCAGGGATTCCTGTTGCACATGTAGCAAGAGTAAAAAACAACATAGAAACAGGACGTATAAAAACAGGATATGATAGACAAATGGTGTCCACGTGATAGAGGCTGTTAGAGGCTGTTTAACAACAGATGCTATTTGTTTTCGCTCTTTATTCCCTGCAGCTGTTTTCATATAGGACCATGTTGCATATTATTATTATGTTTAATTTCTTCCTCTATGGTATATTGCATCTGTCACAGGCATCACGTGTCTGATTATCATAATATTTCTGGTGTGAAACAAAACAAAACAAAAAACTTTTGACATGAATTCACACGCACACACACACACACACACACACACACACACACACACACACACACACACACACACACACACACACACACACAAACACTCCCCATTCATTTATAGTCAACTGCAGTATATTAAAGATAACTATATGTTTATCTGTTATTTTCATTTTTATTTGGTACTTGTATAGTATGTTACTTTCTAATTGTTTATTGCTGTTACAGTATTTAAATTAAACTTAAAATAGGATTGCAAAATCTGAATATGTGTGAGTTCCAGATCTGACACTGAATCATGTTAACAGGCTAATGATTAGACATTTGCTCCTATTTGTGTGTGTCTTTCTCTCTTCTCTTTCCTTTGATTCTCTGAGGTGTGCTGTCTTTCAGTGAACATGGAAACTGCTGTTTGCATGATTAATTATAGCACCTGTAGTCTCACTCCATTGCAGGCTCACTCACACTTCCCACTATTTTCTGATAGATATCATAGTTTTGACTGTGATCGGTTGCTGGATGAAGGCCGCACTGATGACACTGACACTTAGATACAAGCTCTATTGATGCAGACCTATGTATTGCTGCTGATGTTATGGTTATGATTGTTTGCTATGAAGGGTTATCTTCCTAAATAGAAGTATTTGTGTCTAGTTTGCAGGGTGACAGTTATGGATGGATGCTCAAATCTCCAGAGAATGACTCTTGGTTGATTTCAGGGGCCCTCTGATTGCCTCAATCAGCTACATAAGGGCAAAATTTCAGCTTTAAACACAAGATGTCTCATAAATGAGAAGATTGGCATTGGGTTTACTGAGCACATTTCTGTCGATTTTCTTGACTTTTCTAGCGGGATATATTCTGAATGATTGGTACTGGCAATCAGGGTTATCAGAAATATGTCTTTAAAAATGTGTATGCACATATTTTTGATTTGTGCTTTCAAATCACTGTCAAGTTGAAGCAAGAAATGAAATTAGGTTGTTGTGGTTACTCAGAGGCGCTCGGAGCACCCGGGGTGTTAGTGGCAGACTCACATCTGTGTTTTGGTAAATGATTTCATCTCCTCTCTCTTTTACAATTTTTGTCAGTTGTTTTGGCTCAGCTCTCAAATGACAGTTTAAGTTGTCAAAACAATATGTGAAATTCTTCACAACATTTTGCTACTTGAGCACAACAGGAAAAGCATTTCTCATTCTTTGTTACTCTTTAGAAATATTTAGCATATTTAGGCAAGTGACTAAGCTTAATTGTCTATAATTTGAACAATTATTGGTTGTATGTGTCTTTGTGAAGATTATTTGTCTTCTCAACTGAATAGTTTTATGCTAAAAATATGTTCCACTGCGTACGTCATCCCATGAAGAATAGTTGTGTCTGAAAATATGCAGAGCCCACATTTTGATCTTGGATCAACCTCACAGGCGTATGCAGCACATGGAGGAGCCTGCTCAGATAAACACTGGAAGGGGGACAACAACCTGCACACAGAAGAGGAAGAGGAGGGAGAATATAAAGAATTATATATATAAAGAATATAAAGAATTTAGGAAAAGTGTGCAAAGACACAGACATGTTCTAGATGAAACACAGGCCATGCTTATAGGCCATGCATCAACGTAGCCCCACAATGGCAGAGGCGGGTCGCTTGGTGCAGCTCCACAGTGTCATCGATCATCCAGATGTTTCATGGGGATACAGGTACGTAATCATTATCATACTGTAATTCCTCATGCTATTCCAATTACAGTAATACTACAGTGCAGCACGGTACAGTACAAGTGATGTAATATGCTGTTTGTGTTTTTTAATATGTAGGATGATCCGACATCCCGGTGGCGAATGGTGGTGGCTGACGGGCGTTTTGTACACCTTGGCAGGAACGGGAGATCTGCAACATGGATGCTGCAAATAATACCACGAAATTCGAGAGAGATATCAACTCTGTCAGCCTGTCTACAATACAGTGCTGAAGAGACGTTAGTGACAGTGAAGCAACTCTGCAAAGTACCATGTGAGAGGAACTGTGACAGACTGAGGAGCTGCAGCACTGTTATGTAAAGGTAAGGCATTGTTGTGTCCTACACACATTATCTAGCCTATATAATGAACAGTGCCAAGTCTTCTCCTTTCATCATGGCGTATATACTTCCTGTAGTTGTAGAGGGGAGCACAGAGTATTTGCACTTTTCTGTAATTCTAAGATTCTGCAGTACATTTGATTTGTTTTGTTGTGGCTGCTGTTGCTTGTAGAGAATAATGCACCTGGAAGCAAATGAAATCCCACTCACTCTCGTATTTGTCGATGAGGGTGTTTTAAATCTGGCAAAAGGCACCGAGCCACGGTGGATGTGCCAGGGCAGCGTGGTGGGAATATAACAATGTGTGCCGCAATTTCCGAAAATGGTGCAAATACACATATTCCCATCATTGGGCCATACAACAACCACCACCTGCTGACTTTCCTGGACACCGTCTACAATGGATCTCATCCCTGAGAATGGCAGAGGTTCGGTGGCAGATGGCTCGCCAATTTTTTGGTCATTGTTTGGGATAATGTCAGCTTCCACCGTGGCAATGTCATCGGAGAATGGTTTGGGGCCCATCCAAGAGTGATGAGCTCTCCACTCTTGAGCCGCACTGAAGAGGACTTGTATGCGTGGAGGTGGAAAGTATTAGTGTATTGACCAGAAAATCAGTAGTCTTTCCGGGCTGCAATGGATGCTACATGTGATGACAAAACAGAAGAAGCATGAAGAGGTTGCATCATATAAGAAGATTCTTCCCCTGTTGAAGAAAGAGGATAAGATGTTGGACGATGATGAGAATCTGGGGTCACAGGCAGGAGCAACAGGATGTCCAGTGGTTCCCAGCACAAATAACTTTTTTTTGTAGTATGCTGCATTTACTGGCCTGCGTTTTGTTTTCTCACAGCACTGATGGACTACATCTTTTTGTTCTGTGTGAGGCTGTGCAAATTTTCTGTTTTTTTTCCTGTTTACTCAATTGTACAGTGTTGTATGACAACTGAAGGAAAAATAAATTTGTTTTTCCTCTCATTACATGCAAATCTGAGTGCTATTTTGCTTTACAAAGCAGACTGTGAAACCTTGGACTCTTGAAATCAGCATCTGGAGAGCTTTCAGTTTGATGCACAACAGCAGTTGGTTAGCTCCAGTAAAATAACAGCCTGTTACAGTAGGTTCACCGAGAGTGAAAACACAGAAGACTGTTTGGAAATCAGGAGATGAGGAACACGCTTCAGCATCCGCCGTCAATCTGACAAAACATATCCGTAGTTCGACCACCTTGGTTTTACATACTGTCAAAGGAATGTCATTTTGGTCCCAAACGACTCGTCCACTGGCACAATAGCTTCATTTTGACACATGAATTAAAGGTTTTGGTTGCAACCTTTTACAGGTTTACTGTGTTGTTTCACTGCATGCATGTTCTGTAAAATGCATTTTTAGTGCTCAGAACTTCAAAAGTGTTTTGAGAAAAGCAAGATAAATTGTACTTGTCCATTTGAAACTGTTTTTAGGACAGTTGTTATGCTTCACTGGAAGTTTTACACGACTTTGACTGCTCTCAGTTAGTAACATAAAGCACTGCCATTAGGACATGGACCATTTTAGACGAGCTGCTTGAATTCAACACAGCTTTATTGAAACATAAATATAAATATAAAATTTACTTTGATCACTCATACGTTTTGCTGTTGTCTTCTTCTTTGACAACCCCGAAACATATGTAAAAGTGTCAACACTGTTGTTCAGCGTGATGTTCTGTTAATTCTTGTGTGAAAATGATTTATTCAAAAGCATTAATTCTATAACTCAAGAGCACACACTGCTAAGATATTAATAAAAGAACATCAATTATTAGTGTTTTTCTTCCCACAGCACCAGCCACGCTTTGTACAACTGTCAGTATGTTGTTCATTTTGTTCGACACTTTCATACAGTGGGACGTAACAGACGTTGCAGCCTCCAGTGGTTGACAGTGGAGTTTTATGTCTTCACTCTCATCTAATAATATTTGAAAATGGTTCACCGAAACACAGTATAACTGAGATGATTAGGGCCTTAAGGGATGTCTTGTATTATTCATTTGTCACGAGACCATTCAAACACTTGTTGTTTTGCTTATGTGGCCTATATAGTAAAATAATTTTGCCTTTCAGAAAATTACCACAAACTAACGGACTCAGCAGTGCATATTTTCAGGGGGCTTCGAGTTAAGCTGCAGTGTGTTTCGAGTGGAGTTTGCTGGACGGGTCCTTGAAGGTGACACAGTGCACAAGGAGTGGAAGGACGAAGGGTTAACTCAGGCCCGTGGCTCATTTTTGCCTGAGGGCCCTCTGCTGGGTTTGTCTGGCCGTGTTTGTTCAATAGGAAAATATGGAAATTCTTAAATATTCCTCTCAGCTCCATGTTCTGTTAATGTCTCAGCAATCATTTAGCTCAGCAGAACACATGGAAAGACAGTATCTGGCGTGATTTATGAATAAAACAACAAAAGCAGACAGCCTCGTCGATAGATATGGCATGACATATGAACTGCAAATCTAGAGCTTGTTTTGTTGCATGACGCCTCAGCTGTGTGACTCACGCTGGCTGTGCGCGTCTCCCACTTGAGCATCAATCTTGCATCTTAACTCTCCCGTTTTCTCTCCACCACAGAACCACGAGACGTCTGAATTAAAGATGGGGCCCGAGACACGCCATCGCTCATTGTCCCCAAACAGCTTCGCCACCTGCAGAGATCCTCTGACTCACTCGCTCCCTCTTCGCAGAAAACACGGGAAAAGTTGAGAACAGGGATGCTGACTTTGTGTTTTTCAAACGTGTGGGAAACTGATTTTTTACGTTCTGCGTGATTGGACTCGGGCTGAGCACT
>JAOXYL010000100.1:21974138-21994411 GCA_028564955.1 Terapon puta | reverse complement strand
GAGCATTGTCCTGAAGTAAACATCTTTAGCAAAAATGTGGTGTCTCTAAAATATACTTAACTGAGACAGTGCCAGCATATGCTTACATTTTTTATTAACATTGATTTAGGAAACATTTATATAATTCATAACTGATTAGTACATAAGTACGTTAATCATGACAGTGTTTTCTTTTATTTATAAAAGTTTTGCAAATAAATAATTTGTACATTCCTTGCTGTATTCACTCCACAGACCTCTACCCAGCAGATTAATGAGATATTATTAAAATATGTGAGAGAGGCCTGGTAAGAGGCAAAAGCAAAGATTACATCTGCATAAATGCAACAGAGTGTCTCTAGCTCAGTTTAATATCACATCATTTTAATAATCAAACCTGTGGTTGAATCAGTTAATACTTAGTCATGTTATATTGATAACAACCTACAGGCTATTATACCAGGTGGAGCAGCATCCTGAGGAGTGACACAGCAAAGATAACTTCCTACTAAAAAAAACGATATATTCGATGTTTTTGAAGGTCGAATCACGACAATAGCTTGTCTAGATTGACTGTCCCACTGCACTGCTCTCCAGTGGACAGCAGGCAGAAGTGTGTTATGAGTTTTAGAATAGGCCTGAACTGTCTTGAGCTCTTCTTTTCATGGTGCAACCTTCTGCAATCTGCTGACCTTTCATCTCAAACCTCCCAGCTTTGGCTCACAAGAGGCTCTCCACCACAACTCCCTGAATGAGCTCCCTTTGGACCAGTTTCTAAGGCAGGGAGGACGTATGCTTGCTCAGCCGTTGGTTTTTTCGAGCTGAAGCCGAAAAAGGCGCAATGATAGAAGCATATCCATGTGCAAATTCAAATTTTGTGTCTCAGAGTGCATGTGGGACTTATCACATTTTCAATTTTCATATTTTTGTTATGTACATCATGCTTTTTTAATGAAATACATGACATATTGAAATGGTGTTGGAAGCCAGTGAATGCGTCTTTGAATTTTCCCAGCATGCCAGCCAAAATAGCCCAAAAGGCATCACCCATCCTGCACCATTTCCTCTAAGCAGAGATAAGAGAGTGAATCCCTCTGAGCTACCTGCATCAGCCCTTATGTCTGGGGTTTGTCAGAGCAGCCTGAAGCAATCGCAGGTTGTGCAAACTTTTAGATTCAAACTTCACATTTTCCACAATGCTTGGCTCTGTGCCTTCCACGTGAAAGGCTGCTGAGATAATTAATTCTGGACAAAATGGCATTAAACAGACTGTAGTGACATATGACTAGAAAAAGCTCAGCTGAAACGTAGTAGTGATTTCAGTGCACGTCAGAGCACCTGCCAGCCTCACATCAGTCCGCTGCAAAGGCCCATGGACGGGTAATAGAAAGTAGTCAGGACAACTTTTTGAACCAACAAAAAGGTTCATCCAGGGACCAGTGTTTTTTCAACATTGCTCATTAAGGGAGTGATGTTTTACAAGACTATGCAGCATGTTTCCAGCATGCTTTGTTCATCAGTCTCTTTCATTCTTTCATTACCAAGTACAATTATTTATTAGGCCATCAGTTTTTAAGGTTGTTTCCAAAAGCAGCGTGTGTTTATACTTTATTTGGCAAAAAATGACTCATTATGTGAAATACACATGAGAATGCAAATCTTTCTTTCACATGAAGCAGCATTAGCTTTGTTTGACTTTGTGTAACAGCTCAGACATGAAAGCTTTTGTTAGGGGACCATTTATTTTTGCTTAATGGTCAGATTTGCTTGTCATGTAGTCTCTCTGTGGGGATTCACCTACTTTGAGCATATGTCAACACGTATGCTGCTCATAACGACAATGCTGATGCAGGGGTGAGGAGGCATCATTTAGCTTTTGCTAATTATCACCAAACACGAAATACAGCCAAGGAATGCAGTTAAAAAAACAAAAAAAAAAGTGTGACAAAATGTGAATTTTGACAGAATTTATAGAAACAAGTAGGAAGTAAGCTTTTACAAGGATGCAGTATTCTGAACTGGCCAACGACAAGGACAATATTATCAGTTCAAAGAAAAAAAACATACATTCACACTGTTCTGTCAGTCAGAAGAGATTAAAATTGATTAAAAGGGATTAGCTTTGATTCTACAGCCCTCTGCAGACTGTTCCACTTGTGTAGAGCAAAGCATTTTAGAGGCACTTTCCCAATTGCTTTGCTAACACGATGATTTTCGAGGACCAAAGTAGTCTTGGGACCCAGTGCAGTGTGAAAGTGATCTATAGTTAAAAAGACACGAGAGATACCCAGGAAGTCTGCCAAGAAGTGCTTTGTAAATAAATGCCGCTCTCCTCTTCCTGCCAGCAACTGCCACCCAACTTTCTCATATTGAACACAATGATGCGTTCTACAGCGTCGCCAGTTATGAACCTGACAGACTGCATCGAGACGTTCAAGCATAAACACAGAAGAGTGTATATATAAATTACATTGCCACAGCCCATAACAAATAAAAAAATTTCAGTACATTTTGTGAAATGAAAATTTTTTTTTATAAAGGAATGTCAGTTTACCAAAGCCATTTCAATTTATCCCCTGTATACCCTGAAAGTCACATCTCTTTAATACTTATTGGGATATTTCATGCCTGAACCAAAGCGGTGGACCGAACTACCAACATTGCCAGCCACAGTGCTAATGTAGCTAAAAACAGTAGACTCGCGCAATGAACTGCTCATGTTTACAACATTTTCCTCCTCTGGTAGCATCTCTCTTTTTGCAGCTGCATTGTTACTCTCAGATATTCTTGGCACACGTCTTTGTTCATCTTAGGCACATAAATCAGGGGGGTTACTGCCAAAGGGGCTGCCTGTTAATGATACAGTCTCTTAATTAGATAAAGCCACTACTCCCAATTTGCCTTCTGCCTAAGCAGTGGATGAGGCTCGCGCTCAGAGAGAGGCAGAGCCAAAGCTAAGTTGGACAAGACGCAGTCAGCTCCCAGGCAGGTCAAATCTGCCGGATCTTCCTCTGCTTACCAATACACTGACCAGACTGGCAGCATCTTACTTCACCGCCTGGGTAGAAGCGAATGATACTTGAAGTCACCAGCACTATTCTAATTTTCTTGTTTTTGCATCACCTCAGACGCAATGTTTTGTTTTGACTGAGGAAGCAGTAGTGCAATAGTTAAAAATAAAAATGCAATAAGGAGCAGCAGTTGCATGGAGAACTGTGGCTATTTTTAGTTGAACGTTACATTTTCTGATGCTGGAGATTTTGTTTCAGAAGCATATTACACATACAGATACACTGCATGGTGGTATAATGCCCCCAGAACCACAAATAATTGTCCCAGCTCCCTGTTGATGTTTATTAAACTCAACTATGGATGAAACCATGCATGGCTAGAGGGGATGGTATATTCATGTGTAAGTCTGGGATCTTGATGTGAAAAGCTGTGAACTATTAAATAGATGAGTCCTGTTGTAAGGATTTCAAACCTGTAGTCAGCATTATAAAGTCGACCTTCTTCTGTGTTTGGTTCAGGATGTACACACAGGGGAAACACAGGGCACGAACCCGACTACATTAAGTCCAATCTGTCTTAAGAGGGAGTACAGCCTGGTCGCTGATCACAATTTATCTCCAGTTTCTCTGTCTGACTCACTGTCGACGCGCTGGAATGTGCTCACAGCTCTTTATTTAACATTTGTTCAATTACCTTTTGTGAAGACGCCACATATTTCACTTTGAGCATCCTGTTGGTCACACATTTCCTCCAAGCCATCCTTCCTCTGAGAAGACCGAGTGGCGCGCCCCTCCCCCCCACTCCACCACATCGACGGCAGTGTTTGGAGTATTGTGGTGTGACCTGCAATAGTGCTGAAAGGCCGGCTTCTGTCTGCCTAATCAATCTCTTGTATATTTTCTTTTGAACTTAATTGACTTATTTTCCCAAGACGGGCAAATTCTGGGAGGGTGAGGAGGGCACAGTTTCGCTCTGCCGTTCACTGGCCCTCATGAATCGCAATCTATTGATCATACTGCTGCATGGGGAGGCCGAATCGGAGCCAGCTGCCTTGTCAGCAGTCTCCGTCGGCTCTTAGAAGGAAAAACACTGACACAATACAGCCGAGAAACAATAAGAGGAACATCAAGGGGAAGTGTTGCTTTAAATGGTCTTTTTAACTTTAACTGTAAGATCTACAGGGAACATTGTGATCACCGGATCGTAGACTTCAGAGAGTTTATTACTTCAGTGGATGGACCATTTACTGATCCACGTTTATCAAGGTACTGTAGATATCTTTGCAAAAGAAAGTAGCGAGCACTGTGTAGGTTAGGCCGACTGAAGGCTGACGTCATGGCTGTGACATCCTGAAATGTCACTGGAGTAATTTAACAAACGTGCAATTATGAACGATGACTGCAGTATATCAACTGCAATTTTCACTTCAGCGGGTAAGTCATTGAATCAGATGTATCCGAAAACCCACAAAACTGCCAATGCATGAAATGTGTGAAAATTTCTGTGCAGAAGAGGCAAAACACTTGCATCATATATACCAATCATTAATTTTGCGTAGACGCTTGTTCATAAGAACCAGTTTTTATGTTTGAGTGATGGTGCTGGAGCAGTGGCAGTGTTTGAAGGAGTAAATAAACCGTTGAAATACATGGTCAATATACATAAAAAGACTGACGATATGAATGTTGTTTGAGGAAGGAAAATCTATCAGTTGTGTGTGCGTGTGTGTGTGTGCATGCCTGTGTGTTTACTCCCCATGGGTGCATGTACTGATGACAGCAGCATTTTTCTCAGTTAAAGTCATTACCATCATCTCTGGAGATGTAAACTCAAATGCAGGCTCCATCAATAGAAGATTAATGATGATGATTTATTAAGGTAACAACAGAAACTTGTGTAAGAGGATTTCCAACTCAAAGCTTAATTTTTCATTAACATTAAAATATAATGATACACAGTGCATAAAACTGAAGACATCTCCTTGGAAAGCAGGGTGATTAAATCTCCATCTTGATGCTGTAGGAAGCATCAACACATGAATATGTGGCTGATTAATTCAAGTATTCAGAGGATCACTGATCCCATCAAAGACATGGAATAGCAAACATCAAAACATGCTTCAACTTTACATTTCTGACTGATTCGTTTTCTCAGTTTCTGTTCATTTTCAGCCCGGTCACATGAAAGAGAGTACATAAGAGCACACTGCCAAGACTGACTCACTGAATATTACAGGTCTCTGTGAACATTTTCTAAAAACTCTACACACATGAGATGAAGTGCGAACATTGGTAACTGGTGCAAATTAATCCTGATTAAGGAAGCTGCAGGAGACTCCGAATGATAAATCTGTAAAAAGTAGTTTTGTCTTATAATGAAAAAACACCCCTCTCACCTGGGTGACTGAGTCATGGACAGTTATCAAGTAAATTAATGTAACAGCAGGTCACTTTCCATCCTCAGTGAAGTGTTGAATTGTTCAAGACTATTAAAATCCACATCTGGCGTTCCACGGAAATTGAAAAGTGCTTATTTGAAATGAAAAACAATGAAGGATAATTGTGTGTGGTGCAAACGTTCATAGACAATAAAATATCTTGTTTTCTTTTTTTTTCAACTGTAAATTGATGTGACCTCATGTTCCTGCGTGATCTCCTTCTATTTAGCCATTTCTTAGTCTGACTCTTCCTTATTATTATAGCAGCTTTTTTTCCTCCTTGAAATAACTCGGCCCTTTTGATCTGTCCTGTTGTTGTTTGTGGCCTAATGGTAGATTACATTATTTCCTTTGTTTTGTGTGTACCTATATATAGATATAAAAAAATGTTTCATGTGCTTCTAATAGATTAAAAGGTTGCTCTTTGAACTGCTCTTTGCACACACATTAATAAATCAGAAGACTTTTGTCTACTCATCATGAAATTCGCAGCAGTTTTTTTTTTTCTGTTATCAGTTCCTGTTTCCGCGGCCTGACAGTGACTTCCAGGGCCCGCCACCAGGAAACAAATCTGCCGCACTGTCAGGTTGACAGCAGTCCATGTCGGAGAAAGGCAAAGTGAAAGGTCTGTCAGGGCCAGTCAAATTATTTCTCCTGTCCTGATGCACTTTCTGACAGATAAGCTGTCCTTACACACTCCCCCTCCTCAACTCACCTTTGTCCTCCCCAGTCTCCGTGGAGACACTCGCGAAACGTGATTGATAGGAAAGTGCAGGCAGAAGAATAATGTCAGCACTTGTTGCTCGGCGGAGGTCTCCATCAGTGCCACAGTTAACACAGGTCCTCCATCCATTGTGGAAAGACTCCAGACATCACAAAGGCCTCCAAACAAATGTCACAGGAGTCAGTCTGCCTTGTATTTCCACTGTGCGTAGTGTTACGGAGTTCAGCCAAGTGCTGACAGACAATCGGTGAGGACAGAAAGACACGGTGAATATAGAGGAGTTAAGCCTTGCTGGTGACATTTGGAAAATGCTTGTTTTGTTGTTGGCCTGTAGTGTTGAATTGTGGCTCATCCAGCCTTTAAGTCCCCTGCGCGGTGTGTTTTTCAGGGATGCCAGTGCTGTTAACAATGTGTCAAGCTTACAGGCCGCTGCTAAAGAAAACACATACAGCTACATTAGACCTGCCGAGTCGGAATATAATTGGTAATATCAGTAAGCAACTCGCCGGGACTGATGTCTAGTACTCTGGCTTCAAACGGGTCATAAATGTAATCAGTGTTTACAGTTTTGTGGTAAAACTGCTCCTCCAGGATCCATTTGCCCTGAGTGAAGTTAACATGCCGCCAGTACTTTAAAGCCATAATTCACATTTACTAGGACTGTGGAAAGAAGAGCCATTTGTCATTTATTTATCATATGACATACATGTAAATGGATTACTTAGCCAGGCTTTAGAGTCCATTCTCTGCCGCTTCTCCTCCTCTGTCCCTCATCCCTCACTCCCACCGTCTTCTCTCCTGTCACCAGAGCTGTGCTCATATCCATTACATGGCTCCACTCCTGTGATAAATCTGTCTGTCAGCAAGACATCATAATCAAATTGTTCCAGAGGTCATTTAACATTGCAGAGGAGGGACTTCACTTTAGCCCTTGGAAGATCCGGCTCAAATACAATTTATGTGTCAGAGATGAATTGTGGAATGAAACATTTAC
Source organism: Terapon puta (assembly GCA_028564955.1). NCBI lineage: Eukaryota > Metazoa > Chordata > Actinopteri > Centrarchiformes > Terapontidae > Terapon > Terapon puta. Next base: position 21,987,265 of record JAOXYL010000100.1, on the reverse strand, counting down.
GGAGAAAATGAACTGTCTTGCCGACTGAAATAGCCTTGTTATGGCCAACTGTGTCACTTTATCTACTGTATTCCATCACTGGTATTTAGGTGATTTTCCTTCTCACACCCTGCCTGTGATTTAAATAATAATAAATGATAGATAAGACAGTTGTTGATGACAGAACTGAGCTGGGTGTGTTTAAAATTAAACACAACTCATTTCCCCTTAATACTGATGTTGGTATCTCCCACTATTAATATAAATACTTAAGGAGAAAAAAATGTTTGTATATGAATCTATAAGAACAGGTGAGGCCTATAATGAAGTCTAGGATTTCATCCATTTCCACACATGAGGGGGTAAAGCATCAGAAATAGGTCTGTACGTATATATTTGGATATCATGATTCAACAAAGCGTCCATTGATTTAGAGCTGAAAGGATTAGTCAGATAATTGATTAGTCGACCAGGCGGGCAGTGTCACCGGTTTGAACATTTTATAGAATTGCTGAATACAAAAAGTGTGATGTATCGATGTGACAATTTATTGGCTCAGTCTGTGGTCAGAGAGATGGTTTTACAAAGCGTGACCTTTTCTTGTATTTCACATGAAAGTGGGCTGCCACTTATGGGCCCCCGACCACGAATAATGAAAATAACCCCATGCACACCAGACATCCATGGACTCTGGATTGACACATAAAAGGGTTTTCTGATTTGATGCCCTAAGGTTTAGACTTAAAAATGACTTTTAAGGGAACATCATGTTTTTCTTACCACAATAAGCACGGTGGAAATGATTGAAGTTAGTGGAACTTTTCCCGACCTGGCATTTCTTAGTGGTATCACTGTTTGTATTTGTTCTGTTCAGTTCAATTCAAACTTTATTTCAGACTAAGAAGAGGGTCCATAGCAATAAAAGATAAAATGATGCAAAAACAAAGACAATCGGATTGCTCTCCATTTTCCTCAGAGCAACTACTAACAAAAATTCTATACAAAAAAAAAGATGAACACTATTTGAGGAATAAGAGGGAAGAAAGAAACATGTTCACTGAAGAAGTAAAATGAAGTTGTCATTATTTTACAGAGAGCAATAACATAGTTTGAGTGTTGCTTGGTGCAAACAAGTTACTTCAGCAGCGGCTGACGTCTGAGTGGAGGGGTGAGCAGAAGTTTATTTATCCACTTAGTCTGCAATTGAGACATGAAAGCAAAGGGAAATTTTTTAGTATGTGTTGAGGAAGGAGAACTACGGTTGTTATTTCATGCCCGTGACAGTGATGATATATTTTCTGTCTGCTGATTTTCATTTCAGCAGATGTTATCACCATCTCCAGTGCCGGCCCGGCTAATGTTGTAACTCTGGTAACGAGCCAGTGAAGTTGTTCCAGGGCTGATTGGTAGCTAACGGAAAGAAAGCCCCTCAGAAATCAACTTCATTCAGGCATTGAGTGCTTCTAAAACTTTGTGTACGCTGATATAAGTAGTGTGTCATCAGATTCGCCTGTGCAATATTGCACATTTATCATATTACAGAAAGACAATAGGCAGAAGTCGGACATCTAAGAAATTAGTATGAGATGTACGCTGATAAGCTACACAATGTAAATGTGTCAGTGTTTCATAATAAAAGACTTCCTCTGTGCCATAAATCAAGTCTTCATTTACCCGGGTCATCGTACCCGGTGGCAGATGGAATTGCATTGTGAAAGCAGAGGCTTATAGGGAACCAATCTGAACGCTGACGGCGTCATTATTCTGTCGCCGTTACACTATGCAATCAACATTTACTTCACATTGATACATTAAAGCTCAAAAACTTGGCCCTTTAAGAATAACAACACTGATTCATGGTTCGAAATCGGATGCTAACAGCTGTCCCTTGTGTTAAAGTCCAATGTTTTGTTAAATCATTCATCCACTTCATCACCGGGTGATCAGTGGTGATCAGCTGCTGTACTGCCTGTGATGACAGCTGATGTGTACCTATTACAGCACTGAACTGATGATGTTTATTTGAGTCTGGAGGGACATGATAGTATAGAAGTCGTGTGTTTTCTACCTGTATGTGTCGAGAGCGTGTACTGGACACGTGTTCGTATGGTGCAGATCCTACTGTTCTTTTTATAAGAAGCTAAATCCTCTGCTTGCTTCTGATGCACCCTGCGCGTTAGCGGTTGGGTTCAAACTTAATTATGGGCTTCAGCGGCAGACGTCCCCTTTCCTCCCTTCCCTACAAATTAAAAAACTCTGTAATCAGGACTCTGTGCAGTGCCAAGAGCATCCAGTGTAATGAAAATGGAACTGCAGACAGCATCGAGGCTTTCAACCCCCCTTTCAACCCCAGATATTTTCATTTAACCGTGCAGACCATCAGGACCTCATCAGGAGCTTGTATTGTATGATGATGTAGTTAAATAAATTAGCACAATGGTTCCATGGCTAATTTCAAAAGTTCACTTGATAATTACTGTGTTTGGCTTTTGAAATGAACAATTAAAAGGTTTTGGGTTTCATCAGTAAAAAGTATTTCATGCTGGTGTAATTCTCTTCCCACAATGAAGAGATGCGTTTGTCCAGTATATCGTTTGTAGTTTCATCAGGATTCACTTGAAGTGAAAATTTACCAAGAAAACCTTATGTGTTCAGTATGGATATTTTTGCCGGTAACACATTCACATTCACACGATCAGCTCAGGAAGGAGACACAAATGCAGGACGACAAGACACGGGTAGAGTTTTAACAGTTTTAATAAAAGCTGAATCTTACAGACGGCTTGATCAGTCAAAACAGGCTTGAAGAATCTTGACAAGACATGGCAAGTGGTAGATCTAGCAACAAGACAGGGGAAAATACATACACACAATGTAATGTAATGTAAACAGGTGGAAATCAGGGCAGAGCAGACAACCACACAGACAGGAAGTTAAGGGACCTGAAACGAGAGGAGACAATGAGACAAGCCCGAACAGGAACTTGATGTGACATTTTGCAGACTTGATGTGACATGACATATAGTTACAAAACACTCCCATCTTGTTTTCTATTGCAAATTCATACACACCGACACACAACATGCTTACTCTGTACAAATGAACTCTCTTTAGAAAAAAGATCTGGTCTCCCATGTCTTTCATGTTTTTAAGAGTAATTCTGGCCACAATAAAGTGTTGGTTTCTAACATTAACATGGATAAAAAACATGGATGGAGTGTGTGCATTTGTTTCTAATCACTGTTTATTTAATTTATGCTGTGTGACAGTTCATTATAACTTCAAAACAGAAGTACAAACTTCCATTGAGGGCATCGTGAGTTTGGGTTACTGCAGGAGCCGTTTTCCCAACATCAAGGCCCATGTCATACTTGTTTTTTGAAGTGAAATAAACATTTACAAATGAATAATTGATTTTATCTGTATTATTTGGGGGGAAGGAATAGGGAAATATGCATGTTTTGGGTTCTTCAAAGACATACCTAATGCATAAGTAATGCTTTCCACTTTCAAGTGTAAAGTCCCACTTTTGCCTCAGGTATTTCATTCCTCTGTGTTTGTATCTCCCTCTCCATTCTCCGCAAACACAAATCAAAATAAAATAAGAGGAGGAAAGACATGGAAATGCACATCAAAGACATGATCATATGACACATTAAGAATCAAATGGAACTGAGGCACTTCTCCTCATTAAAACATTGCTGCCGTTTCGTTTTTGGCAGCTTCGTCTACACAGCCACGGGTCCAATACAGCAGCAGTATTACGAGAAACCCACCCATGTGCTTGAATCAGGCCACGTAGAGTCATTCCACTGCAATGGCAACATGTGATTATGCAAAACTGTCAGCCCTCTCGTGGTCTGAGAGCAGGGCAGCAGGAATGGGGCAATGATGGCGGAAATGTAATTCTGGTGAGGAGATTAGATTCTGTCTGCTTGACCCTGCAGCAAAGCTTAGCTCTCGGCGTTGCACATCTGTTTGGACATTAATTGGCTCCAGTGGTTCAGGAATAGTTCGCGGAACAGAGCGAGGCAGAGGGAAAAAAACAGAATAATAATAGATTGAGTGTGGTCTTTTCCTAATCGATGTTATCCTTAAGGGCAAACTCAGAGGTACAGGAAGCAATCAAGAAAACAATGGCAGGTACAAGAGTGATTTTGTGGGACAGCAGCTTTGCAGATGGGGGGGGTCTATTAAAGAGGAAGGAGGGCCATTTGCAACCACGCTGGCAACATAAAATCTGTGAAGTGTACATAGAATTAAAGCTTATACATATCCAAACAAGCATTTGCGTCAATAAATTTGAGATAGGTGTCCTTGAAAATATAATAGCCTGGATATATTCTGAGTCTGAAAAAAATTAAAATAAAATCTTTACTGAAATGGAAAAAAACCTACAAAGGCGTAAGACAGGCTGTCTTTCTGGTGTCATTCTTCATTTTCACACCTGCATGTTTCCTTTCAAACATCAATTAAAATCTCACTCACAAAAGAACAGCACAGCAACAACAATGGGATGCTCTCATCCACTGAGAAAATTGTGTCTCAAACTCACAACAGTTGTTTTATTTTTAAAACAGGTCTAATTGTGCCCTTGAATGTGCTAAAGCAGAAACTTCTAGGTCCTACTAAAATAGTAAATATAGATGGTGACAAATTAAAGGAAAAACAACATAACACATTTCTAAAATCTCTTAGATATGTGTTGAAATGTGTCACTCAAAAGTCTCCCATAGGTGTTCAACTAGGCTGCAGTGTGGTGACTGTGAAGTCCACAGCATATGATTCACATCATTTTCATCCTCATCAATCCATTCAGAAGTCCCTCATGCTCAGTGATTGGGGGCATTGTCATGCTGGAAGAGACCACTCCCATCAGGATAGAAATGTAATTCTTCCCTCAAAGGGGACAAGTGGATCCAAACCACGCCAGCAACAGTCAGGGTGCCGATAATTTTTGTCTGACTTATCTGTGTTTAGGTGTGACATTCATAATACTTACTCAAGGGTTGATTTTATAATGTCTTGTCCACACTTGTCTTTTTATTCTTTTGTCAAACACAACCTGTGATTATAAATCAAGTATCTGACCGTCATGGCTATAAATGCCAGTAAAAGTTTACAGATCTACCTGTGTGTCGAAACAAAATATTCTTAGTAAAAATGTTTTTTTTTTCTGCAGAAGATATTGATTGTGGATTGTGTTCTACTTGTGTTACATTGGAATTACTTGGACTCAAGGTGGACAAAAATGCATGACCCAGACAGCGGGGGAAGGTTTGGTGGGTTTGATTGAGAAAGTTCTTACAAAAGACAAACTTGATTCCTTGATCATGGAACATGGAACATTGAACATGAAACAAGGCACATAGATCATCAACTAAGGCACATGGATCATGGAACTTAGGCATATGAAGCTAAGGCACATGGACCAGGCAACAAAGGCAACGATCTGGCAACAAGACAAGGGCAGACAGGGCCTATATAAGCACATGAGGTAATGAGGAACAGGTGGAAACAATCAGGGCTCAGGGATTTCAAAATAAAATGTGACAAGCCAGAACAAGAAACCATGATATGACAGACATGACACAAAAGATCTCTGGGACATGACAGACGAGGACACAGGAAATACAAGAAGCCCACTAAACACTGAACACACACACACTGAATAAAAGAAGAGACAGAAACATGACCGACATGAAAACCTTACAGAACCCAACCATACACAGAACAACTTGACACAAGACAACACAAGAAACAAGACAGGACCAGAAACAGAACCATGACTGACACAAGGTACACAAGAAACAAGAAAACCAAGACCAAAAAAGCAAAATATGACATTAAGTTGGGATTTCTCTCAGGCAGGAACCATTACAGCAATCCAAGGTGTTTGTTGTCCATCTGTTGAGCTTTATTTTAAGAAAAAACATAAAATATAATTTAAATTTTAATTTGAGTGTTAAGTTTGGTGTAGAATTCAGGATATAAATTGGGTTATGTTATGGTTAGGATAAGGGTTAATGTTATGCACGTTAGGCATGGCCCAGGAAATCAATAAAGAAACCCTAACAAGCATAGCGAGACATGTCGTGACAGCATGTTTGTGTCTTTAGAGAGATGATTGTAAGACTGCTTTCGATTGGACATTGTGTGTCAACACTGAGCACCTGCACTGACTTCTGTCACATCAGGATTGGCTTTGGTCCTCCGGGAGTTTGTTGAGATCCACTGGGTCGATTATCTACCCAGCAAAGTGCACGTCTTGGCAGCATGAGCACTCAGAATTTATATGGGCTGAATGTCTCTGTGACAGTGACCAGAATCCTGTACACTATCAATCACTTGTACCCACTTTATTAATGACATTATGGTCCTCAGACCTTTAGATGGATATGGTAAAATATAAGATAAGATAAGATGAGATCAGCTTTGTTAATCTTACATAATGGAGATTTCCTAAAAGAATATATTAGGAAAATCTGAAAATACGTGCAAAACCAGACATAAATGACATAAATATGCTGTAAACATAAATCCTCCACACATACAGATTGAATTGCACCAGATGAAAGCTACAGTGTCAGTTTTGTTCATCCATTCATTCATTTATTCATTCAACTAATTTATCAGTTCAGTTAATTTATCAATTCACATGGGTGTATTTGATTAAAGGGATCCTGTGGTTCCAGACAGCCAGCCTGACTTGATTTGCTACTAACAGCCAATGCAGCCGACCGGTCTGCTGTGGTCTTCTTCAGCACCATGGACAGCACCTCTGAGCTGAGCTTCTGCTTTCCATCCACTCATCACAGTCTTAAATCAGAGGCAGTTATCAGCATAATACTCCTGTTACAAATCAGACAGTTGGATTCTCATTAGAACCAATTATTAAAAAGAAGTAGAGCTGCACTCTTATTACCATAGATTTAATAAAACATTGACTGGCCTTTATCTTCATGACCTTTTTTTTCTTTCTTTTCCTGTTCAGTTAAAATAGTGGTCATTATTGGTTATCCTCTAGTCTTAGGAATGGTACCTTATAGAGCACTAGAGATTCAATGCTTAGAAATTAATCAGTTACCATTTTACAATAATAATTCCAACAAATACTAATAACCAATTAATCACTCTAATAAATGCCAGAAACATCTTATGTTTGCAGTTTCTCAGCTGTGTGAGTTTGTTGTCACCTTACACTACAAGATATTGGGTGATGACATCACTTTAAACAATGGGAACATAGTGTACAATATTCATTGCTCTCTCATATTTTCTACACCTAATGATTAATTGATTGACTGAAAACACTATTGACAGATAAATCAATGATGGAAAATGTCAGTTGCAAACTTACATGTAAATGATTATCTTATCTATGGAGATGTATGATGATAATGTGGGTGCTGAAGTCATGCTTATCATAATGTGGTGTAATGGGCTTCAAACCACAGTCTCTGGTATCATCTCTGACCTGTGATCACACTGCTGTGGTATTATCACAAGGATGTGGTCTAGTTGTAGCATCATTAAAACACTAAGTGAGGAGCTACTCCACTCAGGACAATGCTGACACACACACCCTGTTCATGTTTATTTATTAAAATATATTTATGCTCTCCGCCAGACAAATGTGTCTATAGAGGGCCCTGTAATTTTATTCATAAAATACTTTTTTTCTTTTTCAATTTTCAAGGTCATTCTCTTGTAGAATTATGTTAGACCAATTAAATGAATTGGCTTTTGTCGCAAAATGCAATCTCTGAATGGCAGCTATTTGCTTGAGTAGTGAGTGCTTGAGGAAAATGATTGCTCTCTGAAAATCAGAAAAAAACAAGAACAAACAAACAAACAAAAAACAGCTAAACATCTCTCATCAGCTCTACAGCTGATTATTGTGAAATTGTTGCCTGCTGCGGCTGCATAAATAGAGTTTTTGTAGTGCAGCTCTCCTTGTCTCTGACCTGCAAGACAGAAACAAGGCACTGAGTCTTTATTTAAATGGGATCAATAAGACAACAGAAGTATGCACACATGGTCAGAATTGAAAGTGATTGGACATGGCAGAAGATGGTATGGTTTATTGAGTGCGTTACAGTCAAGCAGAGAACCATCACCTGTCCAAAACACAGCAGGTCCGCTGGTTATTGCTTATTAAGTGTTCGGTTCAAATCAACAGATCACACGCGCTTGTATTTTCTCAAGTAGGACAGGAGAAAAATATCATATTGATAGCAGTGGAGAGAAGAGGATAACACAAACCACAGAGGTCTTATTAATTTCTTCCATTTAATCTAGATGCTGTAGGCTGGAGAACAAAGGTTTCTGGGTAGCTGTGAGACTGTGTGAAAGCGGAAGAGTCGTGAGCAGTACGAGACGTCCAGGGTGATGACCCTCAACTAGCATTCCAGCTATAGGCCTAATGAGGCCTGGTTCACTGGTGTCTTATCCTTATTACTTTTGGTTATAATGAGGGTCAGGCTGTTAGGCCATTCGGCTCTGATCACCCTTATTAGGGACCAAGAGAGGGAGAGGAGGAGGAAGAAAAAAAAATAGAGAGTTTGCTCACAGAGAGGAGCTTCTTTTTTTTTTTTTCCTCTGCTGCTTGTGGTTGTGTTTTTGGTCTGGATATAGGATACCCTCAGTATCTTGTGGATTCTGTTTGATTTTGTTTTATATCAGCAATTAACAGAAGGAGCCGACTGATACACGAGACGCCTCTGATAATTACTCCAGGCTTCACACATGCACTCACACATGTATACACATCGGAGGAACAGCTGCTGTCCATTTACTATCTCTAGCTCAGACTTTCTTGCCCTGTAGCGTTAGCCCAGACTGGATGAAAGGGGAAAGTAAAAAAATCAAAGGTAAGCGCTCTGCTGTTAAATGGTCCCTTGTGGCTGAAACATGAAAAACACAAACAAAGTAATTTAATTCCCGTTCCTAACACAATATGTCACCCCACTCCACTGCAAATGGTGTTGAGGTCATTGGGAATTAATTGGGGCAAATTACTTATGAGTATTGCAAAGAGACAGTATCTTATTAAGTACAGCATTGATTATCCACAACACAATTTATTGTTACATTTATTATTTTATCAATAATATAAATTGTATCAAAAGTGTCATTTTAGCCTCCGGTGAATCATATTCAGTTTATGCGCCCATGCATTTTTTTTCCTGACGTCAGATCCGAAAGCGCACGTTATCTTCCCACGAAAGAGCTCTTTTTAGATGAAAATGATCTCTTTGACGATACAGCGACAATGAGGTTTTTTGAATTATCTCCAGCACTGCCGCTGTGCATTCAAACAGCTGAATGTACATCAGTCGGGCACAGACTCATGCTGTCCATTCAGGCCTCTACGCCCACACAACCCCAGCACTTCTCTGAAAGCTTTTATCAGTGTCACTTGATCCTGAGGAAGGTGAAAGTAGCAGCGCTGGGGAGGGACTCTGTGGTTTTGGAAGGAAGGGGGATTGATGCCCCCCTTCATATGAATGCCTAAGATCAAAACAAACTCCTCTGCAGGCTACATGCACATGCATCTTGTTATATGTTGGAACATTTATTCTGAGATACGACAAACGCTGGAATGAGCGAGAGAGTTAAAGCTTTTGGAAAATAGCACACAATGCTCTTACATGCTTTGTTCAGGCTGAAATGGGAAAAACTAGACAATTTCAAGAATAGCTCAAAATGGATGACATAGAAGGGCCACGAGGAGGAGTGTGCACTTTGGACAGGTGATGTGGAAGAGAATAGAGTAGCGAAGATGCAGGAGCTGCTTCAATTTCAAATGACAAAAACCCTCTAAGTGCACACAGAAGCACACTCAACTGGAGAGTAATTCTGCTTTGCTTCCATTTGGGAGGAAAGGCAAAGGCATATGGTTAGGCAGCTGGCTGCCCTCACTAACGTGTGGAGGTGGCATGGAGTACAGGGTGACAGGGTGAATTTAGGAAAGACTGCTCTTGGATCTTTGTCATGATGGGCTAATTACTCTCTAATTACAGCATGTAAATCGTTAAAGTTTCACGAACTTCTGAAATTGCCATCCTCTACTTTCTTTAAACCTGCATTAACTGACTTTGTTCCCACTTGGTGGTGATAAAAACAAGTACATATTGTCACTTTACTTTAAATTATTGACAACATGTTTTCATATTTTCAATACAAGTGAGTACAGATGTAATTTAGAATCCATCAGGGGTCACCTGAAGGATTTAAGTCCAGAGTTCACAGATTCCTCCAACTCCAGGGAATGATCTGGTTCTAGCTGCTAAATGCTCCATCATGTCCACCAGCTAGTCTCTAAAGCTGCTTCAGGGCAGGCGGTGTGCAGTGGGCTTACAAGAGCTTCTGTGATGGAAACAGCTGCCTGTGTCTGGAAATAAGGTTGATGAGAGTGAACTACGTTTGTATTATCTAAAATACACTGAGGTTCTGAGTCACTGCAAGAGATGGTGTTTATGTCACATGCAGTTATTTGATGTTCTCTTGTTTATCGCACCAGCTTTAACTAAAAGGAAACGTAATTCTGGTGTATCTTAGCAATTTAGCTTTGTGAAATTATCGATTTCAGGGTGACTGATATAGTAGGTACAATTTCACACAAAGTGATTGAATTTGATTACATTAAGACAGCCTTGTCCAATCCACTGTAGAATATACCTGACGTATAATGTTGTATAAGCATGAGTATTTTTAGTGTTTCTATACATTTTTTATTTATCTTATGTATCTATGACATGCCGCACATTAAAACAAACAAACAACACAAAAAAGAAAAACACAATGCCTGTCAAAATTTGCAGGGTGGTAGAATCCAAAGCAAACCCAAACAGTGAGAAGACCTAGGTATGGTGCTTGGATTTGTCTCTTCGTATTGTGTGACCTGTGGGCTGTCTTATCGATTGAGTTTTCATTACTGGTCCATGACTCATAGTGTCATGAGTATCTGAGTGAAGACGGGGGGTGGGTTTTATTTGTTCATATAAACCTGGAGATTTCTGTTGTCTGTTCTGGAGAGAGGCAGTGTGTTTAATGTTGACTAACAAAGACATGGGGGGGCGGGCAGGGAGGGAGAGAGAGACAGAGAGGGAGAGAGGGAGAGACTGGCCTGAGAAGCGAGAGACTCATGGAGCTGAGTGGAGGTTGCAGCCTGAGGCCAGTGCATCCTGATGTCTCCTCTTTAAAGCAGGGAAATGAAATGGGAGAAGTGATGGAGAGAAGATGCCACTCGTCAGGGCCGGCCCTGCCATCTTCTTATCACCAGCAGCAGCCTGTGGCTGGAGGGCCCCACACAGATGAGAACTGTGGTGGTGCTGAGACCACAGGGTATCCACCTAAGCACGCTGAGGGTATGAATGATGTATGACTGGGCTGAGCTAACTCAATTCAAAACAGGCTCAAACTGCTGCAAATCAAGGTCCTGTAAGGTTAAAAGTTTTGAGCTAGCTAGTCTAACGGAGCGTCTGGCTAGTGTTTCAGAAAGGTCAAAGGTTAATTGCCTTTCCAGCAGTCTCTGGGGTGGACTATTGTGTGCTGCTACTGAATTGTATTTCACGTAGACTGTACAGTAATTCTCTCTCTCTCTTTCCCTCCTCTCTCTTTCGTTTGTGCATTACGGACCACACCGGTGTGGGAGGATATAACCACTGGCGTTGCAATAGTGAGGTGACCAATTTCAAAACACATCTGTTCAATTATACCTGAGAACCTCGAAGATAATTAACTCTCTTCCCTCTGGCTTCGGCTGAATTACTATTGATTCCCGCAACTTAGGAACCAGCCGGAGCTCTTCTCTACAAGACTGTGTACGCAAAGAGATTATAAAGTCATAAACTAGTCGTTGTTTTCACAATCAGCAGTATTTTGAAGCTTGATGTGTACATAAAACTGTACAAAAACACAATTTTAGAACGAGGTGGTGGAGCTTAAAAAAATGAACAGAAAGAATTTAACAGAGCTCTGTGAAATATCTTGTAACACAGATAGATATACATTCATTGAATTCATACTATAGTTTTAGTCAAATCTTTGAGCGACTGGAGTTTTACGTCATCAGCCATATGATTAGTAACCATGGAAACAGACTGCATTGAATCTTATAATTAAAAAAAAAGCCATACTTCACACTTACATCTCAATAAAGCCACGGCGTGTCATGCACAAGGTAAAGCAGCATGAAAGCCGATGCCCTTGTGATGTGAGAAGTGCATTTCCACTGGACTTGTTGCCATAGCAGCCTCTCTTCAATGACTCTAATAAACGCTGATAAGTTTGAAATGCAGTGCCGATGCTGAGGGAATGCATCTTGTCAAGGAAACTGAAATTAGCAGAACAGTGGCTGCTCCGTGGATGGTGGAGTTTTCAATGGCACGGTTGTTGAAACTGAACATGAGAGGCATCCCTTTAAAAATATCTCACAGAGCAGATTTTAATGCCACAAATCACAAATCACACAGAGTCATTCAACTGGATTTGCTTTTAGTGAGGAGCCTTTTCAGCGACGGAATATTTGATTTGGCCACATTGATTTGCCCCAGCTTCTGCACATTTACAGGATATTCTTTAAAAGTAGCTATAAAAAAACAAATGTCCTTTACAGAATCAAAGAGACCAGGATATACTTTACTGACATTTTTATTGCATTAATACGAGGCTGGAACCAAGATCAAGTAAATGCTGTGTCATTACTTCAGAGTGTAATGAATTTCAAACTTTGTCACTCTTTCCACTCACAAAAAAAAAAAAAGTCAATGCAGAAAAAAGACCATTCATCCAGTAATTTCAAGAACTAAAATTCCGACAGTTCTCTATTGTAAGCTGCTTGATAAAGGAAAAGCATAGACAGAGCTTTTCATCACTGCAGTGTCTTCATGCTGCACAACTGCTCTCCATACCCAGCTCTACAGAAAATCAATTTGCACCCTTCAGAATTAACTGTGTCGAATTCCCGCGGATATGTTTATTTCATTCACTCCAAATGAGATTATGGACCAACAGAGTGACCCTGAAAATATCCATTGCAAATCCATTTCTTGATGCATGGCAGAGTCTGTGTATTGCTCACAAGGTGCAGCATAAAAGTGGCCTGTGCACTGTATTTCCCCGTGCTAGAGATTCAATGAGAA
>JAOXYL010000100.1:21939428-21951914 GCA_028564955.1 Terapon puta | reverse complement strand
TTGTCCAATACTTTGATTTGACACTTTAAAATCATCAATTCAAACATTCTGTGTTGTTGAAAGGTATTTTTCATGCTTAACAGAGAATTTACTATGTTGGTAGGAACATGGTTGTCTTTAAATCTTATAATCATCTGGTTTCCTTGTGGCTACATAATAGCAGTGTATCAAAGAGCATTGGTACACTGTCTGTCACTCTGACTTGTTATTTTAAAAATCATGCACAATATTTAATTTACGTCCTTTGTTCTAATGTTTTCAGTAAAAGCACAGCAGAAGTCTGTATCTGTCTTGCGTCTGTCTCCTGGGACCAAATGGATGTGAAAATATAGTCAGTTAGCATTAATATTGGAGCTGTTTTACCCATAACACAGCAGAGGGCTGGGCATCATGATGACAAAAAGAAAGAAATATCAAAGATGGAGCCCCCGATGACAAAGGCAATGCATTTGATTTTCAAAGGGATGCAGATATCAGCACTTTTGAATCGCTTGACCAGGCCCGGCCTTTCCACTCTCTTACCTTTCATCTCAAGAGCTGGCCCCAGGAAAGAAATGATGGAAGGCTACTCAATATTTAAATGTATCCAGGCCTGACAAGTTCATGCTTTTATTGAGATTTGATATGAATATGGAAAACCCTGCTCCATAATCACCAAATACTGGTTTGAAGAAGGCCTAATGGACGATCTCCTGTGCCCGCATTGTAATCTGTCAGCCATCTGAGGGAGGATGAAGAGGCCTCCTCGTCCACAGCCACATCAATCACACAGATTCATCTTCACATTTCCACAGGTCCTGTTTTTGCTCCTCAAAGGCTTTGTTAATTGCAAAATAGAACAGTTTTAGTAAGAAATAAAACACAGGCTGATACATTCTTTAAAATCACGAAATTGGTCATATATTTTGTCAATGAAATCACAGTTTCCAGGAGACCAATTCAACATATTCAGATGTCTTGCTTTCTCTGACTAATTGTCCAAAATCCAAATCTGATTAGAAATGAAACAGATCAAAAAGAGCAGCAAACCATTAAAAGAATAAATCAATAGAACTTAAAAGATCTTACCATTTTTACCTTGATAAATTAAACTGTTGTTATCATCACCTTTTTCAGTTCACACAAGCTTCATTTTTTGTTCATGATGAAAAATGTGTTATGTGACTAAATGTTTCAGCTACAATACAATGGTCTGTCAACACACTATACTTAGAGACATCAGCTGGGAAATGAGCATGATACAGATTTATCTCTAAATTCAGAGCATGTGCTATGATAGTTTAATTATCTAAAATAATTGTTTGTGAAGGGAATCTCCATTAAAAAGTTTCTTTCCTTTTATGTTATGCGTACCTCGTAGATGTGTTTCCTGTTTGACTTTCCACGGAGAAGCATGTGGACGAGATACATGGGTTTCCAAAGGAATTTTACCAAGCTTAGATTTGGGTTTACCATCGTTCCTTTTTACTGGAGCTGAGCAGGTGGTGACCTTCACAGTTGAGTTTGACTGGTTGTGACAGCTGTCAGCCAAGCAAACATTTCCCCGAGCAAACCTCTCCTCAAGCCTTAATATCTGCTTGATGAAAGAATAATTAGCAAAGTACACACCAGAAAGTGAAAGTGGGTAAAAAATTCTGCTGCACTAAATATATTGACTCAAAACACATATGGGAGAGTGGAGGATGTCTGAATTATTTGGGAATGTGTGATATTTTATTTACGTCGATGTGTGTGACTCCAACCACACTCTGCTCCATTGCATTCAATTAAATGTTTCTCCCTTTCATCCCCTTTGAACTAAACACACTTTCTTAGCTCCTGTTTTTCATAACTGGTAGTTTGTGTACCACTGGTGTTTCACACAGAGCTAAACTGCTAATGTAACAGTCATTTGGTGTGCATATTAGTTTGAAAAAAGTGAAGTAGATGATCAATGTGTCCTCCAAATGCTACTGTGTTATTAGATATGTTGATTCTATATTGTGGCCACACTGTCAATGCTGTTTTGCAGACAGCTGCCAAAATAAAAGTGTACTTTTATTTAGGCAGTATAAAAGTATTCTTTTATTTTGGCAGTATAAAAGTATACTTTTATTTTGGTAGTACTTCAGATGAGCTCCTACACACTGGCCATGGCATCGCATTGGGAGAGTGTTTATTTAAACAAGGAGCCAGAAGGACACGTATGAATGAAACAATGAGGAGGATTTTGATTTTCCATCTGCTAACTCCCACTTTGTCAAGTTTCATGCAGCAGGCTCTTCTTTCCAGAAAAGCCCACTGGTGAGGGAGGTAAACAGTACAAGGCAGCAGTTTGGTTTACCTGAAGGATGGCCACCTGAGAGAGAGAACTAGATGGTAATTTGATTTCAGCGCATGTTGTTAATAAAGGCCTTATGCTCCTCTCTGCTGCTATGATTTCATTTAGACGCATAATGCTGAACATTAATATCAATACACACACTATTGATTTTTCCTCCCTGCCTGCTTTGAAAGAGAGGGAGTTTTAGAGTGGAGAAAAGGGGGATTCAATTGCACTGAATTTAATTTGGTGGTTTCATGTCGGCATAGATATCCTGAAATTCAGACTTGTCTGAAGCCCTGCTCAATATCCTTGCTTGACCCCATTCTCTGATTTCTTCTCCCCAGAAAGAGATGCATTACTCCGAAGGAAGGACGGAAGCTCTGATCTCTCTCACTCTTCTCTCTTTTACAAATTCTTTGTAACCCTTACCCACAGAACCACAGCAGGTCTCTGAAGGGTCAGTGTTGCAGCATTTCCGTGGAGAGGAAAGGTCAAGTATGTGGGTGTTCAATGGAAATGCAGCATCCAGAGTTTCCTTTGGGCTTAACAAAGGGCATCTGTTGTGCAAAGGTGGTTTGTGTGATTGTTTTGGTGATAAAAATTCATCCTCTGCTGGAAGATCATAGTTCAGAGACTTGCTTCAGAGGGTTTGTACTGGATTTTAAAAAGAAGAATATTAAACAGGGCTGGTGGGAAGTAGTGCAGTCGGAAATACAAAGTAATTGCGATTGATGTTGAGGGGAAAGCTGGCACCTCATTTATCAGGGAACTAACTGAATCCCGATATATTCCTCTGAATGTGTACTTTGTTAATTGGATACAATTATAATTAATGGATGCACTCAACAAAGAATATTAAAGAACAGATGTTTACTCAACATAAGTCAATAGTCGCAGAAACCTTCAATTATGGCCCCCCTATGGGGAACAAAGATGGAGCATTAATCTGGGCCAATTGACAGTAGATTGAATTGATTACCTTATTATAAGGAAGCTTGGTTATTATTGCCATAACTCACTGCCGATTAGCAAGCTTTTGCAATGCAGAAACAGACAGCGTAAACACGATCAAGACTAAATCACATGACCAGCACATATTCATCTTGTGTACTTGATTAGGTCAGATGTACAGAGAAAGGCAGGCAGAGAAGAGAGTGGGTATCAATTTCACAATATGAAAATGATTTCCATAGACACCCCTGGGTGGTGAGAGGCTTGTGTGAAACAACCTGATTGGATGCCATTAATCATGACTAAACAGTCTATGGTTGCAGCAGAGCATGAATGTCCTCGACATTTATGCACAAACAAACCCCACAGCCGAGTATTTATTAGGAGTTAACTTCATGTATGCGTTCAAAACAGCATTCTTCTCTTCTACAGTCAGACCGGGGATATCAAAAAAGGAATAATTGCGAATGTGAGTCTATTGTTCCATCAACACTGATGAGATTTCCGTGTTTACGGATATTGCAGCAGTATGAGTTCAGACAGCGGACATATGGAGAATGTGCCTTGATTTGAGCACTGCTTGCCGAAGCGCTCGAATTGAGATGTACACCCCCTGTGCTCTGCCTGCATGATGAGGGCTAGCATCTGAACTTCCATCCTGTCAAGTGTGTGTTGGATGCATTCTTCTGACAGCTCTCTCGCTTTACTTTGCACCCCCACCTCCCCCCCCCTCAGCCCTCCATTTCACACCACAGAGGTCAGGGATTCTGTGTGTGTGTGTCTCTGTGTGTGTGTGTGTGTGGAGTGGTGTGCAAGGAGCAGAGAAAAAGAGCTGAAGCGTGTATGGGGAGAAGCTGTCTACCTTCTCAGCCCGTGGTGTTGTCAGGCCTGTGGTGTTAAAGAACTCCGACAGTATGTCCCCTACCTCACCTTGCTGCAAACAGGGCCTGATATCAGCTTTCATCCATGGTACAAGTGTGTGAGGAGTGTGTGTGCCCGCGCACCGGACTGTAACAAGTTTGTTCTTTTCTCTATGCGTTTCTATGTGTGCGCGGCATGTGTGTGTGTGTACCTCTCCCTTCCTCCACATTGCTCGACTGTTCAATATTTATCTTCTGTATGTGGGGAGGACCGACTTGAGGATAACTTGAGGATTAATGCAATCCTCAAACAGAATACAACATGTCAGACTTTCACACCATCTCTTCCCCCTGGTGACCAGATGGGATGGTTTTCATGAAGGGGAGTGAATATATCGACCCTGAGCCAAAAGGTGGACTGATATTACACTGCTGCAGTTTACTGCACACAGACAGCTTTTCTGAGTCATTCTAAACAGATTTCGGCAAATAATATAAGAAGAAATAATAGCACTCTCAAGAACGTTTCAGCTTTTCTTTCTTTTAGAGTACAATGTAATTTCCGACTAATTCCTTTCTTGCGTATAATGACTCAATTCATCTATAAAGTATGAAAATGATGGTTTGTTGAAACCTGCTTCTTTTATTGCTTTATTTCCCCCATTTTATTCTCAGAACACTGAACTTTTACTTGACATGTGCCATAAAATAAAGAATAACTTGACTTTCATTTGCAGAATTGGGTTTATCATATTTTATGTCTGCTGTAAATTTGAATAAAAGTAAAAAGATCAACCAGTAAATTCCACCTAGAGCTCCGATGATTGAGTCTTTACAAGAGTAACATTAAAAGCATACGCCTAATACATGTTATTGTTGGTGCTGTTGTCGTTGTTAGTGATGCTGTTTAATAAACACCTGCTCGAGGCCACGGCTCATAGACGATTTTGATTGCGACTTTTTTACTGTTTAGTCAGAGTAAAAGCATAAAGTATCATAAAGTAAATCCAAGAAAATATTATAAACCTCATTATGTATTTTCTATGAGACCCCAGCCAGTTTCCTCATTCTGTGTAAAAATCACGCGTCCCTTTGTGTCCCAGTAATGTCTTCATCCTGACCTGACATAGATCTGCATACACCACTTCATCTGTCTCTCATACATCCTCCTCACCCTCTCCGGGCCTCGTCCCCACGTTTGAGCCCCTGCGTGCCGTCCCATCCCGGGCTGCTCCCTGACAGGCAGCAAACCAGGCCTGACAGGTGGCCAGGCAGTGTCACAGGCTCACCGCAGAGAGCACTGCCTGTCTCCACTCATTTCCTCCTCTCTGCTCCCCTGACCTGAACCCCACCGCTAGAAACCTCAGCCCACTCCCCCCCCCACCTTCCTGCTGGGGGAACATCATGCCAAACATGGAGGCTTCTGTTTTACAGACAGGCTGTTGAGACAAAGGACTCTTTTTCTCCCTGCTGTCTGCCCTTTATTTAAAGTATGTTTTTCAAGCTGAGGCTGAAGATTGAATTATAGAAATAACAAACTGTTGAAGGAAATCTCTCAAAGTATAAGGACAGAAAGGTGCTTTTTCATGTTCAAGAGCAGCGTGAAAATGTCTCACCAGTGCCTCTTATTGAGAGGCTTTTATAAAGAATTTATTTGTGATGAACTGAGTCAGACTGAATGCCATTTCCTGCATCCAGCGGTAGTCAAGGAGGTGCGTATTTTAAAGAATTGTTTACTGTTTTCTTTGCTGTCGACATTGAAAGTTTCAAACAAAAAATGAATGAAATTGGACAAAAAAAAAAAGCTTCTTTCACCACCGCGGAGATGATGACATGTTACAGGGTTTCATGGGTTTCACTTTCAAACGGTGATCTTTCACAATAGTAGAAAGTTGTCATACTGAAGCTGTGGCTTGTCTAAAAGGAAACAGTTAATCAAAGCACACAGGGCCTCATATGGTACACTGCGCTGCCTCTCAGCACTCATCTATTCAATTCTGCCTTTTCGTCGTGACACGTTCCTCTGCATCTCCTTTGTCTTTTGCTCTGCAATGAGACGCTTCCCTCAGCCTCAGCTGTAATTGGTTTTCATGCAAATTGAGATAGGTCAGGAGATCAGCAGATTATCACCTCATGCTTTTTCTTGTACTCGCTAACACACAAGTGTGAGATGTGTACAAATACCCACACAGACATGCAAACAAAGAGACTGTGTCTCCTACACATACGTATGTACACACATTTACCCAGGCGCGATTAGACTGTTGCCATGGAAGTTGTCCTAATGAGGACTGAGATGACAGCTGAAATTCAGACATTATAATGCATCACAGTAGAAGTCCCAGGAAATTGTTCCATCTCAAGAGAGAAAAAAATTTGCTGGCTCCTTTGTGTCTGCGAGAGACAGTTAAATGGCCCTAAATCAGCCTTACAGTAATTTGATGTTTGATCTTCCTCACCCCTAAAGCATAATGGCCTTGAATATGTGATCCTGTCCATTCAGAGCCGGATGAAAGTATCTTGACGGCTCAGTCTGCACAAAGGTGTGCTGTTAGCGGGAACATTCACATAGCAATGAACAAGACGGATGTGGTAGTGCAGCTGGTTCCTCAGAGGAGGCGAGGGTGTCTTTTTCTCCCCCAAAGCACTTTTCTGATACGTCAGTTTTGAAAGCACCTTTTCATAATGTGTCCATATTTTAGAAGTATAAAATAACACAGCCTGATGTACAGCTCAACCTCCTCCCACGCGATTTCACTCTCAGTGCTTTTATTTCAGTGCATCCTCCAAAATAACAAATGTCAGAGTGAAGACATACAGGATTTGATTTCAGAGCTAAATACTAATTGCATTTTTACATTGGGACTCCAGGGACGGGAGGGTGACCCTGCTAATGGAAGAACTCATCAGTATCTGCCAGGGTAATTAGCCGAATTAGCCAATCCCCTCATCTCTGGGGTGACCCCAGTGTCAGGGTGAGCATTTGACGTGCAGAGAATCTCTTCAGCAATTACTGACTTCCAGCGGGGCCGTACCTGTTGGCCCTAATGCTTTGTTTATTCCATAACGCCGGCATGAAAAGAGGCCGAACTGCTTTTTAGATCAAGGTAGATGTCATGACATCCTGATGAATTAAACAACATGAATGCTTTGACAGGTAAATTAATGTCATGCCTTTTTTGAAAAATGAATTCCTGTAACTTGGCTGAGTAATAACCTCTCTTTAAAAAAGACATATAAAACAAAATAAAGCAGTAACAGTTGTCTTAGCAACAACTAGCCTGCGCTCATAGTCATTCATGCACATACAAAACACACAATCTATTCCTCTCATTTGTACTTATGAGTCACATTTGTATAGAAAACAAAATTACTTTAGTGTGCTCCAACTTCTCTTCCAGTGGTTACAACAGTAATTATTTACCTTCCAGCAGAAACATTTTTTATTATTCAGTAGCCCTCGGTCCATTAAAGGGCATATGAAAGATTGTCAGTTTTCCTCCATTACTTCTCTCAACCTTTTCCATCCATTGTTGCTTCCACGTTTCACCACCGACTTCCCCTCTTTCTCACCAAGAGAATATTTAACCTTGGCGAGGCTCAGGGAGCAGATGGTGGGCCCTTATGTGTGTCCGGCATCATCCACGGCTAATGAAGTGATGTCTCTATAAACACCTGACAGTGGGTCAAACCGGCCTGGATATGAAGATGGCCAATTCTGGCAGCACAGAGCAGGAAAACACTCCCAGTTCCTTATTGTATCCACACTGTGGTGCCAACACATGAACCAGTCCTCCAAAATCAGGACAGCCCTGCCTATTGTTGCACCTGCAACCTCCCTTATTAACACGCAGAGTGCGAGCTGCGCATTAACAACTTTGACTTGCCCGACAAATGAGAAAAGTTGTGATTAATAATACAGACACACATTATATTAATGGATCTATGAATATATTAAACATAACACAAAACAAAATATCATGTTGGCCTAAAGAGATAACAGTGTTTTCATTCTTCAGAAGCGTTAGTCATGTCATATCCTAAGACTAGAAACTGACACATTAACAACAGCAGATGTTTAATACAGCAAGAGAGTCCCCCCCCCTCCCCACATCTTATATTTCAACATGTAGCAGGAAGGTCACATATTTTCATATTATTAAACCATTGCTGAAAACAGATTAATAAGCCACAAATACAAGGTGAAGATTTCTGGTGTTTCTGAGGCTGACGATATCTCCCACTTGATGAAAAGGATGACAGACACGTCAACAAACTTTTGGCAGACTGGCTGCACCGCCACAAGCAGTTACAACAAAATAAAGGCCAATATTAACCTTAAAAACAATGACTTCAGCAAAGTTAAAAGAAGATGGTTTCACTTTGTCACTGCTGCAAATGCATAACACAACAAAAGCAGCTCATTTAGGCAGTTTACCTGGTGTGACTACAACTGAAACTGCTCTTCCAATTCATTGCATGAATGCATCATTAGTTGAGCTGGTTTCAGCGTGTGTGTGTGCCAGTTCAGTGCGATGGCTCACATTTTAGCCATCATTAGTGTGATTACTCACACTTGTCCCTTTCCTGCTCTGACAAGTCAAAATGTCTGCTGTGAAAAAGGCCTATTATCAGCACTTGTGTTACAAACTGAGCCTTTGGCTGTGTCCAAAACCACACAATCCCTCAATCAGTATCCCCTATATAATACACACTCAAATGTGCGCTCTATGGGGAGCATTAAATCAAGACTTTGAACACAAATGAATCCCCATCAGTTTGCATCCTCGCTGATGGGTGTGGTGTCATCTGTAATTTTCACATCTATCAAATGTGACTTCTTGCAGTGTGATGTTTTCGCTCCCATTTTGTAACCCTTTGAAGGAAAAAGACAGTAAATAGTACATGCATAAATAGTGTGGCTATGGATGAAATAGTGCTGTTGTGTGTGTGACGATACCTCTGCAACAAGGCTCTGATCCTGCTGGCTTGTCACTCAAGTGAGCAGAGACGTGGCATTTCAACAGCCCACTCATTAGGGATTAGGCTACATGGGTTGAGATGTTGAATATTTATATTTGACTAACATTACATTGATTCGTTCAAATACCTCTCTTTAACAAGTCTTTTTGCATTAATAGGTGTTGTGAATGGGTTGGAGATGAAAGATGAAAAGCTGACAGGTCATTAGTCCATCAGTCCCTAAAGATATGTTTTTCAATTAAATGAATACATTTCTTTTGAACCAGTGTAAAAATATATCATATTCACTCTAAAATATATTGGAATAAATATAATTCAGACTCCACTGGTGATGAACAGCTCATTAACTGAATTAATAATTACATTACAAAACAGTGTTCAGCACATGCTGGTGCTGAAAATTTTCAACGGTTGCAGTCATGAAAACTGTTGTTTTTCATGATAAAATA
Organism: Terapon puta; assembly: GCA_028564955.1. Classification (NCBI taxonomy): domain Eukaryota; kingdom Metazoa; phylum Chordata; class Actinopteri; order Centrarchiformes; family Terapontidae; genus Terapon; species Terapon puta. The sequence continues at coordinate 21,942,366 of JAOXYL010000100.1, read as the reverse complement.
TCTTTGCCTCACATGTTTCCGGGTGCAAAACAATGAGTCCATGTTGTCCATGTTCTAACCCTTTAAAGCAAAGCAAACCCTGCTGCTTGATCAGTAACAAGGTGCAGTTTCCACCCTGAATCTCTTTTTCAGTCGGACTGACAGTCTACTGAGAATATAGCAACCCACAGCAAGTCAGTCAGTAATTTGTAGCATTTGCCTGCTCTGATAAGACCGGTGATCTTTGGGATTTCCTCTAAGATTCTGCAATCAAACGATCAGTTCTCAGAGATCTGAACACAAAAAGTCTGACACAGAATTGAAGCCACCATTCAGGACACTATCGCTAACTTTGCTTCTCCAGCTCACACAGTTTATTTTCCAGGAAGATATATCTGATCTGTTCCAGCTTTCCTTTACTGTACTCTATTCAGGTTCACCTATTTGTGCACCAATTTGGTTTTTATGTGCAATATCCTGTCATCATCAGCGGGCATGCCACGGGAGCTCTACCTTTGTCCTCTTTAATTTTCAATTGGAAACAAAGCTGGGGTGCAGATAATTGCCTCTGTTGCTAACAACTGCCTTTGTCCCTGCTGCTGAATTTACTGCTCTGAGAACATCTTAATGACAGGCCGAGGGTGCTGGATTTTTTTTTCCAGACCGGTCGTACAGCCGCAGTCTCACCACTTGTGCTCCCCTCCTGTGCTTCAGCGATGGTAAGATAGGAAAGCGTACAGCAAGAAGACTATTTGTCACTCAGCAGTAGACCGCAGACTGGGGTGTATAATTACCACTTACTGCACAATCAGCTGTCTTGTCACACCCTCAGTGCCAGAACTCTTCAGATTCACATTCAAACTGCTGGAGAGAGTTTTTTTTTTTTTCCATTCACACACTTCTAACTTTTCCTCCTTTTTTGGCATTTGCTTTCTATTTCAATCCACATTTCTTCATTCTCTCACATATCATAGGTGTTACTGATTTAATAGCACCCCACATGATTTTTTTTGTTTATGCATAATTTGCCACTGGTTACAGATTTGCATACTTTTTCTCATGCATGTCTCCCTTCCTGCAGCCCCCCACGCCCACCACCCCACCCGCACCCCCTCATATATCTGCCTCTTGCTCCTTCACTCTTTCCTCTCTGCACTTTGCTGAGCCAGCACTTTGATAGCCGAGTAGCTGGCGGTGGTGGTTTAATGGGGGTTGGGGGCTGCAGGCCCAGATGAGAACAGTCAATATTTCATATCTCTACCTGGAAGGAGACACAGAGGGCAGTGCAAATTCAAATAGGGTAAGATGTATGACACCCATACACCGTTTTAACTGCCTCAACAATGGGAGATGCTGCAGGAAGCTAACGGCTCCAAACATAAGAAATTCATTCATTTCAACATTTGCAAATCGAGCATGGTTTCTAAAAAAAAGATGGCAATGCTTGCAATATGAAAACTGGGAAATTGAATGCAAGGACAACGATAAAAGTGAAGTTAACATTTGCATAAATCAAATTGTCAAACTTTTACATCTTTGAATGCATTGTGAGCATAATGCAGACACGACTGGAGGTTTTGAATAATGTCACCCGTGAATATTAGCAATTTTTCCCCCTCTGATCAGGTTTCAGGTGTGATTATGTGCTGCTGGTTTCAAAGGTGTGTTGTAATGAAAGTGGATGGCTGTGGATGAAAGGGGTGTTCCCGTCCTCGCTGCCAAGTCCCATTCTTCCACCTGAACTCAATCAGCCATTCAGCCCATGTAGATGGAGCTTACTGTTGGCTCCTCATATTGGTTTCCATTGCCCAGAGAATAACTCTGCAATCAGTTCACATTTCTCCCCATATCCCTCTCAGGTTGGCTACATCTGCTCTCATTCAGGCCTCTGCCACTAGCAAATGAACAGCAGTCTTATCAGGGTCGAAATAGTGGCTGAGAATGACGTGATGTGATCAATTTTAGCTCGAGAATCATGAGTGCCCATGAAGATGTTAATGTCGTGACCATATTCCCCCATGCAGACTTATTTCTATGGTAATGCAACCATTCATATGCCGTTTCTAATATTTGCTTACAGCAAATCAATAAAGGCCAATGTGCTGACTGCATCCTGCACCAGATAAAGAATGTTGGAAATATATGCAGCGCGCATACATTCAACTCTGTAACAGGCATAGATTCGACATCATAGAAGTTTCCAGGGAAACAGCGCTCCATCATAAGTCTACCATTGCATCTTGAAATAGGTTTCAATCAAAGTGAAATAAATATCACCTGATGCGTGCAAATGAGAATCCAGAGGATAGTGTTATGAAGTAAACAATACAATGATCTTCCCATGAAAATGATGTCGGATACACTCCTGCGAGAGAATCACATCCAATTCTCTATGCAACAATGAAAAGAGGAGCTGAGTCTATTGTACCTGTCTTTCTGTCTGGCCCCAGTTAAATGCTGCTAGTTGTGTTTGATCTCCACAGAAGCCTGCTTTTGGCTCCTTTGCAAGGCCTTGCCACTTGGGTGCTGAACTGCTTCATTCCGGTTGCCTGTGTTTGTTTGTTTAACGCCAGGCTCTGCTTTCACACAGACATAATTAAATCAAGCCTAATCCACTATTTATGCATTCTGCTTCTGAATTATTCACACAACAGTTTTATGTGTTATTGCATTTTTTTTTAGACAGTTAGAACTTGTGAGGCTGCTGTTATTGAATAGAACTTCCCTCAAGATTGCTTCTTTTATTAATTAAGCCCCTCCCCCCCACGCAACACATGCAGCCATGTAAAAGCTGTGCTTGCATTTCTTTGCTTAAGCAAGTATGAATTTGCCTAATGCAACTACACAGTGTGTAATAAGAGTAATTATAGTGCCTCAAGGGAGTACATCAGCTTTCCAAGAATATTTGTGAAACATTCAAATTTCAGCGCGCGCACACACACACACACACACACACACA
>JAOXYL010000100.1:21915825-21929625 GCA_028564955.1 Terapon puta | reverse complement strand
GGGGCGCCTCGCTCCCCGGGCTGCGATCAACTCCGTTTACGCACGTTTACGCACCGTCATTTCTCCCTTCCTGGGGGTATACCTGGGAATAGAGGCTGAGCCGGCGACGTGTGTTTTGCTTTAGTTCTTATTGAAGGAAGCTGATTTGGCGAGCCCATCAGCACGTATGAGTAGCTGGCCAGACTTTCTTTTCGAACTTGAGCAGCTCCAAAATCAGCCGAGGTTCAGATGTGTGCAGCAGTGGGTTGTTGAGCTTTGGCAGTGGGGATGAGGGAAGTATTGAGATTTTAATTTAATACAACAAAGTGCTTTTTTCTTTCTTTTTTTATTTTTAAAAACGGATTTGATGAATGATGTTTGCGGCTGCTGGTGCATCTTGTGTTTCTGCTGGAAGAGCTGTGTACCTGCAATACTCAGCTCTCTTATTTGGCTCTTATTTGGTCTCTGTCACACATGCACACACTCTCTGCGCTCTCTCTTGCTCTCACACTTCAGTCAGCCTGCTGTGTGTATTCTTAGGTTAAACATTTCTTGCACAGTCACCATCCTCAGAAAGGTTATCATTGATGTCATTGTCATGACTAATGGTGGTTTTCAAGGGGGTGGCCATGATGTTAATGGTGATTGCTATCATTTATTTCATTATTCTCTATTTGATCAGCGCTTTAGAGCATCTTATAAGAGTTAATCTTTCCCCAGCATGACTTAGAGAGGGTGTTTCAGACTATGGTGGAAGAAAATATTTAGATATTTGACTAAAGTGGAAGTAGAAATAATTAGTTAGGTGAAAGTACTCATTATGCAGAATGGCCCATTAAGGAATAATGTATATATAATATCACTAGATTATAATTAGTAAAGCATTAATATGTACATTACTTATTATATTGTAGCTATTAAAAGACTTTATGTTCTGTTGAGCAGCTATCTATGATAATATTTTGTAATTTATTACTTGGTTCATATGTATTGTTAATGATGTCCATTAACCACAAAGTAACTAGTAAAGTGAATGTGAAAATAAATTTACTGGCAATAAATATAATATATTTTCCTTCACTATATATTATCATAGCATAAAATGGAAATATTCATGTAAAGTATAAGTACCTCAGAATTGTTCTCAAGTACAGCACCGTCATAAATGTACTTAGTTTCGTTGCACCAGTGGCTCCAGATGTGGGTTTCCACACTCTGACAGTCCAAGTGTGGCATTGTGTTGTATTCTGAAATAAACCACTCACTGTAGCCAGAGAGACTGTGAGGTTCAATATCAGTCTGAAAAGGCTGTGAGATCAGCTTGTGACCCCGCGGCCGCAAGTCAATTTGCCAATGCTTAACAGGCCGTCTTGTTTGATTCCTCAGGGGAGTAAGGCAAGCCAGCCCCTCAAACCTCCATGCAGACCGGGCTTCTCCCAGAACTTCTACACAGTGATTGTCTCGAGAGATGTACTGCACGGGCAGAGCATTCTCAAAGGTAAGTCTGCCGCTGCTGGATCTCATTTATTGACTGATCATATTTTCTCCTCTCTGCCCAGATGTGTCCCCAACCTCATAGCGTGATTGAGCGCGTAAGTGTGTGTCTCTGCGTGTGTGTGTGTGTGGGAGTGCTATATATTGTGGTTCGTGGCTCTCCATCACTCCCAGAGACGGTCTGAATGCACTGTGGCTGTGTCTGTGCAACATAAGCAGCTCATCTTGAGCACAGATATCCCGGCTTAAATCCCAGCAGAAAGAGTCGGTTGTTATGTGGTTCAGGTTGAAAAAAGAAAAATCCCACAATGTGATTAAACATGATGTGACAGCAGGTGTGTAATGCATCCTGTTCAAAAGTTGTCATTTGATATGGAGTTTCATTGATGAATGAACACCAGAATTACACTGATTGCAGTGTAAAACAATACATTTCTCCGTTTTTGATTGACTAAGCAGCAGGCTGACAGAGCCAACTAATTGAAATGGCCCGTTGCGTACTCTGCATGTATGCAGGTGGAAGACCCAAAGTTTTTTTTTTTTTTTTTTTTTAATTTAATTCCCTGTGTTCATTGTAATACATTTTCACAGCACTTTTATTCTTTCTGTTTTTCAGAGGGAATTCAATTCCGTTTTCATTCGCTCCATTTCTTTTCAGAGCAGGCGGTGTACTGAATCTGCTGTGAGATTCATCTCCTGCCATTTGGAGTTTCTTCAGCGTGTCTCCTCTATTTGCTGGTAAATTTTTTGCCATAATGGGAAAAAAAGCTCCTCCCATTCACATCTAAGGGTCCCAACTTGCATGACTGACGATAAAATAAAACCTTTAATGTTCCCAGGTGTGTGTCTATAACATAGACCACACTATATCTAAAGCTTTAAACTGCCACTGCGACATGAAAAATTACCCCCAAGATCAGGACTTTGACAGCGTTTTACAGATTTTCATATCTTCACTGTGGATTTCTACGATGAAAGCCAACAGACTTTGTGTTGGTAATATGTGTGCAATATTACACACGTGCTCCTGCTTCTTCCCTCTAATCCCTTTATATACTGCTACTCACACTTGTGGGCAGCATCTCAGCAGCGGTGAACAACAAGCTTAGCTCTCCCCTGACACTTTGCTTTTGTAGCCAAATATTTGTCTGTTGTTACGTGAAATGCTATTTGCCAGAAGGAAATGGCATTCTCATTGTAACAGCTGTTTGAGCATTTTCCGGCTGCGAGCAAAACAATTGAATTATTCTGGAGGTTATTTTGTTATTTAGGAGGCTGACAAGGACAGTGCGGTCAGTCAGTGGGGAGCAAGTTTGCCTGAAGGGGCCCAGGGCTCAAGGTTTCTGCCTGTTTGTAAATGGGCTGAGACGTCCTTACTAACCCAAACAATGCTAACAGAGGATGATGTGTCTGGACAGATAACGTATGTTGGGTCCTCCTCAGTGTTTGTGTGTGAGTGTTATATGCACATGTCCCGGGGGGTGGATGTTGCAAACACACTCACGTGACACGTCCTGTACGAATTATTTGCTAATGCATGAAAAAAAAAGAGGCTACAGCAAAGCTCAGCAGCATCATTTTGACGAAGCTTATGTGCTCCGTCCGCCTCAGCTTTGATCCCATATTACCTCTGCTTCCAGTCTGGCTTTCATTTTGTCTTTCCCTCTGTTTGTTCTTTGTGAAAATCAATCTGAGACGCATGCCGTCCTCCCAACTGGCCACTCAGAGGGATATGCGCTGCAGCAGCTTAAGTCCTCATGCAATGATGAATGGGCTGTGGCTAGCCTCGCTGAAGGTCTGTTTTCTATACAGTGGGAGACAAAGTGGCAGGAAGCCTTTAATACTAACGCCTCTATATGTATAACCTGAAACTGTCACATTCCAAGAAAATGAATGGGCTGGGGACGAGACGAGGGAGGGTCTGGGATGCTCCAGAGCTGGTTAGGGGGTTGCTGGACCACTGTGGGCCGTGGCTGTTGTCTCCCCAGAGAGACGGACAGTGAGCGATGGGGGAAGGACTGGAGAGCTGTGGGCCAGCAGGTGCAGAGTGAATCAGGCCTCTGTTTCCAGTCTTGAACAATGTGCGGACTGCAGTTTTTTTTCTTGCTGAGGTGGAAGAAGGAGTTGTTTTCCCTCTGTGTTATTGCTTTGACGATGTGTGGGCAGTTTAGGAGTGACTGCACGATGTTTTTTTTTATATCGAATTCATTAAAACCAAGCCGAGTTAATTGGATGTGTTGGACGTATTTTCCTTGATGCTTCAGTGGTAAACGCCTTTTTATCATGCTTTGCGCCAGCCGTACGCGCCACGCTGTGTGCTTCAAGGACCAGACTGGTGTCTCACCACGCGTTCCACAATTGCTGACCATTTTCCATGTTTGAATGTGTTACGTGTCAAGGAAGCAGCATCGGACTATCCGCACATCGTTATCTGCGCCCACTGTGTTGTTTATGGTTCACTTTTGATGTACAACATTTTGATCAATCAGATCTTTGTGAGGAACACAGCTTTAAGCCTTTAGTGAAGAGTTGACAGTAGGGAGATGACAGGAAATGAGGGGTGAGAGAAATGGGGAATGACATGCAATAATGGCCTCTGGCTGATGCGGATGTTGCAGTTCATGGTTGACGCCTTAATCCCTGAGGCTATTAGAGGAATCTAACCTGCCGTTTTATCTGCGCTCCAAACCAAAACCAAACTGATGAAACTGCTGAAAAAGATAAAAAGCTGTGTGTCAAACAGTATCAGTATCTGTCAAGGAAAGTGCTAACTTGTTTATAATGTGATTCCCACAATATGTGACCCCCACACACTGGGAATCACTGCCTTAACCCACATGAAAATATGGACATACTTGTTTTTTACCGGACAGTGGTAAAATGGAAATGAATGCAAAACCTATGCCACAGCCTGGAGACAGAAAAACATTCATAAATCTAAAATATCAGTGTGTGAAAAATGGTCAGCAGCGATTTAAATGGTAAAATATAGGTTGAAGATATGTTTTCCATGACATGGGTATGGTCCTTTAACCTTGCTTTTCTTCTATAATTTCCCCTGTAGGTAAAGTGAAGTGTCTGCTCAAGACTTGAAAGGTCATTTTTGAATTGTAATGCATCATTCATTGCCCCCTTTGGTCATTCTTTTGCTGGCTTTATAGGTTAAAAATGGTGTTATGGCTTTGTGGTTTGACCATAAAGGCCCTTTGTTTAACTAAGTCACAAATCTCTGCACTGCCGCTAAGTTGTGCTGAATAAATCATCCCATGCTCCCATGGAGATGTTTGTGTGAGAGCCGGGTCAGGATTGGAGGGGGAGACTGTGGCACACAGGCAAGCAGACAGCCGGGCGTTGAGTCGTGGTCCGTGCAGAGTCCCGCTGCGGGCAGATAAGCCATGAAAAGAAATATTCCAGTGATTGCACATCGCTGTGTAAACCATCACCTCTCTCCAAGAGCCGGAACAGACACCTAGGAACACGGACAAGGGGATGTGGCCTCAGCACAAAAGAAATTGATTTGAAATACAGTTCAGTCGGGATAGTGTCTCTTTAAGTCAGTGTCAACGCATATTTGAAAAGACAGCAGTGATGAGTTTCACCCTTTGCCCCTCGCTAGTCCTGAAAGGCCGACAACAACACTGCCCGGTGTGATTTAGACACCTGTCTGACTGCATATTTTGCTTCATGTCACCAAGATTTTCTGACAAAGAAAATGACTTTGATGGATTCACTGGATTGCAGCAACCCAGTTTTAGGATAAAAATCAATTTTAGCTTTTCAGTGGTGGGTTTTTAGAAATGCGGCAGATGGCCACTTTGTTGCGGGCAAATGAGCAGAGACATAATGATTATAAGTTAATATTTTCTGGCACACAGTATCACAAGAGATGAGCGTATTCCTTAAACAAGCCCACAATGTCTTTTTTCTTTTAATAAAGACTGTGATTTGCCATCTCGACTCCAAGCTGCCCTCTCATACACAGTGTGTTTGTTTTCATTTTTGGTCCCTGTCTTGTCTCTTGAATCACAGGAGATGAACTTTCTCCGTGAAAAAAAAAAAAAAAAAAATCTCTACAATTGGCTGTCTTAGATTTGCTAGTGAATTCATCCCAAGCCTTTTAATTTAATATGTGGTCTTTCCATTGCAGTCATTTTATAACTCTCTGTAGTGCAAGCAGGGGGGAAAAATGTGCACGCTGTACTTTAATCTAAAAGATTAATTTAAGGAGGATCATGCCTCCATCAGCTATATGCTTTCGGCATGGATTTCCTATTGTTTAATTCCATCTCTAAAAGTTACACATGCAAAATGACTTGTAACATGACCCCAATTAGACTACAGCGGGAAAATCTGGCGAGGAGCCATATCTGCTTTGAAACAGCCAGCTCGCGGTTCGCTGTGCTGTGGAGAACTTCTGACTCCTAACCTACTATTCAAAGTGACAGGGCTTTCATAAGTACGTCCAGGCCCAAGAACTGAGGGAGGGGGGTGGGATTACGTTTCCAGGCATTTGATAAGCGGGATGCCATTTTCCGTCTGACTCACGAACGTCTCTCTTGTCCTCCAGAGAGTCTTTCATCTCTGCAGCCAGGACCTGCAGTCTGTGGCGAGCTGATAGAATACAGGTGCACAAGATGAGCCACATCATTTCTCTTTATCTCGCCTGCCTTCTTACCAAACCAAGCTACGCTCCCATATCCCTCAAACTCCCCACAACATGACATACATGCTGAGCCAATTCCATCAAGCAAGCCACCCAAGATATAGTACATGCCACGGCACAATCCTTTTTATCCTGTTTTGTAGTCATTTCCTCAGTGGAGGTGGTAAGTAAAAAAGGGGTTTTGATAGATGGGAAAGCGGCTGTCAGCAGAAATATTATTGCCTCTTGTCAGGGCTTCCATGTGAATTGTATTAGTTCTAGTGCACTGATCTCCGCTGAGCTCCTCTCTCTGTGTACTAGTATTAGCTTTAGTCTGTTGGTTGGTCGCTGGGTCATGGCATGAGCTCTCATGGAGTTTCATTACCACACAGATAGTTTCGACGCACACCCTTCTGGTGCCCACCGAGAGACGGGCACGATTCATCTCGACCTCACCGCATTTCGACGGTGAGAAGTCAGAAGCGAGCCCGATGCCTGAGACTCCTGCTGCATTTTAAGAGTGCCGTGCACTGTCTCTGTTTGCTTTCTGCAGGGTGAGATTATGCAGTAGATCTACATTTCCTGACAAAATGGAGGTGAGCTAATTGTGCCCCGAATTCTGACCTTCAAGCTGAGCTAACCGCGATATTATCAGACCTCAGATTGCATCTGCGAGGGCTGGCGGCTGTGGGTTATATCATGGAGTGATTATAAAGAAGGAAAAAAAAAGAAACTAGGCACTTTTGATGGTGTTAGCCAAAAAGAGAGTCCTTGGCAAAGGATTAACGGATAAGAAAGAGACCATGTTGGATGAGGAACTAGAGACTTAATACTGCATTTATGGAGCTGAGACAAGGGCGAACCTAGATAAAAATTTGCATGGACAAAGTTTAAAGTGGTCTTTCTTTGTTAGAAACTGCATCCAAATTACAGTTTAACCCTCCTGATGGATGCCTCTCTGTGCACAGACTATGAAACAAATGCAGCAAAAAAGCAAATCTCTTAAAGAAACGAACACAAACCACGTCTACCATAGATGACCTTGTATGCTGTGAATACTATTTGCATTTGTTATCGAAAACCTTTTTGAAATTGACCACTCTCCCTCACAATCAATGTGTATTAGTGCTTTGCATCTCGGTGCACTTTAACGATCGGTGGCCTTGATTAAGGCTCTATTGGCTCTTTTGTTGCAGTGCAGAAATGAACAATTTTCCCACCAGGAGACCTCTGTTTCACCTTTTAGTTGTCAGTGTAACCCAGAATCTACCGGTTCATTACAAAGGTCCCTCCCCCCTACCTCTAGGCTTGCAGGATTTACATGCATCTGAATACAAATCACGTCCTCAGTGTTGGAGTGGTGTTTCTTCAGCTCAAATTATTCACTTACACGTTATCTCGCTTGTTTGTATTGTCATGACAGTGCACACCCTAGTGTCATTTAGGTGGATTATTGGATAGTTAATTATGATTATTACAATTAATCGCAAAAAGATGGGGTTTTAACTGTCGTAATCCTGCAAGAGAAACTGAAAAGAGGCGAGGAAGAACTGAGTTCAAACCTTGCCTGCCGACGAAATATTGCGGAGAAGCTCAGTTTGAACCAATTTTCCATTTCCGTTATCATCAGTCTGAAATTGTGGCCTTTCAAAGCTGCGATTGGCTTTGAGTCATGTCTAGCTTTCTTCTTCCAAGAAATGAAATGCGCTGGGAAATAAAACACAGGAATTCGCACACTGTATAGGCCATGTTTCTTTCTACCCATGTGCCTTTTACCAGCAAATTTCTCTTGTCGACCTCCATCAAGCCGGGCACCTGCTCCGCTTTTAGCCATTCTGAATTGGCTCTCTATTAGGTCACTGTACAGTGCTTGTTCAAAAAGTAATTACATTACTTCACAGCAGCAAAAGCAATGTGTTACGTTAATATAAGCAGGCAGCCTGCAGTTTGGAGGGATTTACTGACCATCCAGGAGTTAACATTAGCTTATCCCGGGCAAGGGCACGCAGCTCCCCAGAAACCCTCTCCCCTACAGTAAAGCTGCAGAGTTCACACACCATCCAGCTCTCAGCAAAACTAGATGCTTCCTCAGTGTGGGCTCACCCGTGGCTAATGGCACTGTAGCAAGTCAGCTAAAAAGACAACATATAACAAGACAACCCTGGAATTACCTGAAGCTGCAGTTGTTGTTTCCGCGAGTTCTCACACGTCCATCCCCTGTGCCGAGCTAACGCAAACCAGGCCGGTCTGTCTCATCACACGGAGGCACGCGCTGCAAAAAGAAACTGCATTACTGGGATTAGTAACCATAATGTAATTACAACATTTGTAATCTCTGACGCTGTTGTTACTGAAAAAAGAAATCACATTACTGTAACGGGTTAGTGAGTAATGTGTTACTGCCTGACACTGAATCACACTGAATCATTACCGATCACACTTTTGAAGCCATTCTTATGCATCATCCTTTCACACCAATTTTTTGTGCACTTGTGAAGCGCACCGTGGCATTTCCACAGACGTCAGCTTGCCAGACGGAAATGTATATTTTACCAGGAGTGCTGTGTGTGTCAACCACAGAGACTTGAAGTCCTCAGCACAATTTATGCATCTTTTATGTGCATATTTTATAACATGTGTTTAGTGAGTGCTGAGCTTTGAGAACCTGTGAGAATCCTCACCTATCAGCGCTGTCCTCCTGCTCAGCTCCACCAACCTCCTTGTTTTTTTCTTCCCCACCCCCATTTCTCCCCTGAGTCAGGGGCTCAAAGTGACATATAGCTGCTCACTTTATTGATGAATTATGGCCAAGCGTTTTGACCTTGTGTTGCCACTTGACCTCACATGTTCTCCAGCACTCATATCCTCAGTCTGCAGGACCAGAGGAGATGAAAAACACGACCCAATCAAAATGATTTACGTTTGGTTTGACTCAACACATAGATCCTTCTAAGCTGCAGCTAAATGCATCTCCAGAGGGCCACTCTGTATTGTACTGTACAGCCATTTCTGAAGCCATAGGGCTTTTGCTATTCTATCAGCCTTAATTAAAAGACTACACTGTCAAGATGCCTTTGTTCTACAAACTCTAATATCAAAAAGTCCCTCGCCAGAGAGCCGCTTGTGCTCTACTTTGTCCTTTGGATTTACTCGGGCTGGAATCTATATTTGATCAGGGCGCCCGCAAGCTCTTGTTTTTACCATTTTCTCTTGTTCATTTTTGTTTAATGCGTAAACACAACACACTGTTTATTTATTTATATAAAAACACAGTATATTTTGTGTATTGTGTGTATTTGCGTGTTTGAGTGTGCATATGTTTGTAGGCAGCGCTCCATCCAGAGGGTGATTATCTTAAATGGAGAAATTAAAGGATTACAAACCAGCCCAGTAATCCAGCTGTCAATCTCATGGCTCATTAGTAAGCAAAAGAGAAGGGATGAGGGAGAGCGAGACTCACTCTACAGTGAGTGAGAGAGAGAGAGATACAGAGAGAGAGAGACATACCTTTTAATAGTAGTAAAGACGTAAACTTGTCAGTCAAATAGGACGGGAGGATTTCTTTCGTCCCATATTAATTAACAACTTTCATTACGACAAAAGAGGCCTGGATTTCACCTAAGCAGCTGCGACAAAATACCTCACAGTTTCAGAAATATTTTTGGGTGAGATTTAATTGTGAAATTCAATTTTCCACCGACTGTTTAAATATAACAAATCTGATATTCATTAAATGACTGATTTTGATGTTTATATACTAAATGAAAGCAGCACGAGGCTTCGATCATTCTCATCATATCTGTTTAAAATTAGATTATTTGCAGCCTTGATTGCAACTCGGGCTCATACCGGTTGTTAGAGAAAGAAATGTTGTCGTGCTCCTCCCCTGTTCGGGCTGAGCACATTAAAGTGCATTAGGATCTGCACCAGAGAATTGCTCCTTTCATGAGAATCCATATTAAGGATTCACATTGTTATTGTACCTCTCACTAGTAAAAATTCATATGCCAAGTGCAACCAGAGTTTATTTGGGACCTGTCTCACCGTCGCTGCTGTTCGCGGTTTTAAACAGCAAGTGAATGAGCGCGACTACAATGACATCTACAGCAACATAAACTGCGTGTGTGTGCTGTAGATTAGCCTTGGTGTTGAAAGATATACACTGTCTCTGCCATTTTTCACCAGGCTCTGAGGCACATAAAAGAAACGGTTTGGGAAACGATGGCACCATAAAAGAAAATGGAAACACAAATCCTGACTCCATCATGGAAAAAAGGGGGAAATTGCATCTCCTGTGGTGGTGACGCTTTTTGGATTTGATTGTATCAATTTGCTGTCTATTTTGATCTAAAAAGCGGGCCGTGTGCAGGCTTATTTGCTCATACACAGTGACTTGTTGATGCCTACAGCTGAGAACTATTTCTTATGCAGCTCATCTCGTCTCATTTAATTTGAAACTCTTTTTTGTTTTTATATTTCTTTATAGATTGCACTTTTCCCATTTAGGTGTCTCTGTTTGAGTTTTCAATCTGTTTTCTTTTCCATGAAACTTTCCGGGTAGGACTTAAAATAACACATTTCTTTTAACCTTTTTGTCATGCTTCTAGGTGTATTATGGGTTAATTTGAGCTACTAGTTATGTCTCGAGCAATGAGAAACTTGCTTTGTCGAAAACATACTTTTTGTGCTCCGGCAGAGGGAACTCATACTTTCTACAGACTGTCTGTTTGAAAGAGCTCGTTCTAGTTTGGATTCAGATGGCTGATTTGGAAATCACAATACGGAGCCATGCTTCGTCCTGTTGTGATACAGATTTGTCTGTGGAAGGCCGACAAATCTGCAAATATGCTTTGCTGACCAGAATAAACAGCAGATATTCTGAATTGTAATACAACTTAATCCATTCTATTTCCTGGTGTTTCTCATCGCCTGCTCTAATGTCAGTAAAGAATGTAATGTTTTTAGGTTTTTATTGCTTACTTTGCTTTCTATCCATGAACACATTATCTCAGCTGTCTGCGTGCCTCTTCCTCTCTCTGAAAACCTGAGGGAGCTCATCATGCTATCTCTGACTCCCTTAAGAATCCATTTCCTCAAAAAATGAGACACCAAACAAAGCGCGACTTACTCGTCTGATTTATATTTAGAGCTGCACTCACACAGGAGCAGGTCACATATGCAACTTGTATCCTACACACATACACACACTCACACACTCTTTAACACTTGCTGTGGAGGTTAATTCTGCAGAGGACCCTGTGGGTATGTGCACAAATGTTAAACGTGCCATCACACCATTATTTTTGACCTCGAGATGGGTTTCTTCTACATTGTCATAATCTACTTGCAGACCTGGAAATTTCTGATCTCTGCAGGAGAACATGCACGGAGTTAAACTGCCAGGAAAAAAAGAGATTCATTTCTAAATCTGATTGTGCCTTTTGTACTGCTCGCTTACTTCTTGACATATTTGTGTGCGATGTGGATAGAGGCGCATTGCAAATACCCATGAGAAGATTATAGCCATCGGCTAGCAACAGTCAGAAATCCACATGAAACATCATTACCATGCCAAAGATGTCCCAGTTGCGCACACAAACGTGTCTTTTGTTGTCTCTGCATAACAAGATGGATTTTTTTCAAATATGCTTAAGCTTGACGTTTGACATTCTAGTCTTTATTTAGTGAGAGACTGGTAATTCATAGAAGTACAGAGGAAAATCTGGGGTTGAGAACCCACTTTTTTGATTGAAATATGGGAGCAAATCAATATAGCCCTCCTTTTTGCCGGCAACGTGCAATGCAGACACACGCTGGTAGCATCGATCACAGCTTCAGAAGAATCACAGTTTTCCTCTCCTGCTCCACTCTGTCTCTCTGTGTGCCTCTCTTCCCCTCTCGATCTCTTTCTCTTGTCTCTCTTCTCTCTGTTGCCTCGTATAGGTTTTCAGATAAAAATAATAGCTCTGAGAACCAACAGAGAAGAGAGGCATAGAGGAGGAGGAGGTGGTGTGGGGGGGGTGTTGGTGACAGTGTTTGTGCTCTGCACCACAGCCCAGCAGTAAGACAATAAGAGGCAGTCTGACTAACTGTGGCCTCTGGGAATAGAAGCCTTCTTATTGCCATAAACAGCAATTTAGCCTGGGTAAAAGAAAAACGGATGCAGCCATATTACTGTGTCATCATGATTACAGCCACCACAGGGCTGTGGCAAAGTGAATGATGGCTGTTACAGCCAGGCAGCTATTTAAATGCACTGTCAAATTTATAGCTGCGTTAACCAATCTAACATCAAGGCTAATCCAAATGATGACACGTCAGAGCTGCCGCAGATAAAATGAGAGATGTTCGACGCCGGTTCTGTAGTTTGGTGGTCGTTTATTGCCGTGCCTCTGTTTGTTAAAAGCGGAGAGGCTTATGCCAATGGAATTTGCATACAATAGCTCATGTCTGTGCTGAAGCATGTAACCTTTTGATTTGCAGCCCACAGGTTACTGGCTGAACATGCTGTAGTCATTTCCAATGTACCTGTCTGCGCTCTAACCGGAGGACATGGAAAGCTTTGAACAGCTCTCTAAAAGTAACATTATGAAGCCGGGAGTTAAACGTCCTGGTTGTATAAGCTCTGCTGCGCTGCGGGGCGGTCGGCCTACTGCGCATAACTCACCTGTCATGAATAAACATCCACCAGCCGTAGATATCTGGTGGGTTTCCTGATTTCATGCGGTGATTCACAGCTTGATTTACATTTCTGTTATGCTCCTCCAAGACTTTATTGAACAATTGAAATAACACGCCACGCTTTGACCACAGCGATGGTCCCTTCCTGTTATTTTTAACTGATAGCTTTGCATGCCTCGGTCAGGTTCAGGGCCCGCGGAGCTCATTATCGTAGTGCTAGGGTGGATGTTGGCAACAGTACAAGACCCTCTTCCACCTTCAGGCGCTGCAGCGTGTTGGATGCGAGGAGGAGTTGGATGAAGGCCTGAACATCAGTGAAGCCACATGTGTGATCAACGCGGCGAGCTGCATAACACGCTAAACAAAAGACCACGGAACGGACTTAAACTACAAATGCATTAAACATGTTGTCAGCCTCAGTGTGTGCAGAGTTCATTTCCCCTTTCGATGTAGTACTCTCTGTGAGTCACTGCCGAGATGTTAAAGTCAGATCAAATGCCATGTTTGTAATATAACACAAGTTTCTTTAAGTGGAATCTCCCACTGCATCAGCAGGTCAGTGTGAAAACAACAGGGTTATTATATTGGACAGTAAGTGACTTAATGAACTGAGTTAGTGAATAAATAGTGAGTAAAATGGAAATCTCTATCTTGGGTGGGAGTTTTAATGTTACAGCTGGTCTGCATATCATCCTCAGTGTGACTCTGTGGATAAATTCCAGCTGTCAGATGCTTTCCTTCTTGGACATCCACTCTTGTTTTTTTTGCTTCCTGTGTTGCACATTGTTATTTATCATCATTATTAGGGATTAATCCACATCACGTTAGATCTTTTTCTTCCTTTTGAAATGGTCCAAGTGTTAGAGGTTAGTCTTTGTGGCTGCACAGTCAGTTTAGCTGTGTTATTAGCTGTTATGCCTCGATTACTAGCTCCCATCACACATCTCCGTTAACTGTCCCAACTTTTCAGGTAGAGCATCTCTTTCAGGGAAACATAACTGTCA
>JAOXYL010000100.1:21888802-21910058 GCA_028564955.1 Terapon puta | reverse complement strand
GGCCCGTGTCTCATGCATGTGAGACAGCAGTGAGGGGGGACCAGGGGAGAGTCAGAGGGGCACAAACTGTCCTGAGACGCAGCGAATGCAGACCTTCCTCCTCTCTCTCTCTCTCTGAATTCATCGCCATCCTCTGTCTATTCATTGCTCACTCCCTTTCCTCGCTGCTCTATTTTCTATTGTTCACTGACGACCTTTGACCTTTCGCCCCACTGGCCTCTTTCCTGCATAAACTCATTCCATTAACAGTAAGTTACTTCATTGAGATAATTCACAGGCAGTCCGTTAAGGTCGACTGTGTTGAACTTGAATTATACTACTGCCAAAATTTTTCATAATTACATTCAAATGGACTACGCGCGGGGAGGCGGGGGCTCATTGCTATATGATATGTGTTCCCTCTGGTTTCTCATTATCGTCGCTCGCTGAAATGCCACCAAATGTGACATTTAGCCCATCCGGAGCACTGTTTCATTTCTGCAGAAAAGGGTTTGGATGCTACATGATTAAACTGTAGTCATCCTCGGCGTACAGTCAGTGTCCACTATCTCTTCGGGAAGCGTCGAAATGAGGCCTATAAGGCGGGTGGAATGCCAATTTCTTTCGGGGCGAAAGTCATCGGTAGCTGGAACGCTAAATCATTACTCTTTAATTGAATTGGAGTTGTACTATTTTTCCTGGTTATTTGCTGGAACAACAGAATCACTTCTCATCAACGCGGACATGTCAGAGAGAGAGAGAGAGAGAGAGAGAGAGAGAGAGAGAGGCCGTGAGTGAGAAATTCCCGCGTGGCCTGTCCATCCCCAAGCTCGCCGCATTAATGAATGAGCAGAACTCGCCCGTCACTCTGGAATTGGAGCACACACACACACACACACACACACACACACACACACATACACACACACACACAACAATAGCCCTCTCCCTTATGAGGAGCGCAGTGCAGGAGGGCTTCAATTTGCCTCTCCTCTCCCACAGAGCTTGGCATTCAGTAGAGCGTTCCTTATTCAGAGAAAGCATCCGCGGCAAAATAAAACTAGTGCCATCTGCTCCATCTCCCCTTGCTTCCCGCCACAAAGCAGATGATTATCAACTGGAGCCTGCTCAGCTTCAGCGGAGCACTGGAGCATCTCAGCCAGCAACCAAATATCAACTGTCTGAATTTGGGAACTTTTGATAAGTCGCAGGCTTCCTGTTTTGCACTTTGATTTTCTGCAATGTGCTTGTTCTCTGCAGACACGATCTATTGACATTTCATGCAGTACAACGAACTCTGAAATACCATATATAATTACATTTTACGTAACTCTCTGAATGGAGGACTCTGTATTCTCCGTTGTTAGCAGAAATACCATGGTGACAGGGTGCTTTGCGTCCAGGAACAGTGTGTGCTTTGAGGGCTGAGACATTGCCTTTTTTTCCCCCCATGGCCAAAGGATAGCCAGAAACATAAGAGGACACTTAAATGGAGACCACAGGGGTTCGTTCGTACCCCCCCGCGCTTGTTTCTATGGAAAGTATGTATCTCAGCAGGCCACTGTGTCGCATGTAGCGTACAAGCAAGACTGCTACACACTGAAACACTGCTGTGGTTACACATGTAACTTCTGTTGTCTTATGAGCCAGTTCAGCAGAGGATAAAGTCTTTAAGAGGAGGGTTGTATTATTCTGTATTTTTTGTATTTTCAATAGAGGCAATGAAAAGACCAAAAACCAACAAGGGCCAGATTTTAATGCGAATATGAACAACTTTATTGATCCAGAAGGAAATTGTTGTGCCAGAGCACAGGAAAAAATAATTACAATAATAAATAATAAAAAAATGCCTAAACAGTAAAAATAAGAGATGAAGAAATACAAATACAACTATAAAGTGTATCACGTAACAAGATAAGATAAGGAGTGCGCAGGAGCTGCTGTATAAGAGAATGAGCCAAGTCTGAGACATTTGCATTGATAATAAACTATTTCCAAGAAAAAAGATATTGCGCATGAAGAATGTTACACATAATAATAGATTATTGTATGAATATACTTTCACCTATAAAACTATGCCAGTGTACATATTTACACATAAGTAGAAAAGAAAAATAGTGCATATTATGCTTATGAACAGATATATACAGATATATTGCAATTCTTATTTACAGTGTGTGAGTGTCTGAGTAACCAAAACCCTGAAATACTGAATTTGTTCCTGGAGTGCCATGCAGCTCAAAAAACAATTAAAAATACATCAGTTTATTTTCAGTCAGTCACACATGCACATATGTCCTTCTGCCAAAATAGTCCTCAGCAAGTGCACTATTTGCAGCTGTTTGACTAATGTTTGCTTAAAACCACAGTGCTTGGCTGTTTTAGGAAATTATTTACCCTTTTCTGAAAATGAACGGATATGTTTGTGACCCGTTCTGGTCTTTAAGAATCGACTTGGAGCTTAGCGCCACAGAGAGGATTAAGAAGTCAAAAGGCACTGAGAAAGAATAATATTGTTTGTGAGGGCCTTTTCATGGGATTTGAAACCTCTTGTCAGCCTTACCCTTCGATCTGAGTCTCTTAAAAACACCTAGATGACAAGGACTGTGTTAATCAGTGGTAGAAAAGTCCTTAGATCAGTAAGAAAACTGCCTTGAAAATATACTCAATTGCAGTTAAAAATGCCATTAAAGACCCATTAAAAGTGCAAAGCTTAACCTGCAAATTATACTAACAGTAGTAGTAGTTGAATAAAAACTGCAATAATTCAATCTGTAGTGAAGTTTATTTAGAAAGTAGCATAAAATAAAAATATAAATACTTCAGCATCAAAATTGTACTCAGTTTCAGTACTACGTTACACAACAAAAAAGTACTGAAGTATATAAATGAATTTATTGTGTGTAGCACATTCATAGCCTCCCTCCCTGTCGCCGTCTCTTTCTTTTGGATAACAACAGTAGACCACAAAGAATCTGGGAGATTCCTCGGTGCAAACATCAAATGCAGCATCATCCACTGCAGCATTTAATGTGAAAGCCCCTTTTTTAATGCAGATTGGTGGCATTCTCTTTGCTTGTCACCCTCACACAGTTTGAGACAAGTGTATGTCCTGCCTGTCATTGTACATACAATGTCCACCCTATCACAAAATGGATTTTCAGTAGGAAAGGCTCCCTCCCATCCGCCCTAATCCGATTTGCAGCCTATTTGTATGCTTTATAAAAGCCTTAAAGTCTGCCGCTTGGCTTGGCTAGTCTTTTTTTTTCTTTTTTAACATCACTGATGTGGAAGACAGAGATGACACGAGGACAGGGGGAGAAAGTGGAGCAGAGAGATAGAAGAACAGGGATGCAGACATGGAGGGACAGAATGTAACGCAGCGAGGCAGCCTTACCGAGCGAGAGAGACAAACCAGCATGCAGACAGGACGACACACAGCTACTGCATAGTCTGCACCGTCTCTCCGCCGCTGCTGTTTTTCTCCCAGGCTGAGAAGCTTAAGCTGAGTAGCTTAAGCAATCATTTATCTACCATTCATATGAAAAATGGAACACATGCCAACAGACAATGCCACACGCGGTAAACACGGAAACATACACAAACACGGAAAAATAGAGACAGGAGAGGTGGCAGATGAATCATATGAGGGGATTTCACAGCGAACCAATTATCAGCGCCTCCATCCGTGTGAGGCCGGATCATGGCTTGAGGTGAGCAGAAAGGATGGGAGGTTACAGGGATTAGAGCCCACAGCAAGGAGCAGCAGGAACAAGGCCGCCACAAAAGAAGGATGACCAAGCCCTCGGAGAGAGAGTTTTTAGAGGTCAGCCTTTGAGGAAGGAAAGCTGCGGATCATAAACAACATGCGGGCTTATTTTGTAGAGGCTGTTCCAACAAACCGAGACACCTTCAAACCTGTTTACGTCCTGTTATGTTGCGCCGCAGTGCCTCCTTTGATAACACCAGGTGAAAGAGCCCAGACTGAGCCCACCAAGTTTCCAGCTGTCACTGTTTGTGTTATTAGTGGAACTCTGGAGAAACAAGAGAGCGGACTGAAAGGAGAGTCAGCTTTGCTCCACGTTACGAGGAGGCACTACGCCGGAGCTATCTGCTGCCAATCCCCCTCGTTAACGTGCGTGCGTGTGTGTGTGTGTGCGTGTCAGTGCAGTGCGGGGGATTGCACATGTGTGAAGACACAGTGGGAACACGTTGCGTTCACATTCATTAACAGTTCATACTAGAGAGCATAATTAAAAGCTTGCTGTGTTTGTAATTACCCTGTTGCACCTGTTCCCCCACTACATGTCTCCTCTGCCCACAGTGCAACACTCACTATCGCATCCTCTCGTAGGTGATGCGAAGGCTTGGGGGCACAATTTATTCTTTAAAGTTAGATGAGATTCATAAAGTAAATCACAAGAGTCATTAAAGCGGATCAGAACAAGAACAAATGGGAACATTGGGGCGACCCAAAAGCAAACCAAATGCAAATCGCAACAAGGATGCAAATATTTAAAAGTGGTTCCTTTACAGCACAATGCTTCACAGTTTTTTTTGGCAATTTAAAGGAGGCAGATTAATTGAAACCTTGTTTAAACAGCAGTGTGATGAACCATTTCTCACACATAAACGTGTTACACTCAATGCAAGCAAACATAACATAACGTGCAAGTTTGATTCTTTGAAGAAAAGACATAAGAGGACCAACGGCTGCCCTTTAAAAGGGGCGTACAACACTGTGTGTGTGTTTGTGTGTCTGTGTGTGTGTGTGTGTGAGAAACATTTATACAGATTTGAGGGCGTGAGAAAGCGTTTCACTCAAGGGCCCCTCTGATGCGTAGTGACACCTCAATTTGGTATTTTTGAAGAAGTGCAGCACCAACAGGAGGGGGGAGGCCCAAAGGAATCAGCCTGGGACTCTGCTGGACTCAGTTTGTCGACCCACCCCCAGGGAAAAGAAAAGAGAGAGAAGAGAGTGAGACTATTAGAGTTAAGGCAATGAGGACGAGCTGCGAGATGATGTTTCATTAGCTTAGGTATTACTCACGAGTGTTGCTGTTTCTCTCAGCTGTAAGCTTTGTGTGTTTTCCTGCTGTGGTCGGACACAGCCAACTGCTGCAGTTGGAGGGAGAGGAGGGTGAGGGGAAGAGAGAGAGGGAGTAGGAAGAAGGATGAAAATGAGACCTGTGAAGCAGCAGAGCCTTCAAAGGGGTTTTCTATTGAGTTAGTGTTGCACTTTTAGGGGACTCAAAAGAGACACATTTTAAAAAGAATCGTCAAAATATTCTGACTCTTACATGGCTTTTTGGATTAAGATAAAAAATGCTGGATGCTACATTTCCCACAGTGCAACTTGATCTGCTGGTAAACAACTAATACTGTTAAACTCTGCACACCCGGTTCATAACGCAACTTCCTGTAATAGATTTTTAGCCAAATATGACATGATGATATTTTTTCAGTAGTGCCCCCTCTCTGCATCTCTTGGTAATGGGACTGAACTAACATGGAAGTGGTGTGTAAAATCTGTGGTCAGCCCTTTAAGAAATGAGGGCGTCAGTGGTAAAAGGTGGGCAGGAAAGCCGAGGGAAGGATGGGAATAAAAGTGGTGATTAGGAAGCAAATAATTGAGACGTGTGGAAACAAATGATCTGATTAGGTGTAGTGACTGCATTACTTCTCAGTTAAAACCTATTTTGTTCTGACACTGACTGACAGCAAATCCTTCTAGAAACTTATGAGGTCAAAGGTGGATGAGTAATGACTCGTCGGCACAATTAACAAATGGATAATGGCTCCCACCTCCCACCTTCCCCTGATCTGATGGCTTTGCAAAGCAAAGCCCGGTAATGACACTAGTTTCATTCAGGCCACAGTGGGAATTTCTTTCGGCTGTCTAGCATAATAATGACCATTTGGCCAATTTTCTCTCTTTTATCAGGCGTAAGCTCCCTTTTTGTCTGTGACTCAAAATGTGTCCTCCAGGTAAAAAGGTCTCTTTATGGGGCATGATTTAAGACCATGGTCACACTAAGCTGCCTACATTTTAAAACACATCTTTTCTACCGTCCACATGAAGATTGTGATTTTCACACCTCAAAACACTTTAACACTTTTTAAAGTATTTGAAAATGTCATGTTGCATTATGTATGGAGGAAAAAAAAGCCTGCTCCAGCATGATGGCGTATGCTTTCACAGCTAAGGTCGGGTGCTGTGTGGCAGTCGGGTGATACCTCCAGCTCTCTGTGCCATGGCTTTTTTTTTTGCCATGAATGCCAGAATCGTGCAATACATGTTGCGTCAGCTGTGCAGGAACATAATATAAGGCCACCGAGAGCGGGAGGTGACAGA
Organism: Terapon puta; assembly: GCA_028564955.1. Taxonomy (NCBI): domain Eukaryota; kingdom Metazoa; phylum Chordata; class Actinopteri; order Centrarchiformes; family Terapontidae; genus Terapon; species Terapon puta. Next base: position 21,903,724 of record JAOXYL010000100.1, on the reverse strand, counting down.
GAGGAGGCTCAGCCTGCTGAGACTCAGAAGTCGCTGGGCTGCCTGTCACACTTCTTAACAGGAAATGGCACGGCTCTGCGTTTTGCCATAGTGGAGAAGGAATAAAAATGCTTGAATTCATTTTTCAGCTGTGTTTATGCAGGTGTGAACAGATTTTCTAATGTTACTTGAGAATGCTGGTGTGAACACAGAGTACAGAATTTTACCGTGGATATGGCCTAAAACGCCACCTGATGAGACATCTTGCATTTCAAGTCAGTTTTTTATAACTGCTTTAGTATTTCTCGTCCGCCTCGCTGAGAACAAACAAGATAAACCAGGGACAAAACAGCACCAGGGGCGTGGCGTGCGAACAAGGTCGGCAATTAAATGTGTCTGAACAGACTAAATACATGCCCTCTATATTAGCAAGTAGCTCTGGGAGACAGCCGCTCTCATTGTTTAAGCTTGCAGCACCCATGGGGGTTGGTCAGGGTGAAGAGTATCAAGTTTATACAGAGGATGAATAGAAAATTTGATAAAAGCAACAAGTGTGACCCCACTTTATACCGGGGCACGTTTATCTTTCAGACTGATGGAAGAAGGTGTGAAGAGGTGCCCCAGGAGGCCACGAGAGAGGGATGGCGAATAGGCAGAATCCCCACACAAAGCCTGGCATTATTTTAGAGCCGAAACCTCCCCTCTTCCCCCCAACACTACCCCCCCACACCCCTTCATCCCCGCCCCACCCCCTCCTGTGGGAGACTTGGCTGAATGCGCCTCTCCAGGAGCACAACTCAGTCAAGGCAACAGTGCTTAGCTATTCATTTATCTGAATAACAAGTGGAATGAGGCGGAGAACAAAGTGGAATTGGTGCAGGTGGGGAAACAGTGTCTGTACACAGGCTCAGATGAATACTCTGACAAGGAAAATTGAACAGATGACACTACACCCCTCGTGTTGATCTTACTCAGACCAGTCGTGGGGTTATAAAGAGGCGTAGAGCTGTAATCCTGTTGAGGCTCCCTGGGATTTGATGTAAGAGCTTTCCCCCGCGCTCATCCTCCACTGTAGATCCTGTTGAAGTTGCAAATTGTTTTAGCCTCTTGGCTTGGCTAGTGTCTCCCTGGCCTTCCTGACTTCCTACATTAAGCTGGCAGCAGCACAGGAGGAGCTGTCCTACTTCCACTGGAGCTGTGCCCCTTTGCACGGTTTTCTGGTACGCTGCATCTGTGTTTTGACTTAAACTGGCGCCCACTTGTGCTACTATTAGAGACGTTAAAGACACACTGCATTCGCAGCACATGCACGGTGCACCCGTGGGGTGTCACCTTTGTTGGACGATCTCAGCATTTCTTTAAAGAGATTTCTCACAAAGAATCCTTGAAGTGGCACTGATTCTCGGATAATGTGTGGTTAAAAACCCAGGTGAGGACTGCTGAATAATTTGCTCACATTGAAGACTGTGATGCCACAGCCTATCAAAAGTTCTGTTAGCTGCTTGAGAACTCCATAATATCTGCCGATGTAGCTGCATCACTCAGCCAGTCTGAAGCCACTGCCAGGAGGCTGTACACTTGCACAGCATCCTATTGCAGCCCCCTGCCTGCTCCCTACGGCCTGGACGCCTGTTAGTACACTGGCAGGGAACAAGCGCTTTAGCCCACCTAAGAACAGGTGATCCTTCACAGATGGAAGAGGCTGCACCCAGGGGAGTTCACGCTCTATCGTTTGCATCTTTGGCTCATAAATCTTTTATAAAGGATGTCAGTTTTGCTTACACAGAGGGGAGGCAAATGCCCCTCAGGACCGGGATGAAATACAGGTACAAAAGGCTTCTGCAAGCTTTACTTGGTTTGTGCGTCTCATAGCTTGTGTGTGAGGGGGCAACTTTCTTTGTGTTACACTTTGTGCAACTATTCTTGATCCTAATTTGGTGCGCGTTCCCACTTAAATGTGCTTATCATGTCTTACAGCATATTTACCATACTAATGGAGTAACCATTCAGATGCAAATGAGTAAAGGCTGTTTGGAATGTATCCAAATCCCCCCTTGCATTACACTGGATTCCTGAATCACTTACTTTGAATATGTATTCTAACCCAAGTATTACTTTGCTGGAGTAATATTCTGCTGCACAAAGGCAGCAGTGTGTGCACATTATTCATTCTCGGTGACATATTTAGATATGAATGCATTTAGTTGAAGACAAACAGAATGACAAAACAGATTCCATTTAAGACGCTTAGCAATGTGCAAACACAAAATCCAGCCCCTGTGTCCTTCTTTGTCTCTCTTTCTTTATTTTCCTCTCTCCGTCTTTGAAGGAGGTGATGGCTCATGGACTGTCTCCTGTATCGTGGCTCTAACTGCGTATGACATCAACGCTGTTTGCTTTGATCTAACCGTCTCTGGCAAATGGCTTTTTCTGAGGCGAAGCAGTGAAATTTAACACATTTAATGGGGAAAAGCAGGACTGTTAGGGAGTCACGCTGACGCACGCGACTGGCTCGCGCTGTTCTCGGCTTTATCATTCTGTCAACACCGCATCGTGCAGACGACCAGTTGGCCTTCGTAACCTTCGCAGTTGTTCTGATAAGCTGTTTGTGTTACATGCGTACATATCGTGAATCTTTTAGCTTCGGTCACCTCGGCAGTAGGAGGGGATGGAACATGTCTGCAGGGAATAATACAGATCCCCGCATACAGATGTACTTTTGTTCACAGCGGAGTCCCACATCGTACGAATAAGAGGGACAATTCAAACACGAGCATGTATCGGCTGCACAGCTCTGGGTCCTCCTGTAAATGTCAATGTGCATTTACGCACAAAGAGAGCCGGTGGGTCCCCTTGATAATTTCTGCCACCCTGAAGACATTGTTGCCATGTAATTGTATTTGTGCAACTCACCTGTTTGCTGGGGGAGTGATACCGGCTCCGTAAATCGAATTAAGTCGTTTATTCCGCCACTAATGAGTGATTTAATGATATAAGTGTGCTGGGCTAATGCCAACCCGCGGCCATAAGGAAACAACGTCCCACTCGGGCGGACTTGCCAGCCAAATGAACGCCATTATTGCTTGTGCGCTGCATGAATGGAGATGATGAACGTGGATTAATCACTCTGTCTTTTCCTCCAGACTTCTGTGTTTGTTTCTTCGTTTTCTCCCTCCATCCCTGCCCGTCTCGCACGCCCTCCTCGTCGTGATGCTCGCCGCGCTCATTGCCGGATCCCCGTCTCGCTTTCAGATAGCCGGCCTGTCTTTCTTCATAATTTCTTCCGTTCTTGTTCGCAGCCTCTCTCTGTCTTCGCCAATCTCTCTATCCATCTGTCCATCCATCAGAATTACCCATTTTTTCTCCCCCACGCAATAATATTGTGCCTCATAGTCAGGCACAGGGCGGGGAGGTGAAAACATATCAGCTGTATTAGAGATGGACGTTAGTTACTTTGCCAGGATATTACAAGCCTTAGGCCGCGCGTGGCGTACAAATAAACTGCCACTAGATGAAGAGAAATGCAATGTTTGTTTAAATTTTTTATTTTTTTTTATGATACTTCCCTCAAGCTGTTTAATGCAATTTCTCTCATCATGCTCCTGTAAACTTCTATTGGATTTCTGCTGTACGCCATGGAATGATTAGCAAACATGCAAGTTTCAGCATCAACATTCGCGCCTGAGAGAGGCTGGCGGGGTACAACAGTTGGGCAACTTGATCAAGCAGAGTGGACTAAAAAGTATTTTTTCACCGTCCAGCCTTAAAGCAACAGTAAGAGGGTTCAGTAATACATCTTTTTTCTCCGTTGAGTTGAAAGGAGAGTGAGAGTAAATGACTATTGATTGGCCAGCCGCAGGGTTGGGGTTCGCGGCCTACTAACTGCTAGTCTGGCTGAGTGGCTATTATTAGCATTGCTCAGCATGTCGTGCACGACCCAGGTAAGTGGCTGTCCCTGACAAATGCTGTTTGCCAGCCCAGTCCATTATCTGTGGGGAGCAGGATGACCGCTGGGCCTCACTGCTAATATGCAAGGAGATGCTTATCAGTTCAAATTAAGAGGAGGCCCTCCCAGAGACCAAGGGATGTAATTGTTTTTGACAAGCCACAGCCCCACAGCCATGAACCCTCCAGAGAGAAAATGGATGCAACTCTTTACACTGGAGGACGCGGAGGGTGAGGGCTGAAGCGGGCGCCCAGCGAGGCGGCCCGCTCACATTCCCGTGGGTCTGTGCTGAGGTTAATCAGTTACTTCTGAGGGTCCGTCACAAGGATGCAGATGAGTTTCTCTCCCACACTGTGTGACAACGTAACTGATCTAATATGGCATCAGATCAGCTGCGCTGTCAAGACATGGCAGAGAATTAGCTGACATTTTAGATTGTATGGCTGCTCGACGCACTTCTTAGGGCTTTGAGCTTTATTAGGCAGTTTGAATTATGTAAAAACAGAAAACTGATATGACATGGCCCAGATTCGAAATCAAAGTGCTTAGAAGGCGTGGTTTCCCTGGCGGAGTCAGCAGGACAACAGATTTAGTTTTAGCTTTAAAAAGGCGCCCTCAGATATCAACTTGATAAAGTTGTTTGCTCTCTAAGTCACTTGACTGAAGCGGCTTTAAATGTAAAGCTCTATTTTTGCAGCGTCGAAATGTCTGTCTTAACAATTCATGAGGAAGAAAATGGAAAATTACCCATAATTTCCCTGACGTGTTTATGCATTAGACAGATGCAGTGGAGCAAATAAATTGTCAGGACAGTTCCTGTGAATATATCTCCATCTGAGAGAGAGAGCCTAATAACTGTCACACCAAACTGTGTGGGCAGTTGTGTAAAACTGTATGTATTTAACAGGTGACCCTGGACAAATATGAATTTCTGTTATTTTTGTCACATTCGCATTCAACTTGTTGTCCTGAGAGAACTTCAAAGCTGTTTTTAGCTCTTGTGCTACTTGTCTACCAGGCTGCTATCTGTCCATCTGCAGTGTGTCTACAAGAGTTATTCAGCCTCAGAAGCATCTCGTAAGTCTAGTTTAACCCAAAATGAACTGAGACAGTACCATCTGTCAAATGGCCAACAAACAGTGTCACCTCCCGTCATGTTGGAAGATGGAGAGCACAAGAAGACAAGAAAAATGCAGTCAGAGAAAATCTTGCCATGGTCCCAAACGTCACCGCTTCCCATATCTTGACAGGGTCTCCTTACATTTGGCCTTACGTGATACATATGACAGCCGAGACTCAAGAACACATGTTGTACATTGGCAGTCACCACTCGCCTCTATCTGCAAAATCAAACTGCTAAGAAAGAACTGGTGGATGGGCATGAATACCTCTGACAGCCGGCCCCTTCAGGGAGATGGGTTTACTAATTGTTGGTTTTTACTGGCTATTGTACACTCCATTTGCCAGTATTTACGGCACCGAAAGAGAGAAAGATAGCTGCAGCTGGTGCTCACAAAGATGGGACAAGAAGGGTATGTGTCTCGGAAGATTGCACATAAGTGCTGTTTCAGATGTTGCCGTAGAATTACAATGGAGAGGAGCAGTAGGGGTTCACTTTGGAAGAGAGAGACAAAAAAATGACAGACAGGTCGTATCATGTAGCCGTCCTATACGACGTCTCTAGTCATGGTCACTGCTGTGGATCACGGGTACAAAACCTCTGGACTGGGTTTTCAGCTAAGTGCCGGATAGTTTTAATGTTCACGTGTAAAATGTTATATTTTGCAGTGAGTGCTCATTAGAATGATTTTGTCTGAGCCCAGTGCCAGAAAAGAACAGACCCAGTTTTTTCGCTTTTCTTTGGAAATTTTTGTCGAATCTGCTTTTGCATTTGAGCCATATGGTTGAGCTGTGTTGCAAGCTGTTCAGCCGAACATGAATACAAAAGTTAGGTACCCAGAGACATCATTAAGGCTGGGAAGTGGTGTTTTAAAGTTTCCTCAGCTTTTATATAACATACTTGTTGATTTTTCTAAAGTGTTCTGAAGTGGTCATTTCACAAATTAACCACCTATCTGCGTGTGTGGCACTTTTCACGGGAAATCTCCAGAGTTATTTACTCAGCATAAATCATTCTGCTTTTCCAAAATGGCCTTCGTTTGTTTTATCTGAGAAATGAGGCAGATAAATATAATCTGGAGGCATTTGTTTAAACGTTTATTGTTTATTTTAAAAAAAAAACATCGGTTTATTTCTAACCGCTACATGTCATAACAAATGCTCATGAACGCAACCTAACATTTGCACACACCCGCCCGACAGGATCCCCACCAGTTTCGACACTGAGATCTGAAACCAATTTAATATCTGTCATGTCCCCATTAAAAACGGAGCGTTAATTACACCTTATAAAAAGCCTGTCATGTTTCATAATCCCATAAGCAGCAACAATTCAAACTCAATCAGGCACTCAGAGCTAGCATTGAATTAGCACACTGTCAATGTGTAATTGAATGGCTGTCCAGGCCAGGCGCAGGGCTGTCAATATAAACATGTTTATTATTGCCCATCTCGATCTTATATGTGACCTTGAAGCTTTAGAGGCTCATTCTTTCTCCTGGCAGCTCGGTCTGAAGGAGGTTGTGAGCTGCCAGTGTGCCAGAGGACAAGTGCTGTGCTGCGCCCGATTGAGATGCAGATCACGTTAGCCTGCCGTTGGCTGGCTGGCTGCTGAGAAGCGGACTAGTACTCGCACATCTGACCTGGTTGTTTCTCCCTCGGTTCATCCGTGTGTCTGCTTCCCATTGGGCTCCACCTACGTGCAGCCATTTGTTTCCTGTGTGTCTTTCTTATTAGTGGTCACATATTCCCCGTGGACCACTTGTACAAAGGAGAGCGAGAGACAAAGAGAAAAACAGAGAGAGAGAGAGAGAGAGAGAGAGAGAGAGAGAGAGAGAGAGAGAGGACGTGTTCCTTCCAAGAGACCCAAACCTGTGATTGGACAGAATTGGAAGAGGCTACTGTACCAACTACCAGGAATATTTATAGTTCAGATAAATAGAGCCATCATCCAAATCGTACCCACGTGTTATTTAATAGCCTTTTTAAAACTCAGATGGTGCAAAAAGCCTGCAGCCATGTGACTTTGTGAGGTTGAACGGCGTCGCAGAGATGCTACCACGCCGATTATTGGCAGGCTCATTGTCTCAGTTCTGCTCACATTTACTAATTAGTGCTAATAAGAAGGTACACCTGAGGCTGATGTGGAAGTCAGTATTCCTGCAGATGTTTGACGCCAAAATATAGGATGAATTAGAAGTTTGACCAGGGAAATGGACATGTAATGAGTGGCAGTCTGTTCCATAGACACGTCACTAAAAAACACGAATGCAGCTCTCACATTGGCCCTAGAGGATGTTTGTATAAATGTTGTGCCAATCCATCTCACAGATGTGGAGATATTTCAGTAGATAAGGGTACATTTTGACCTGCTGGTGTTGGTAGATTAAAAATTAGGTGTCATTGAATCAATATATCTAATCCATCCAAGAGCTGTTGAGCTTTTTCATTCCAGACCTCAGTGGTGGACCACCCACCCGACACTGAAAGCGAGAGTCACACAGCTCGTGTGGCTAAAAAAGCCGACTAACAAACAAAACAAAAAAACAAGAACCGTGAAAGTGGAAAGTTTTTACCGCAGTCGATGTAATTATGAACTTAATCTCTCGCCCCAGATACTGATTAGCAGTGAAATTATTGGGAGACTTTCTGTTGCAGCGTTTTTCTGACCTTCGACACAGTGGTTCTCCCTCGCTGCATTTGTAAAGCAGACTCTGAGGCTGGGAGGGATGGACTGGGAAGGTCAGTAAATGTGAAGTGCACAGAGGCAGAAAAATGGAAAGAGAATCAGATGGAGCACTAAGACCTATCACCTGGGTGTGACCTGCCGGCAGCCTCCCTGGCGGAGGCAGAATAGGTTAGAGTTTAAGTGGCTGTCATGTTGATGTTTGTGGCAGGCCGGGAGGAGGCGGAGGAGGAAGAAACACCACACCGGTCAGGGAAATCGACAAATTGGGCCTGACTGGAATCCAAATGTCACACAGAGTTGTTGTGATTGACACTTTCGTCTTTCAGTGTTTTCACAGCACTGATGATATACTTTCAGACATTTCTTTAAAGTTCTACTATTGTAACTGGGTCTTTAGTATCTTTAGTGTTTTGAGTTCTTTCCTCATTTCTCTGATATTCTTATTTATGACAAATTGCGATGTCTGTGAATGGGTTCATAAATCACACGCCTTCACTTAGTTATAAATTTATTAAAGAAATTATGAATCCAGATGGTAAGTTATGCACTGAATGGTTCCCAGATGAAATTTCGGATAAACCGATAAATGCAATATGCAGAAAACAGAGCGAGCGTAATCAGCGAGGGTAAAATAGCTGAGAAGTTGTCATGTCATGTAATGATGTTTTTGGGGAGCAGATTGTGTGACAGTCCTATGAATACAGATGAGAGACCTGTCGAGTTCGCCGTTTCTGGTGCAATTCAAAGAAAAACATGATCTAAGAAGTCTTTAGATGACCTCATGGCGAGAATGCATCTGTTTGGCGAAGGTTATAAAGTCATGGTAAAAGGTTTTGGCCTCCAACGGTCCACTGAGATGAATAATACACAAATGGAAATAGATAATCACAAAGAGCCAAAAGCAAAACATTAAAAGTAGTAAACAAATAAAAAAGGAATAAGATTGAGAGATCCGTCAGTGCCCACTGCCTGCTGCATCGCATGTCGTTGTGCATCCATCAATAAAGAAGAGAAGACTGAATGGAAATGGCATTCACGCAAGGGCAGCCAGGGAGAACATTTACTGTAGAAGAACAAATTTAGGCAAAAATGCCTGTTTTGATGGGGAGGGTAGGGATGAGAGGGCAAAAATGACATATTTGACAAAAATACCACACAGTTCATCTGCAGAGCATCTTTAGGTGACCTGAGTCGGAAAAGCACAGTTGAGTTTTTACAGTCGACGAGATACACGAGGACTCTTGATCAAAATGATTGCCCATTGATTTCCCAAGTAAAGCAGGGCTGGATGTGTTCCAACAAGACAATGATTAGTAGTATTCAAGCTAATCTAGTGGAAAAAGGCGATTAAGAGGAGGACTTTTAGTGTTTTGCACTGGTCGCGTCAAAGTCCTGACCTAGATCCAGCTGTGATGTGGTGTCATGAGCGGCCCGGTCGTGCAAGAGAGCCCTCAAATCTTCAGCAAGTTTAGTGGAGAACAGTGGGTGAAAATCCCTGGAGGCAGCTCAGAGAGACTGATCCGTGGCCAGGAGACATTTACTTAAAGTGATTGATGATAAATGAGATGCCACACGGAGTTGGCAGGAGCGTAGGCTACATCAGAAGTGGCTGTGTGCTCAGGTGAGACGCTGTGGTGTGGGCAGCTTGGGTTTTCGGGATGTCAGTGAATGTGGCATCTAGGCTCTCCTCAAAAAAGCTTTCAGTGGGTAGAAAAAAAAAAAAAACACACACAGGCTCTCTGATGGCAGCGCACATCAACAGAGAAACAGATTGCTCCATTCTACACCGATCGTCATCTGAAGACATGGAGGTGCCTCGGCTGACCCCCCAGGGGACTTGGAGGCTTGTTGAGCGCAAAATGTTTTGATCAGCGTCATAAAAGACAGCTGAGACGTGTTCAAGCGGAAGCCAAGTTTTCAAGAGCCTTTCAGCGAGCTATTAAAGTGTTTCACATCTCCCTGTCACAATATGCAAAGGTCTTTCGGAGACTGATAATGTTTATGAGGAGGACCATAAGAGTGCAATAACATGCCTAATATGAAGCACTGTAATGGGCATTTTAAGAGGTTTGGATGCATCAAACTGATTAATTTGGATTCATAAATGCTGCCCCACAGTGGATGGAGGATCTGCAGGAGCGAGGCCATAGATTGATCTTTTGGTTTGTTTTGTTGGTGATCTTAAAATTACAATTTAAGAAGCAATCTAGAACCAGTTTAATCACCCCTTATTCCCCAATGATGGTGCATAAAGCAGCCACAGAAGAGCAGAGGGACAAACATCCAAAGAAAATTCAACATGTCTGACAATTAAACTACATAAAAAAATTAAGAAAACACATGAGCTCAACATAGATAATACCAACTTATTTTAATTACCACTTTAAAACCACATATTCTGCGTCTGCTAAACACATAAAAGAACACCCTCCTCTTGATGATGCCCAAACACCACCCGGGAAGAGCAATTGTTCAATCAAAGCTGAGCTAGAAGGTGCAGCACGCCTGTCAAGTTTTGGATGTTTCTCCGTGTTGATTTTGTCTGAATAAGCGTGTAACAAGCGTTACTCAGCGTCTGAATTTTTGTAATATCGTGATTTTTCTCAATCATCTTTCCAGAACCAAAAAAAGAGCCAAGAAAGAGCCAAAGTGTAAGGAAAGGGTTAAACAGGGTGTTTTTTTTCTCAACATTAATCTGCAAATGTTAATATCCCAGGCTGTTTGACTTGTTAGTGACAGTAGTAATGCTCACTTAGTGTCACTTCCAAAGCAGAGAAGCACATCATTAGTGAAATACTACATTATGTCATGAGGTTACAGATTATGTTAGAATTATCCCAGTTGAAGGTTTTATCACAATTTATCAGAACTTTACACTCCAGATCGACAGACAAACACGTGTAAGACTGAGTTACGTTTGCCAAACTCAGTTGTTAGTCAAGGCTTAATTCTAACCGCCGATGCTCACCTAAGTATGTATAATAAAATAAAAACCCAATACAAACAAGGATTATGCCATCGTAATCCCATTAATTGCATATTTAAGACCCTTTTACATGCTTCACATTTTTAAAATGAGTCAGCTCGGAGAGATGGGTTTTTCAACCAGACTGACAAGCTAATGTTGTGCAGGAACATAAAGATTTAGCAACAATAAATATGGGGGACGAGGGTTACTGTATCAATTACAGAAGAGGAAAAAGAGGAAAAGAAATCCACATAGACCGCTTATGTTATAGATGTGTAGTAAGATATGGTAAGGTAAGACACACACAAACACACACACACACACACACACACACACAAACTCTCCTATGATGACATTTGCAGTGCTTACTTAGGTGTGAAAAAAATCAACAAGGAGAATAAAGGGAAAAGAAACAGGTCAGTTAACAATATCTGCCCAATTCTCATAGCACAATACAAAACAAATCACAGCGAATAAAAGTATTCTGTGCAACAAAAGGCACTATTTATTCTCACAGAAGCAAACCTCATCTCTTAACAATGCGGTGGCACTGGAGCAGACAAGAGAATAAAGCGACGGAATTAATAATTCACCTGCTTCTACCTGCTACAGAGCAGCGTTTACCTCTGAACTGTCCTTGAAGATCCCACAGACGCCACCGCGCAGGTTCCTCGCGGCGCTCCCGGTGACTGTTCACAGCTGGACCTGCAGCGTCGTATCACACGCAAACTCAGATGCAAACGGAGGCCGAGCGGTTTTTCAAAGCTTTGCACGCACGATATTGGCAGCGTTTGGCTACGAAGCTACCGCGAGAGTGATCAGTAGATGCAAACGGCAGAACGCTGTCATGGCAGCACCTTTTTTCTCGGCTGCTTATATAAGATGTAAAACTTTAATTGCGGAAGTGGGAGTAGCTGCCTCTACGGTGGCTCCGCTTATTTATGCATGCGCCTCAATCACCGCTATGACAGCTATAATTTAACATTTACTGAAGGAAAGAGCAACCGCCACCATCTGCTTGACTGTATCTATGACTGTTTATGTTCCAAGGTAGGGAATAAGAATAAAATGGCCGCCTCAAACAACTTGGTAAAAACGGAGGTGAATGATATAGATAACACTTTTAATGAGTTGCTGCTATTTTAGTAATGTTAATCAACTAATGTCAAGGTAAAGCTGTGAAGAGCCCCAAGGAATGTTTTTAACACATTTAATTGCAGTTAAAATCACAGCCAACTCCATATCTGTGAATTTCCGTTTTAATTAGATACTTAGAATCACATTGTCCCATTTTGTGGTAGCTGAAGGAAGTTATTTGCCATTACACATGTAAGAGAAACATTTAGTCTCGCTGGTTCTTTCAGCGGAACTATAACACCTTTTAAATCAGACACGTCATGTAATGTTACCTTAGTATAGCAGGTGTAAGTATAGCTGCAGCTGCCGTGTCAGTTCTGGCATTTAGTGCAAGTGCTGCGGTTGGTACAACTCAAACTCTCTGTTTTTCATGCATTCTTTCATCTTGAGTACCTAAGTAGTCACATAACATTTATAAGTGAAGGCCTTATGGGAGGCAGGATTTAGATTTAGTGAATGGAGTTGTTATTCTTCGAGTAGTTGACTTCTTATATAACCCTCGCTGAAGGACCTTTAAGAAGATTCAGAATGAGAGGAACGGCGAGGCATAATCAGGGAACAGGGCCACAAGGAGGTGGCCTGTGATTGTATACCTACAGTATGCACATATGTCTGCAATCATGTCTGCAGGCCTGCCCGGGGCTTTTACGTAGTCTTTTATGTCTCCGGTCCATGGCTGAATCCAAATCAAAGACCAGACACCTTAACCTGAAGGCTCTCTCTTTTGGCTCAAAAAACTGTCTTAGCACACTCGCACACCCACACACACGGCTCCATCCCCCCCCTCCACTCTCCCCTCTCTGCCAGCGGGTTTTTTTTTTTTTTTCGTTGCTGCCCATTCACTCATGGATGAAATGAAGTATCCTGCTCTGCGTGGATGGATACCTGCCCAAGTCAGTCTGACAGGTTCTAATGCCCTGGTCAGTGGACTAAATGAGGTATTGGGTGGTGAAAGCTTCCTCTTTTTACAGTCACCACGGCCTTGGCCTCTCTTTCCACTTATGTGATGAGTTTTGGGGGTCGCTTGGTGTAGGAAACGAGCTCTTGGGTTTTGGGAAAACAGCACATTTGATATTGTAGGCAAAAACACTGCGTGTATCTTTTTGTCTAAAAAATGTGGGGCTTCTGTTACAGTGGCTGAAGGCGTCGAACAGCTTATTGGCTTTGGTGTGAAGTCAGATAGCTATTTGTGACTGGATTGATCGTGATGGATTACTTGAGGGGGCAGCCTGTGGAAATGCAAGTGCTGAGAGGCGCTGAGAACACGGGCAACAGAGCAGATCATTGAGGTAATCGACCGAAAGCTCGGTGGTCAATTTAAATGTGAGAAGCTTAATGTGGAGACAAAAGGTTTTTTTTGGGGGGTTGTCCGACCTTGTTCCCAACGCGGCTCTCTTCCTGTTCTCCATCAGCCTTTATCCACACCAGGCCTCTATGCATTTACTTCCTCTCCTTCGTCTTAGGAGAGCTCTGAGGGAGTATGCTTAGTGCTGCTGACATGAACAATGGTACCATTGCCTCCGTCTTGCCAGAAAGAGCACCTCGACAATTCGCACTGATTGTTCTCAAATTGCCCAGCTGGGAGAATCACCTCTTCTGTTTGATGCTTTAAAGTGCCCCTGATTCCGCTGGGACAGGCACCTCCGACGCTCACAGATTTTTCATTTTTCAAACTCAGCCCCCCCGCCCTCCCCCACTAAATGCTCCCACACATTTGATTTTTAGGGTTAGAGAGTATAGAGTAGTGCTAGAATATTGGCTGTGCAGCTCAAGAAAAACAAAGCAGAGCCGAGAGGAGCGGTGCACATCCATCTTAGGCTGAATTCATCACACTCCGCTGAAGTCATTTTGCTGCGGAAAAAAAAAAATATGTTTGCCATCTCGCTGCCTTCTTTCCAAAATATTGCTTGGACTTTTTCCCCCTTTTTTCCCATCAAACCACATGTTCATCATATCTGTGCCATTCGTATCTTATAACTGCAGTGGAGGATGCACGATGCTGCTCTCTCCCAGTTACTCGACAAAGGCTCAGTTATCAAGTCCAACATGTCAGCCTTTGCCTGAATAACCCCATAAAAGCCTCAACCACTTAAAGAGTGGAAACTGCTTTCTTTCATCCCTTGAATGATTTTGTGCTTCAGCAAAAATTCACACTCAACCAGCAGAGTTCCTGTTGTGGCTCAGACAAGATATGTAAAACTGTAACCTGAATCAATAGTAAGTGTCTCAGCTCCCAGCACTCTGTGGTGAGATGGTGATCATAATTCATATGACCTGTTTATTTCACTGCACCATGATAGATGTGGAAACGTCTTGTTCCCACTTTTCTCTGACACATTCTGCGCGCTATGCGAGTTAACAGTCTTCATCTTTAATTTTAAACATTTCGGATAAAGTGTAACGCATCTGCCTGAAACTGGTGAGGAGGAAGAGATCAGAGAAAAGCGACATCTGTCACTTACCATATCCCCAGATATGTGTTGATAATTGGGACACGCAAATGGATTTGTCACTTTAGCCTGTCACAGTATCTCCTGCTGTTCACTGAGCATCCCAGGCAGCTTCACAGGGCTCTTCTGCATCTCGATCAGCTGCGTTGTGATTGTTGCAAGTTGGTGTGTGAGTTGTCCAGACAGTTGTGGTGATGAATGCATGTATCATCGGAGCTGTGAGTGTGACAGGTCTGCCATTACCAGAGGGTGATAGCTCAAATGGAGCACCTATAATTACTGGCCTGTCAACGAGGCAGCCCCCACTGCCTATCCCCGTCCACGCACTTTAATTGAAAAACACCAGCAGATTGGCATGCTGCATTAAACCCCTGCATTGATGTCTGCGAAGCTCCCTTGGAAATACAGAATGCTCTGCTTACCTCTTTGTTAGCAATGGGCCGCAGTGACAGTTACAGGGTTGACTGGTAAATGGAACAAACTTCAGACTGAAACTGAAACCAGAAACTAGGTAGGAAATTAAGTAAGTGCAGTAACTGGTGCAAACTCAGGGCACAACAAGTCATTTTTCTGTGTGGAGTGTAGAGGAGAGGCTGGGGCAGGACATCCACATTACAAGTATGGGAACTACGGG
>JAOXYL010000100.1:21867130-21882715 GCA_028564955.1 Terapon puta | reverse complement strand
GTGTGTGTGTGTGTGTGTGTGTGTGTGCGTGCTGTGTGCTTGGGTGTGTTCAACCTCTTACTTCTTTCCTTTCATTTTATGGGTTCACCCTCGATAGATTGTGCAGTGTTACAAGAGAGGGAAATAGCTTCTCACAGCTGGTCAGTCACTCACTCTCACTCTCTCTCTCCTCTTGTGCTCCCCTTTTTTTTTTTTTTTTTGCTCTGCTCCTTTCCCCCCTCCCACCGCCCCCCTCCCTGCCACTTTTTCTTTCCTGCTTAGGGGGATGGCCACAGCTGGCCAGACATCCAGGCAGGGCTATGCCTGAGGGAGCCCCATGCAGCTGGCAGATAGTGAGGTGGGCTAGTGGAAGTTGGGGTGAAGCGAGGGGGGATGGGGAGTGGGCCTGGGATTTGTGGACTACTGTGGATTTTAAAGTCGACGTTATGGCTTTCCGAGCACGTGAATGCATCCATTGTTATTGATGGCTTTACAATATGACCAGTCACTGGAGAAATTGCAACAGGGAGCATTGATCTGTGCGCCTGAGATGTGTGGCATTAGAAACATGGTGTCGCAGTGACTTCTCATCAAATGACGCCTGCAGGCTGGCAAACAAACCACGTCACACTCATCTTATGGGCCGCAAGAAGCAAGCTGGCTTCACCCTCTAAAAAAAAGCCCAAAGCAGCCCTGAAACACGACAAACACTGATCATGCATTAAAACGCTTCAGCTTTATTAGACAGGTATAGTGAAGGGAGAGACAAGCAAGGGAGAAAGAAGACAAGCCCAAAGAGACACTTTAGAAACAAGCTCACAAAAAGCAACCTGTAACTACCAGTATTTGTAAGCTACTTTACAGACAGACAAGCCCAAAGTTGATTATAATAAGCAGACTTGGCTATTATGGCTGCACGTCCGAGACTTCCCCTGGCTGAGTTGAGCTGGCTCACTTCCCGTTGGTTCCCTGCACATGAATGGGCTAAAATAATTTCATCGTGCTGCACTTCTAAACTTTCCAAGTATTACTGGACAGAATGGGTAAATGTAGTACGCTCTGCAGCCACTATGCCAAATGGGCTTCACAGCCCAGCTCTGTTCCTGTGAGCTCGGTGAAGACAGCTTGGGATTGGTTAATGGTGCATTTTTTTAAGTTCACCACAGTTGAATCTGAGCCAAGGCATCACATCAATTTGCTATCACAACAATCACTGCAGCTTTTTTTTAATGAATTGATTTGGCTGCAAAATTTTGCCGTTTTCATCTGCCGTTATAAAGTCAGTTTCACCAGGTAAAAAATGATCATCTCTTTCTGAGGCAGAGGGAGCGATAGCAGGATGTTGGTTTCTTTCAACCATGAAAACAAATATTACTAAATATTAGCCAATGATGATTCGATTTAGAGTCATTTGGCCCCGAAAAACAATGCCATCCTCCTTAAAGTAATGCCAGAACGCTCTTATTGGCTGTTTTCGAAGGACATTTCTGTATCTATGTACTTTAGGTGTTTCTCGCTGTAATGCTCTGTATAAACAGAAACACAAGTTAAATATTACTTGACAGTAAATCTAAGCCTGTTTCAGAAGATTGGCTTTCTTTTCTCGTGTAATTCCTTGCGAGCATTCGGAGAGCCGTAACAATACTGTTTCTGTCAGACATGTTATCTTCTCTGCTGCTTCGATTTGGTGCTATTTCTGGTTGGCACATCTCGGTCGGATTTTAATGAAACACATCTTTGAGCTGTGAGTCGGGGAGGCAGCTATTAATATGTTATTTTATCCATTCTGATCCTCAATCGTCGGGCAGAGAAACAGGCCAGTCAATCGCACAGACTCGCAGAAACAACACTGCCAGCAGCAGCAAGAGGTGGACACGAGAATCAAGGAACAGATGACACCTAATCCCTGTACAGCAGAAATGACTTTTTTTTTATTTCTCTGTAAATATAGTTTGAAATATCTTAAATTCTCCAAGGCTCTCTGTAAAGGCACATTTAGGTTGAAGCAGCCACTGCAGCGGTTTGATTTTAATGAATCAGACTCTTCACCAAAGCCTAAATTATACTTGTGTGTTAGCGAAAGTCATAATGCGCAACCAACTGTTTCTATTTCTTTTGAAATCTTTTGTTGCTTACAGGTAATTTGTCATTGGCAGTGTATTTCTGCGCCGATCCTCTCAGAGACGTCCGCTGGTGTAGTTCAATCAAGAGCACACAGTGCCAGGGAATTTCAAACGATGGTCAGAGGCCTGTTCTTCAAACCAGCACAGCCAGATTAGCATATAACCAAGGTGAAGCAAGGCAAGGGAGGTTCACTCACACAGAGCAGTTCATGCACAAGGCAACTGATGTAGCCTTACATGGGCAAGGAACATTAAAGTCGCAGAGATAATAAAAAGGACAAGATCTGTAGAAGCAGTCGTTTTCTTTCTCTGCAACTCTAATCACTTTACTTTCCCTCTTTCAAAACCGATTTGTTTCTTGTTTTTTTTCATTTCTTTTCAAAAGCACTGTAAAGCACAGTGAGCAACATGTGTTGTATGAAAACTGCCATACAGAAAAACATGTAGTTGTTTCCTTCATCATCATTTTTTAATATAAAATGATTAATAATTGTATTTATTATTCTCTGCAACAGTCTCGGTAGCAGCAAATTATTTAGTTCAATTCACTTCGAAGAAGTTTGAGTTTTGAATTGTAAAAACAAATGTAAAGTTCAAGTCAAGCCACGTCAATTTTATTTATATAATCCAGTATCACAGTTTGCCTAAGGGGGCTTTACAATCTGTATAGTATGACACTCTCTGTCTATAGACCTTTGACTCAAATAAGGAAACACCCCAGAAAACAGGAAAGGAAATGGAAGAAGCCATCAGGAAGAGCAAGACGCCTCTGAAAGGATGGACAGACATGCAGCACATGTTGAACATGTAGAATAAATCAACAATAATATCACAGCATACACACTTTGAGGTACAGGGATCAGTCTAACCCTCAACGACTGCAGTTGAGAAAAAGAAATCAGCCCAATCAGGCAGCTAGTTCAGGAGCTTTTCAGTCACATCACATGGTCATCAGGAGTGAGGAGTTTTTACAATTTTGAAATTAAACTCAGTTTTTTAACTCTTTACAAATGAAGTATTATCATCCACATTCAAGGGATTCCGGAAAAAAAGGATGCATTCATGTACACAACACAAACTTCTGACACGTCCTGTAAACGGCAGACGGATCACCGCGTGCCTCCGCGTGCAACAGGCCCGTGCGTCTATGTGCGAGGAGGTGACAGGGACGTGTTCGCAGGCTGGGGTCTCTGCTGCAGAACGAGGGGAAGGCAGGGGGAGACGGCGTCACAGAAAAGCCTTTGTTCGCCGCCTGCTGCCGCGCTCTCAGCTGGAATTCCATTTGTTCCCTCACCGGAATGAAATGGCATTGATTGTTGGCTCAGATGTCTGGTAGGAGGAGGGGAGGGGTGGAGGAAAGGGGGGGAACAAGGGGGAAAAAAGAGGAGAGGGAGAAAGGGACGCAGAGAGAGAAATAAAGGAAGAGGCAGATGGACAGGGGAGAGAGACAGGTAGGCAGAGATACTGAAAAAAAAGA
This sequence comes from Terapon puta, assembly GCA_028564955.1. Classification (NCBI taxonomy): domain Eukaryota; kingdom Metazoa; phylum Chordata; class Actinopteri; order Centrarchiformes; family Terapontidae; genus Terapon; species Terapon puta. Next base: position 21,879,136 of record JAOXYL010000100.1, on the reverse strand, counting down.
AGGGGGGGAGGGAGGCAGGAATGCGGGAAAAGTGCGAGGCTTCTGCAAATCTACGATAGGACTTAAAAGGGAGAAGAACAGAAGGAGAAGGGAAAATGGAGGATAAAAGAGGGGAAGCCGGGCATCAGTGCCATGTAAGCAGGTGGTGTCTGTGGCAGGCTCATCCTCAGATCCTTCTCAGTGGGATACCTCATCAGCATTCCTACCTCAAATTTAACTATTATCAGAGAGCGGAGGAAGGAAGGGAACCTGGTTGTTCAGAGGGATTACGTGCTCGCTGCGTGCTCATGACATCCTAGCTTTGAATCTGGCAATCTTCGTCCTTCCTGTCAGTTTTCCTTGAATGCATTCTGAAAAAATCCGAAATGAGCAAACTGACTTTGTGTTGGGTTCAGCCACACCGTCACGTAAATGGCCTCTTGTCAGTCCGCCGAATGGTTAATTGAGTGATGGCTGCTTTGCATATTTAAATCAATATCATGCATGCATCCTCATATTGCCGTCTTAATTAGTGTAAATAGACTGTAAGAGACAAAATCAATCAAATACTGGATATCAACCGCTTTAAGCGAAATCTAGTATGAAATAATGTCTAATAATACTTTTAATAGACACAATAGTATCTGTGTCGATTTCTTGGAATTTTACTGAAAAACAAAAACTTTCGTTGGTTATTTAGAAAGTTTACTAAGAGAAAAATAATATGAAGTTCACCCGGCTGACCTCTGAATACGCTCGGTATAATTTTCTCCGATGGTTGAATGTATAATCTTTGCTAAATTTATCAGCTTGTCTTTAGTTTCACCTTTGTGTTCAGGTCACCAGTTACACACTTTAAGTTCACATAGAAAATACAACGCAGTCAAACATTCTGGAAATTTATGCGGTGAAACATTATTTTTCATTTACGCACCATTTTACACAACTTATTTTTCTTTCATGCTTTTAATGTTCAAAAGTCGCTGATCAACCTAAGTCAGCCGAACCTTTTTGATCATTAATATAGTCTGCTTGTTCTGTCCACTCCTGACCTGTTAAATAACCCACACATGTCCCTGACTGCTCTGATCACTGTGCACCACTCTGAGATATTAAAGAAAAACATGTGCGGTTTTAACTCTGGAAGATGAAAACGCTGGAATCAGGAGAAAACCAACAAGACCTGAAGTCACCTAACTTTTCTGCTAACTGCATTAAAAGTAGGCAGAACTCTGTGGAAGTGCACTTGTTGCCCTGGGTTAGCCTCTCAGGTAGCTAAACTTAACCACTGCGACTAACACGGACATCTGAAAGTTTGATTGGTAGAGCTGAAGGCTGCCTAAAAGGTCATATGCGGGGCAAGAATATCCCCGCACAAAATTGCGTTCCCTCTCAGATTTTCCTCCCGACATGCGTTCCGGCCCATTTCCACCCTGGGTCACTCCCCAGAATACGCACACGAAGAGTTTTTTTTTTTTTTTTTTTTTAACAGCACAAGACAGCTGAATATGCATCCATTAAAAATCACATTTCAAAATGCATTCTACCTCTCCTTAGCTCAGCATCCTCCCCGCTGTTGCTCACAGTGTAATACAAGCTCACAGATGCTCTCCCGGGAGACATATTTTGTTACATTTTTGTAAATGTGAAAGGCAAATTCAGCTGAGCTTTGAAGATGTCCTATTGTGTATGCTTTACATGCAGGCGGCACACCTGTGGGTGGTTCAGCTTACCGAGAACATGCAGCAGGGAATTCTATAGCAAGAAAGCGCCTGTATAGAGGACATCAAAGCAATGTGGTCAAATGTCTCCGCTGGATAGCCGAGCACCACCTTTAGTCTCCGTCTCTCTCTCTCTATCTCTCGCTCTTTTTTTTTTTTTTTACCTCTCTCCCTTGTTTCTTCAGTCTGTTTGCTAGTCCAGCCTGTGACGTTCCCTCTCCTCCTCCACTCTCAGGGGAGATACGGTTGACATGCCGTGGGCTAAAGGGAATTTGTTCTGCACATCCAATATGCATCATGTTGCTGTTTCTGCGGACAGCACCTGCAGAAAATGTGAAACAGACAGCGAGGCACATATAGACTTATTGCAGTGCGCCCGTCCCCTCGGTTGCCGCCGTGGGAAGTGGGGATCCACTTCAGTAACAGGAGCGTTCCACATATCTAGTTATTGGATTGAGCTGGACGAGTAGCTCTCTGATCAATTTGTTGTGCCCCGGTTTTGTTGGGGAAATAAATATCCAATGACGACACTTAACAGAGCAGCAAGACACAGGCTCCTGCAGTCAGCACACCCTGAAGTCCGAACTATCGCCCACACAAAACCAATAACAACCTATTTGCCGTCCGTTTACTGACCACGGATTAATCTGACGTGTGCGGCCACACGTGCGTCACCACATGGATGAACGGCGGGGCGCTCGGGTAGAGCTCCACGCACTATATCATATTACGTGAGCTCGCAGGGCCGAGACTGTGTGTGCGTAAAAGATTTGACGAGGGAGCCGAACACCTGATTACACCGAGAGAGAAAGAGAAAAGGAGCGTGCAAGATGCTGATGGCTCCACTTTGCGTAGAGAAGAAACATTGCTCCCAGTTGGAACTGCTCCTGGGACTCTGGATGGATTAATAATGAACTGTGCATTTATAATCCTGCTGACTCATTGAAATACAGTATGGCTGCAGCAGGGGGCAACATCTGTGGATTTGGTAATTTATTATTTTTTTTCCCTATTCTATGAGGACGGTTCTTCTGTTTTTTTTCTGAGGGATAAGAGAAGGTGGGGACAGAAGTAATGAAAGACGAAATAGGAAAAAAAAAAGAGGTGAGGTTATTACAAGGTCAATTCCATTAAGAGTGCCTCAGGATGAATGTATGGCCCACTGCTGCTGGGCATGCTGGGGCTCGCCTGTCATCAATCACCAGCTCTTATGTTTCGGCCCTGACACAGGAAGCAGAGGGGACTGATTTGATTATTGCCATATTTCAGAAACACTTCTGTGACTGACAGCTTGAGAGATGGGAGACCACAAAATAGCTTTTTTTTCATTTTTATTGGTAATATCGTTAGAGAAAATTCGAAAGCAACACTTTTTAAACACACAATCATTGGTTACTGTTTTTTTTTTTTTTTTGTATCATGTGGGAGCTGCCAGTTCTCACACTAACAATGAATGTGTCCCACTAACAAGTACAGTCTGTAAAGCCAAAGCTTATTCCTCTTTACCATTCAGCTCCATTGTTGCACACAAATTCTTAAAAACACATCAATAAGCCCCACATTAATCCACAGCTGAAAGTAGTCCCCACAAGCCTTATCCTTTAATTAAAGTGGCAAAACCCTTTAAACCCTCCAAACCCTTTCCATAGACTTGTAATTTACATAGTATGATTATATTATACATTACTGTATTTTTTGTGTAAGTCTGATTATTTGTTTATATATAATATAAGGTGATGGTAATAATATACCTACATGTATTTTTACCATTGACATAGCAGGTTCCAATCATTTTTGTAAAGGGCAGTATAATCAGACCAGGTGGTTGTTTTCTGCACCTCATACGTGTATCTAACACACTTGTTGTCGAAGTATATATGAAGCAGAGGGTGGTGACTGTACCGTTTGTATATTTACCATTTAAAAAAAAAACAGAATAATGACTTTAACACATGGCATCTTTTTCCTTTTTTTTATCTGATTAGATTTTCATTTTGCTAAAAGCCCCAGAACAATTTTTGAGACAACAGAAATGATGCATTATTAATAAGGAAATATTAAAATGATATTAGTTTCCAGTGTTTGAATGTGTGAATGCATTTTCAAACCGGACAAATGTAAATGGTAATAGGACTGTGCATAAGTAGGGCTTTTTGACCTTAGCTGACAAAGTGCAAAGCATTGCATTCATTACTTAATGGCTCCAGTGTTATTTCCTGTTTTTCGGACTGTTTGTAGGGCAATTGTTGTTGCCCCAGATGAGTGAACTGATCCGTGCAGGTTGTCATACCTTGTGAAAAGAGCGAGAGCAGAGTGGAATGGAAAAGGAAATGTGTTGTTGGTGGCAATTGAAATCCTCTATTAGTCGAGTTGCCCGGTTCTGGACTTGTGTCATTATTCTTCGCTGCTAGCTAACAAGTTTTTTTTTTCTATTGACCCAGCACTATCAGTAACACATCCTTCCCTCTCCACTTCACCGCCCAGTGGAACCAGCGAGACTCCAGGGAGAAGACAACCTCTCCAACGGCCAATTACACCATTAATTGCTTATCAGATCCAATTTGGGATAGCAGTAAATGAAGCAAAGTGTTCTCTGCTGTGTGAGTGTGTGTGTGTGTTTGTGAGCGTGTGTGTGTGTCTTGACTGTGTGAGGCTCAACGCAGTGTGTTGCCCCTGTCATTCCCAATCAGTGGAATTGAAACACCTAATTGCTGAGCTCCCACTCGTCTGGCTTCCAAAATATTCCTTTGTTTGTCTAATCAAACACTCACACACATGCAGAGCTGGGTATTGCCATGCACTAGCTGGTTCACTTTCAGAGTGTGGAATATGTTAAGAGGAGAGGAAAAAGCATACATCGGCTCTGGTGGGAGGTGGAGTAATTGATGAAGAGCATTTTGTTTTATGGCTGCTGTCAGCTGTGAATATGCTGACATGTCCTTTAATTAATAAGGGGGCATTAGGGCCTCTTCACTCTAAACCCCCATTTCCTCTGACTTTTTCTCTGGCATGGTGGTGCTGGGTATCGATGACAAGATTTTTTTTTTCCCGTACCGTAGTGTTTAATTTATGATTTTCTCCAAGTTCTTTGAGACTTACTCGGGATAAATGTTTAAATAAATAAACCAAATTCACTTGAACTTGAACTCCCATCGATCCCCCTCCTCCTGAACCTGTAATCCACCCAAACTGTAATGAACCATGTGAAGATTAGGCTAATTGGGCCACGGCAGGTGAGGAGTTCACCCTCTCTCTCTCCTGTCGAGCACACTTCCTCTCCTGTCAGGACACAAACACACACACAGCTCTTGGCGAACATAATAACCCGGCTGTTTTATTAGATGTTTCATTATCAGTGCAATTGACTTGTTGGAGACATAACCGTTGATGCATTCAGGGGTGTTGTGTCAATTTTTGATAGAGTTTCCGATTGATTTATTTTCGCGGGGAAAGTGAATCGATGGAAATCTCATTAAGGTAGAAGGTAAAGGTCATGGCAGACACCCCAGTGGTTCTTAACACAGTCTCTATATAGTGTCAAAGACGCAGTGGTAACTTATTCACCGCTGACTGTGCAATGACGTAAAACAAACTTTGTATTACTTTAAAAGTGAGAAGAGTGCTCGGGTTAGAGTTTACTGAGAAATAAATACTCGCCCACTGCAGGATTACAGCTATGATGGCAAACACGATGCTTCTCTCATAAAGTATATGGCCCATTTTATATGTTGAGTCGAAACATTGTGTGGGCTTTTTTCTTTTTTTATAAGGATCGAAGTGTTGGCCGGCGTGGCAGCTCAGGTTAATACTTACAACAATAAAGTCAGAATTGCTTTAAAGCTGCACTGATCAATAATTACATATAGTAAATAAATCACTACGTGTAATGTGAAGGATGTTCTTCATAGTGAGGAACGTCAAATTATCACCAGACGCTGCAGTTTCCCGGGGCTTCGAATGATTTAATCTGTCAGCTCGCTGTTTTACAGGCCACCACTGGCGGAGTCCAAAACAGAGCTAAAAGAAGAGTAAATATTGGACTCTAGAAGCACAATTCAAAATGAGTGCTAAAGTGGCTTTGTGTCTGCTGGAAGCCAGACAACTGTCTGCTAAGACATTCACCATAACAACACCATAAGGTGCTATACACTGTTTTGTTTATAGCTCACAGTTCAAGTTCATATCTGCGCTCTGTCTCCCTTGTGTGCCTGTGCTTCCTCTCGCAGTCCAAAAAAGTGTTGTTTGGTGAATTTGATATTGCAGATTGTCTGTACGTGTCAATGTCAATGTAAACGTGTAAGTCTATCTGTGACAGGCTGGCGACCTGCGCAGCTTGTTTTCTAACCAGTGCATGCTGAGAAAACAAAATTAGTCAAGCTGATTTCCACAAAGCTACATTAGTTTTTTTTTTCAAAGTAAAATCCATTTAGCTCTCTCATCAGTTGTTCAGATATTGCAAGGACTCTGCAAACGTGAGGGAATAGCAGGAGCTGGTGCTTAAATGTGGCCGCTGCGCTTCAAGGCAAGACCGCTTTTCACTTTTTTTGAAGCGTGTGGCTGTCCGAACGGTATTGATATTATGTCTTAGTTTTTCATTTGTGGTGGAGAATGTGGTGAGGTCTCCGGGGGAGTTTAGCACGTTCTCGACTGTTAAAAGACCCCGGTCCTCGATAAGTCCCAGCGAACTTTTCGGCCGGATGCCCGAGGGGACGAATATTTCTCGGACTGAATCCCCCTAAAAGAGGAGTGTTTGGTCAAGAGCTGTTACTCATTCTATTCCCCTTCCTCCTTGCCTACACTCATTTCCTCCTCTCTTTGGTGTCTCTCTCAGTCTCTCGCTCCAGTGGCAATGTGACAAGTGAACAATGATTCATATGCAGTCAGTGCAGAATGGAGCCTATTTCACATGTCTTGTGAGCCGCAGTGAAGTCACCCAGTGTCCCGCACCACCCCCAACCCCACCCCCACCCCCGCCCCACCTCGCTGCCACACATCCCATCCCACAGCACCCTCCCACACACACACACGCATACGCACCTTGCTTTGGGATGGTTATGAATTTTGTTTTGGCGCTGTGCAGCCGGCAGCAGAGGAGAGGAGACAGAGAGGGAGAGAAAGCTGTGATGTTTACACATCTCAGATAAATGGCCGTGCTGTTTGCTTTAATAACCACAGTGAATGCAGAGACACATGTAATTGCTTTGATGTTGCTCTGATGGCTACAAATAATGGCACTCTCCATGATTATGGAGTCAGTTAGGTGCTGGAGGCGTACACACAGCCTGCGCGCACAGACTCCGCGCTCGTGCACATTAACTGCACGTGAGAATTCCCCCATCCCTCACCTCCTTTAGTTTTTTTTGTCTGGGTCCCTACCCCAAGGGCTTGATTTAGATGAAATGCCACTTTTAATGGAAAATTTGATGGAAGCAAAACAACAACTTGGAATATTGCTTGTGTAAGTAGCAGGATGGGAGGCAAGTGCCAGGGCGATGTGAGCGGCAGGGGTTGTTTCTCCCTTGATTGTACTCTTTAGGAATTCATTGGTTGCCTGTATGATATTAGTGTTGTAGCAAATGTAGCCCCCAGGCAGGCAGGGCAGCCGGCGCACTCGCTACTCTTTATAGATGAGAGTGCCAGGAGGAAGTGTGTTTGCAGCCCGGCCCCACTGTGGACCCACCGTGGAACAAGCTGAGGGGGAGTGGACGGCGGCGATAAGTGCCACAGCAACTCATCATATCTGCCCTTTCTTCTGTTCTTCTCATCAAGCTTACTTCTTGCCTTAATTGCTTTCATATCATGAATTTGTATGAGTTGCACTCACTTTAATGAGACAAAAAAACGTCCCCAGAAAGCTGCCGTGGTTTTTTGTTTTTTTTTTCTCGATTGGTTTCAATATCCAAGCACTGTCGCTGAGACACTTCACTTATGTCGCTTCTGCAACCAGCTGTGCCTCTGCATCGAACCAGTGGGTATTTCTTAATGTCAGCGGCGCAGCAAATGATCATGGCACGTCACAGGCGACACCGACCCCGTTTGTGGCACTGCAGATATTAGCTCCAATATCATTTATGTGGGCTGCCATGCAGTTTTGTGTTTCTATAGTAACTCTGGCCACACAGAATTCCCATTTGGCAGCGTAGTAATTAATTTATCTCTATTGATCTCTTGTATCCCTCAAGCCTTTCAGCAGGGTGGCCTGAAAGCCGAAAGCTGCATTGTTGATTGAATGCACAGTCTATCTTCAGAAGCGATCACAAATCAGTCCCCATAGGGGAATGGCTGGGAGCGAGCCAGATTATGTTCTTTCATGCTGCAGTGGTAATGATTCATTTCATCGTACAAGACACAAGTGGCTGTAATTGCAGGTTTGGTACTGGGTAACAGCCTCTTCCCTGCACATGGTCATGGCACTGTCCACTGCGGGATTAGGTGCTTACTGCACTGCATACATACTGCATAGTGGAGCTTATTCTTCATATTCTGCTTTGATGCATTTTGGCATGGAGCGGCCAAGATGCTTCAGGTTCTGATTTTTATAATAAGCTGTTCCTGCCAGCTCCCAGCACAGTCTGACATTTACTCAGAGCAGGGCAAATAAGGATAGAGAAAAAATAAAAGAATATTTGCCCAAGGACCTTCAACTCCCTTCTTGCCCACCCTTCTTCTTCCTCTTCATATCTTTTCATGCATACATTTCTTACTTCCCAGGTATTATGTTACTTATGTGCATCTTTGACAAGTAGGAGGCACCGCTGGCACACCGTTGAAAAGAAATTATCTTATAGACCTCTCCAGAATATTTCAGAAATGCAGACTCCAGTGTGAGTCCAGCATAGTGCAGAACAAATACTTGCATAACAACCGTTGTATGCACTTCCTACTGTACCTACTCAGTAATGCAGAGGGAAAAAAAAGTTGTGAACCTGTTTTATCTCCTTGGGAAAATAGAAACTTAACTTGTACTTATTTGAAAGTCAGTGCCTCTTTTTCTTCACTTATGTTTCCCGTCTTAACCCAGGGGTGCAGCTTTGGGAAATAAATAGCTATCAAAGAAAGGAAAATGAGAGAGAGCAGGAGACAAAGCTGGAGAAGAGTGATAGGGTCAGTAATATTACAAGACAACTCAACGGGAGGCAAAAAAGTCGAACTAAAAGCAGCAGAAGCAAGATGGAGATGAGAAAAAAGTAATGATAGCTCACCTTATGTCAGCCTCTGTGACAGAAATGACTTGGAAGTTTGGAGACCGGCGTCGTCATGGAAACAGATTTTTGCGCTACTGACGGGTGGGTGGTCTCTTTGTGTTTTTCCAGCGGATGACAATACCCGCCGATAAAGATGTCATCCTGAGAAAAATAGGTGTTGGCCGTCAATGGCCCTGAGTGCTGACATTGTTCTGGGCCGTCCGCTGAGGATTCTAAAGGCTGCTCTGGAGTACCTCCGTTTTATTTGAATTTGAAGCGCACTTCCCCCAGGGCCTGTTTAAGATAACATACTGCAAGACTGGAGATGTGACATGCTATGAACTGTGGCAAAGAGATACAGTTCTGCTATTCATATTTGACGATGAGTGTGGGATGCGGAACGACCGAGCGGAGCGAAAGCCAAAAAAAAAAAAAAAAAAAAAAAAAACAGATAGAAAAGTCGACTGTCCTCTTATCGTGAATACAGTCCTTGTAAGCACACAACTAATATACTCAAGGAGACGGATAATAAAACTCATTACTATTAGATCAGGATTAGAGAAAGGATTGCTCTGTAATCCTTCTACCAACACTCACACCATGAATCTTCCAGAATACTCCAGCATCTGTGTTAATGATCATCAACACCAGTAATGTCCCGCGTCTTGGATCACAGTTTGTCCTGGTATCCGCGTTTGTGTGCTGGAAGGCAAAAGTCCTGTTTATCATGTCCAGGCTGTTGTGCACGGGGGCCGCTTTTTTAATTAAAAGTCGTCGTATCTCTCTCTCCAACACTGGGAGGTGTGATCACTGCCTGTCACTTCAGCTCAACAAAAACATGTTTATTTTTGGTTCCCAGATTCATTTAATGGGCTTGTCAAAACTGATGAAAATTAGAGGAGGCAGAGGCGGCTGATAAGCCCCACTGTTATTAGATGGGCTGGAGCGGTTGTTTGTCTGCCTTAGTTTGTCCTGTGTTGATGCATAAATGCCTGTGTATGGCCAGCCAGCAATCTGAGGAAAATTCACGACCCTGCACAACTGCTAATTCGTTCCCAGACACACAAAGTCAGATGATTAAAGTTTGCTCGGCTCAAACTTTTAAGAATAAATAAAAGATTTGACACTTGTAGCTACTGAAGAAGCAGTGCCTTTACACCGCAGTCTACTCAGTGTTTGCGAAAAAACGAAAAGCAGAAGTAAATTGACATGGGAGCAGACAAACTCCTGCTCGCGTTCGCTTGGGTACTCTCTATCTTTGTTGTCTATCCTGAACACAGAAAAGAAGGCAAAACTTAGATTTTTCCAACAAATCCTGTGAGGGACAGAACAGTGGTGCACCGAGGCTGCATGGAGTGTATAAAATAGAGATGTGCGTCAAATAAAAAGTAGGCCTGTTTTATCTGTATCTAAGTGAATGCAAGACTCACTCCAGAGTCACACGATGACAACTGTATTTCTCCTAATGGCAAAATATCTCATTTCTGCAGGTGTAGTGGAAAAGATCAGATTGTACTTTATAGGCACTATACAATACTGAATTTGGAAGATGATGGAATTTTACTGCTTTCCTGCCACCTATAATACAGCGCAGTTGTATTTGCTCCACAGAGGGTGGTTTTATTGAAAAGCTCTCCTCATTGAGGTTATGCAGACAGATGACAGCATGACGTACGAATGCAAGCATCTGCTCCCTATGTGGGCTTTAGTAGAGGGCATAATTGCATAGTACTTTTATTGTGTTTGTTGTTCGAGTCAATTGTCATCGCATAAAAATGCAAATACAGCACATATGGAACATAACCGAGCCACCGAGAGCGGGAAGAGAGATTAAAGAATGGAGGAAAATTAGGGGACTTTGAGAGAAATGAGGAGATGAGAATGAGGAAATCAGATGTCAGAGGCACATACTTTATGCCTGTGCCGGAGACTTCCAATTTTTTTCTTTGCAACACTTTCCCTGAAATCTCGAATAATGCATGATGCCATTTGTGGTTATTTGAGGTCTGTCAGACTCAGTGTTTGTGGGTAGAAGCAAGCATCAGTGATGGGGCTGTAAACAAACCGTGAGAGTGCAAACTCAAGTGTTAAACTTATTTATTAGCCTGACATGTTTTTGGACACTCTTGTTGTTACGGACCAACACTTTTGGGAGAATGTAATGATAAATATAAACAGTGCAGGACAGGACTTGAAGTTTAAAATGAGCTTTTCCACATTTTTTTTATGAACGTGGAAATAATATATTTAAAACATTTGTTGGGCCTTAAAGATATGCACTATACATTTTGATAAGAAACACTGAACGTAACAATACAAAAATAATTAAAGAATGATAACTCCCCTGGAGACGTAGCTCATCTCAGCGATGTAAAAGATGTGTGAGAAGAGAAGGGGTGTGTGTAGTAGTTCCTTAGAGCTCTTGCATAATAAAAGAGTGAACTGCATCAAATACAAATCTTGGCTGGTGGTAAAACTAACTACTAACTAACTAACTAACAGACAATATATAGTATCAACTGTACATGCATAACATCACTCACACCTGTGGAGGGCTTGTTTTTTGCTTTTTTTGTTGATTTTTGTGTCTGTGTCCAGCACTTGGAAGAACCTCTTTGATTAGTAAGAGTGTTGAATGATGACGTTCGGCTCACATTGTATGACGGTAGCAAAGCTCTTTTAAGTTAAAGAAGCAGCACAAACACGGGAGATCGGGAGAATGTGAGGCCCATCCAGCTGCACAGAAGCTTTACTACAGTAGAGGATGATCTTGCTGTAAACATAAATATAATTGTTGATGTCTGATTTCTTTTTTTTGTCATACCGTCACTGTTCAGAGGATTAGTGCCTTGGAAAACTGTAACTCCACTGCTCCCTCCATTACGGAATTAACAGCCCTCAGAGAGTCACGACTACAGTTAATGCTTTAAGTGCTTTTTCCAAGTAAACATGCATTTTAAACTCCCTAAAATGATCCCATAATGCAGCTATAACAACAATAACGTTATCTGCATATTGTATGGAGTGGTACATGCTAAATTGGATCCTTAGCACTTCTCCTTCTAAACAAAGTAGTGCCCAAATGTAAGCTGTAAAGCCCACACACACACACACACACACAC
>JAOXYL010000100.1:21844143-21867030 GCA_028564955.1 Terapon puta | reverse complement strand
CACACACACACACACACACACACTTGAAACATTTGGGAAGGCCACGGAGAGTGTCGAAAAGCAAATGCCCCCAAGTGTTACTTGAGTCCTTCACAAGAGGGGTTTGAAGTGTGTTGTCAGTCCACTTAGTGTCTTCACATATCTAAGTGCTCCATTTGACCTTCTCACTGTCTCAGTGCCCAGGCCTGAGCTCATCACCTCTTATGTGACCCGCTCTCTCAGGCTTGCTCGCTGCCATTTTCCTTGAACTACAACCAGAGACAGTGGAGCGAACAAAAACACAGAGATCAATGTCGAGCCACTTGAAACACCTTGGTACAAAAACCAAATAAATCAGTATTTCTCTTAGTTTGCTGTGTTGTGGTGCAGATTTTTGGCAAACAGCAGTAAACGTCTACACGATCAAGTGATTATAACTCCAGAAAATGCCTTTTTCACATTGAAAATACTCATGTTTGGAAACAAAAGCGTTATTTAATGAATAACTGTCAGATTCAGATTCTCTTCATTGTTAACATTCATGAAGGTGTCCAAGAATGCATCTTTCTTTTATAGATCACACAAATTCAAAATTTCCAGACCTACTTGAATGCATGTAAGATGTCTATTGCCATTAAACAAAGTATTTTGTACCATAAATACAACATCAATAGCATTCCTGTCATATTTATAGAACCATGACATTTATAGACCATTGACATTTTAGAAGCTTAGAGAGGTCAGCGTGAAAGAGCGGGGTTGGTGTGATGCTGCATTTCAAAGTCAGACTTCATTTGGCCACTATTTCTTTTCGAAAAAGACTTGATGACAGGTGTTGACGTGCCCCCGCATGTCAAAATGCTCTCACTGGTTCTTTTACAGGCCGTCTGAATGGACCAGTTTGATAACCAGTTGTAGCCATTCCCCCGGGCTGCTATCTTCTTTTCAAGTCTCCAGGAAGCAAATCAGTATGCAGGTTTAGTTGGAGGGTTTTGTGGCCTTTTTTGGCCCACTTTCCTTGGGAATCACAGCCAAACAACCCGCCTCAGAACACACCGCGGAGACACTGACGAAGCAGAGTCTGCATGTCAACATGCATCTCATAATGTACCGCACAGCTCCTCCAGCAGACACATAAGAGACCCCTAACAGACCCACGGGAGATTGTTAAACCAGCACGGTGGGTTAGCTAAGACTAGCAGCGAACTATTCCCATGTGGGAATCTTCAAATAGACACCTAAGGGATTGATGGCAGCCTTAGCCGCCTCCTAATAGTCACACGTTGGACAGATATGACTGCGAGGATGAGTCCCAGGTGGATGTGAAATACTTCACAGTACCTGTTAGCTGCCGGTTGTCAATAGGAGCCGGGCGATACGAGGGAGCCGAGGTGGACTGTTTGCTTGGTGAGCTGGCAGCGGTGCTCTTTGTCGGCTTAATGGTTAAATGGGGTTGCAGAAAGCTGGGTGGGGGGTGGCGGAGAGGGCGATGAGCTGACACAGAGCAAATGGTAAGAGACTGCCTGGCTGCTGAAGGGGCGCAGTCTCCGCTCAGCTATTTTCTTTTCCGTCTTGAATCTTCGCCAGCACATGCGGCGTGTAACAAAAGTGGCGGAGGGAGAGGAGCGATAGAAAAAGACAGGCGGAGGGAAACCGTGATGCCCCTTCATCAGTGTCTACTTCTGCCTTTCACCTGCATCATCTCCCCCCCGAGCCTCTGTGGATCCACGGGGTCTAACTAAGCACCTTCTGTCCTCCCCAGCCGACCCGACTCTTGATCTCCCCAGGCCCTCCGCCATCCTTCACTGGTCTTAATGACAGACATTTATTTAATTCAAGCTACTGGGAAATGAGATTAGTTTCGATAGAGGAGGACAGGGGAGTGGGGGCAGAGAGCGGAGCCGGAGAAAGCGAGAGGCGGGCAGAGAGTGCGAATGTGTGTGTCTTAGCTCGTCTCCCGCCACCTGCCTGCCTCTGCGGCTTCAAGTTATTTTGGTTTAATTCATTACAGTCCACGGCTTGTCATTCTGTCACCGACTCCATCATGGCCCACTGCGGCGCGCCCAAATGAGCCAGCAGGAGGATGTTGACAGAGATGATGTTAATGAAGATGATGATAGTGGTGATGATGATGATGATGATGATGACAGGCTGTGGAGGCCGTCAGTTGGTAATGCAATCGCATCCACAAGACGTGGTCGATTGCTTCTTCACCGCCGCCTCTTACTTCATTATGTTTGTAGAAGCTCCGCCACTGGGATATTTCTCTCCACCAAACAGAGTCAGACTCCGCATGCTATTGGAAGCATTGAGTCAGCAGCGTGTGTGTGCGCGTGCGTGTGTGCGCGTGAGCTCGGCTTGACTCTGTGTGGGCTTGTGCAGTCTATCGCCCTCCAGCTCTGACACAGTCCACGGAGAGGAAACTGCGACAGGAGACCTCGGTTCAGACATATGCTCGGCGTGCCGCTCTTCACACGCGCGCACAGACGTGGAGGCCTGCGTGCATGCGTGTGCAGTGCAGTCGATTGTTTTCCCATTTTACTCTGACTTGCCACGTGATTGCGTGCACGCCCACACAAACGCGCACACTCAGCCGAATGCAAATCGTACGAGATAAAGCACACGCGCGCGGGCTCTGCCTACAGAGATACGAGGCGGCTACAGAGGAGCACTTGGCTGCCTAAAGCCCCCGGAGCGCATGTCAGCTCCTCCCTCCATCCCACATTGGGGCTCTGCATTTTAACTAAACATCTGGCTGTGTCAGCACCAGTTCATCACAGCAGGGACCCCCCCCCAACCCCTCCTCATCCCCCACGCCCACCTCCCCCTTGTTGCCGCTCTCCTAGTCTCCGCGTGTTTCGTGTCTGCATTCAGAGAAAGCTGAATGTCGGTGCATACGAGTGAGCGTTGCGCATGCATATTCATGTGGACTTAATCATCAGGCAGAGGTTGAAATCGCTGGCTGTGGCTGGATCAGCGTCTATGGGTGTCCAGCATGGAAGTACGCGCCAATGTGTGCCCACAAATGCCAAACGTCCTCGCACATAAGATGTTTACATGCTGAAATGAAACCACCTACTGGGCTACAAAAATTAATCGGCTGCTACCTACAGTGCATTAACATTAAGGTTGAGTCACCCCATTAAATGTGTTTAGCCTCCAGGGAAAGTGCTTTAATGTTAGCTGAGAGAAAGTACAAATAGCTCGGAACAAGCTGGACCCATTTTATATTTAGGGTCTTAACAGCATTCGGCATACAACGTACATTAATGTAAGCACTCTGCGCAACAGGACTGATGCAGCTCTTGAGGCTGTTAACAATAAAAGGGAAGACAGTTACCGTGGAATGACCGTAGACTGCATAAAGTGGGTGCAGCCTCCAGGTCTGAAAAGTGAAGCCAATTGACTTAAACCTGTGTTATTTCTAAGTCTGATTGCATAGAGGTCGACAGACGACCTTTCATCTCACTTGATTTATTACCTTAGTGCACATTACGCGAATGAGGTAATGGCCTCGATAGCTAGATTTTAAGTTTTTGTAAACATAGCAGGACGTACGTTTTGGCCATTTTGGTCCCATTTAGAGTCAAATACGCAATAAAGCAGGGTATGCTTTAGGTTGGAGTTACTTCATTAACAAGTTGCTACCACAATGACCAGTAAATAAGGGTGTGTAGCAATGTGGAGACACGGCGCTGTGTACATTCAACTTGTTTTTGTTGTCTGTCTGTTTTCAGCGTCTGGTTGTACAAAAACTCACTGTCAGATCTTGGCTGGTCTGTTTTTAACTAGACAAAATTGGCGTACCCATAAACATCCTCTTTATTGTGAATTACGAGGGCACCTTGCCAACCAAGCTTGCTGGTTAGTGCTGACAATTAACGTTATCAGCTCGCCGCATGTGTTCGAATATGGCCGCCTCTGGCTTTAAGAAAAGAAGGCCGCGGCGGCTAAAATGCCAACTCAGGTCTTCAAAGTGGCTTCCATAAACGTATGGATGACATCTCGGTGGTGGCGTCCACTTCTTTTAGACAGTCCAAGATAGTGAGCTGACATTGGAAAGTTAAATGAGAGGGCAAGGGTCATGCCTTTAGAGCTGTATAGTAATTAAACACTGGCACAGAGGAGAAAGGCTGAGGATGAGAAGGTCATTTCCATCAATGTGTGATGCTCTGTCTTTAGTTTCACTACCCTATGTTATTGCTTTTCTTGAGTAGAAATGAGCGTTTGTGATCATTGACGCCACCAATCAGAAAAGGTCTACTCTATTCTGCACTGCTGACTTCTGGGTAAAACCAAAATGAGCTGCATTCAGCCCCATCCTCTCTCTTTTCTTGTCGTTATTTGTCCTTTCAGATGAATAAAGACAGAGTTGTTCGCTCATCTTGTTACAATTCCCACTGTTGATTTTATTGAGGTATTGAATTACTGTTTTTTGTTTCCAAACACTGGAGCGCTGAAAGTAAAACGGAAAAACAGGGAGCGCTCTTTAAATGGCGAGCTCAGCGCTGACCACGTTAAGTAATGCTTGTGTCTTGGGCTCACATTTTTTAAACCCCAGAGTCGGAGGAGCAGCTAAGTAGCCACTGTCTATTTGGATAGATTGTATTTGCTCGCGACAAGGTTATTGGCAGGATTGATACCCTTGCTGGAGACACTGTAGCCTCTTGTCTTGTACCCAGCTGGGGAAATTAGTGGATTAGTTCCTGACAGGCTCTGTGATAGAGAACATTTAAAAGTTGGTGTCTCTTGAGGCAACTGAACGAATCTGTGTGCTTTTTCTGGGGGATATGGTGGGATAGGGTAAATGTTAAAGACATGTGAGCTGTGGGTGAATATGTGATGTGTGAATGTGTCCAGCATGTTTTCAGCGGTTTGTCTGCAACAAAGGCGGTGATGTCAGAACACGTTAAATCACAAGTTTCTGTTCACTAAGTTATCGCCAACACGACCCCAGTGCAGCCTTGTAGTTTCAGAGTGCCATGCACGTAAGCAGTGCTTATCTCTAAAGAAAAGGGGCCTTTAGTGATTACAGTCTATTGGCAGTTGGGTGTGTAACAGCGGTCTCCTGAAGTGCCCCATTACCTCTGATTTAAAGTGTGTAAAGAGCAACAGGCCAGGCAAGGCTATGCCGATCGCATTCTGCTCACGGACGGAGGGGCTGCAGACAGAGCGGGAAAGAGGCAAATTATGGGAAAGAAAATGAGTCTCATTCACAGGCATAGAATCAATTTTTCTGCCATTAATAACATTTGGGCATTTGTCTATATATATATTTTTTTTTACCTGCATTTGATCTCAATAGGAATCTACATGTTGAGAGACGTGCATGACAGAAGATATACTAAAAAGGGATTGATAC
This sequence comes from Terapon puta, assembly GCA_028564955.1. NCBI lineage: Eukaryota > Metazoa > Chordata > Actinopteri > Centrarchiformes > Terapontidae > Terapon > Terapon puta. The sequence goes on along the minus strand of JAOXYL010000100.1, from coordinate 21,861,689 downwards.
TTTGCACAGGTATATTCAAGCAACTGTTATTTCATTGCGATTCTCTGATTACTTACAGAGGCCACAGATCTCATGTTAACAGCAGAGTATGCTTCGAAGCATGCAAAATATACTGAACTTAACTAATCAGGCATTCCTTTTGAACTCGGAACATGTTTAACGGAGTGATCAAAGTGAATAATTACGATAAAAATAAACGCAAGAGTGCGGGCAGGCCTGACAAAGGCACTTTTAATGTTCTAATCTCTCCTCATGATCAGGACAGTCAAGAGACAAAGTCATATATCCCTCAATGTGCTGACTGACATCATTAATCATCCCTGATTCCGCAGTGGAACACACACGGACACTGCTGGCCGGGCCGAATACCGTAGGACTGAAAGACACGTGATCACTAGAGCAGCATCTCCAAAAGCGTTTTCCCCGTTTGAGTCCCAAACAAAAGCAACAGTCGCTCTGTTCAGTCAATCAGTCTGCGGTGCCATTCTGAGCTTGGTGCATCCAGCGCTCCACTGGCTCACACCTTTAACAACATAATTTCTTTTCTCACAATCAACACTTCTATTTTCTGTGCGTGCGTCTGTCAGCGGGGGAAAAAAAGGTACACCTGGTGATACTCACGCACGGCGCAAGTCTCGCAAACTTCGCACTGCGCTCGAGTGTCGCCATTTTGTTCTTGCTTTATACCTCTACTCAACTCAGATTTCAGAGGCAAGAAACGAGCAGTGGTGCTTTTAGAGCTTTTCCAATCAAAACGGCTCCCTCCTGCATCTGGAAACAATGCAAATGAGAGCAGTGAGAGGGAATCAAAGCAGCAGATGTCTGAGCTGCAAAACCAAAACAACGAGTTAAAAGATGCAAAAATGCTTCGTAGAGCCGAGAGGAACCTCGGTGATGAGCGCACACACCCTCACTAACCCTCCCCGGTGTCGTTCTGAGGAGAGGCTGCTCGTCATCACCGGGCATTAGCGTCTCTGGAACCGCGGATGATGCGGTGGTAATCTCGCCGCATGGAGTCCAAGGTTGCGTTGCATGCTGGGAGCCAAGAATGCACTTTAAAACATATGTATTTGTTAGTCTAATGTAAAACCTCTTTGGGCAGTGGCCGTGGTTTATGTGTCAAATTGGGGGTTGAATATACGATTGCTCACTCCACAAGGGCCCTATTACCACAAAACGTTAATGCTCCATGTCATTGTGCTTCCATTCAGTCACTTTAGTACAATAATTAATCAAAATAAACATACAGCGCTTGACAATAAGGCTTTTATATTCGGCACTAATCAGACAACTCATTAGGCAGTAATGAGCCGACTCTGCCTGCTCTTGTCGTGTTTGGGGGAAGTTTGGCGCATGGGGAGAAGTGTTTGTGTGTGTGAGTGTGTGTGTGTGCGTGTGTGTCTGTGTGTGTGTGTGTGTGTGTGTGTGTGAGAGAGAGAAAGAGAGCGCACTGATACACAGAGGCACACATGCACTCACACGTACACACATATACACACACACCAGCCGGTACTCCTGTAGTCCCTCTCCAATTATGGCATCATCTCACCCGGGAAGAAGCCCACTTACCCAGCATTCACTTTATGAATAATTGATTGTTTGTGCCAGTGTTATATTTGTAAATACACGTTTGCTCTCTGATTAATAGTTTTCTAGACATACTCATTTGTACAATTTGATTAGACTCTTAAATGTATTATTTATTAGCTGAAAATGCTCTCCGGTTATTAGTCATCACAAGGGCAACAAGAAGATTTGGCATAAGGACGCATCTGCATGCAAACAGTCGCGCTCGCATCAATCCGCACTCACTTACATGGCAGGTGGCAGCGTGTGTGTGTTCATAACTGCTTTCAGCATGTGTTAGTGCGTGCCTTTCAGACTCGCAGGTTTTTCTTTTAAGTACTTAGGACGAAAAAATAGCTTTTTTTCTCAATATTTTTATGAGATCCCCGCGTATATGTATCGAAAGCCATTTTAATTTACAAATACCAGGCACACTCGCGGAAATAAGAAAGACTGAGGGTGGTTGCGAGCTGCTTTGGCCAACTGCGAAGAGAAAGATCGACAATGCAGATGTGGCTCGGCGCTTTGTGAGAGCTCAAAATGTTTCACTGATGACGGAAATGAGTAACTGTGACCTTTTGGTTGAGTTTGAAATTAATGTTTGAAATGTGGGAGTCTGCATCATCGCTCTCTTTGATTGATTCTTTTCACAGCAGCAGTCAACTTTCTTTGGATAGATTTAAAAGAAAACAAATGATGTGTTCCAGACAAGAGTGCGGACGGTGTATGAAGTTTTGATTGGAGAGCAAAGACGACATATGTGGCACAAAGTCATCACTGACAGGTTGCATACTTGTTTTAATGCTAAATGTAAACCAGTCTTTTGAGGGTTTACTTGATATTCCCTCATCTGTCTCTTTATCTGGTTGCATGACTCAGGGAAAATGAAAAGTTTTATCATTAATTTAAAATGATTCACACAATAGTACAACCTTTGACACCTTTAATTAGTCATTTCAGTCAGCTGTAGTGGATCCTCCTTGAGGGAATTTGATAGACTGTAGTATGGAGTATAATATAACAAATTCCAGACCTTGAAAATGAAAGCGAGAATGAATGTGCAGTTCACAGCAACGATAACTTTATATTCTGAAGCACACCTGCAGTCCATCACTAAATAAGTGTTGCGCCGTGTTGGACTGGTTAGACTGAACCCCGAACCCTTTGTTGACCAAGGTTTTTCTCTCCCTGCTCTGCCTGTTTTGCAGTGTGAAAGAACCACTCTCAAAAAATCTCTTAAAATACAAAGCTTTAAAAGAAATTCCCTCCAGAACGAGAGCAGGAACAGTTGATCTCATCACGATGATGACTGATGTTCATTTTATCAGTTTGGACCTTCAACATCATCATCCTAATTGATACAACTGAGCGATCAGCTGGCACAGTTGACATTAAATAGCTGCTGTTTCCTCTCACCTCTCCTTTCTGATGATGGTTTTAAAGTGAAATAGGAAACTAATAAAGTCTCTTTTTCTGGGGTAACTTAAGTCTTATATATTGACATATCAGTGAATTTTCAGCTGTTTAGCTGAGCACAGGGTGCTCTCTAAGAAGTCCTTCACCCTACTGCTTAATATGCGATAATAGAGAATAATCTATAGTATTATTTAGTTTACAATATACAGTTCTAACCATTTTTTGTGCTAATGACTGCTGAAGATAACACAATCTAGTTAACCAGATCTCTCCATAAGACATGCAGTTTGCAGAGTATACCGCTAAGACCTCATTCCCACTGAAAACACATATGTTATCATCGACAGGCCTTTTACACAGCGGACATTTCGACTTGTCAGAGTTGGAAACGTAGAGGCACAGGCACCTATTAGTTCTTACGCCTTCATATTTTTTTTGTTCTCACAATTTTGTGACCCGATCATCCAGTGCTAGCAGAGCTGTGCCAACTGGAGAAGAGGTCTAATGAGCCCGAGCAAATGAAAACCTTGTATAGGTAAAGAATACATTGAAATATTGTTATTGGTTGTTACTGGAAAACTTGCTGAAAACGCAGGAAAATACACAAATCTTTACATTAAGAGCAAATCGGGCATTTTTTAAGTGTTCCAGGATTGTGGGTATAGGTCTGTGGCCGATTCGGGTTGTTACAACATGTGCAATGCTATTGTTGAAAACCGTGAAACCTGTTGCAAAGAGGTTGTGGACAAATGCCCAACGACTCAACGGGGGGGTCTCACATACAAAACTGACAGACGTGTTGCATCATTGATGTGTGTACACGTATTTGCGAGCGTGCATGCTCGTGTGTGCGCTTCTGTTTGCGAGCGTGCATGCCGGTGTGTGTTGCTGTGCTCCTCGGGAGTGCTAGCAGGCCAACTGAAGAGAGAAGGAAAAGCAGCATTGCTCTGCACCATATGCCAAATATGAGCCTGCCTGCCAATTTGTGGGGGATACTGGCAAGTGCTAGCAAGGCTGAATTCTTGACAGAGGGAGATGAATAATTGAACATGTGCGGAGCGAAGTTGTGTTGGGATAGAGTGGGGTGCCTTTATACATGGAGAGGAGGAATGGAGACAGTCGGGCTGTCTACGAGCAAAACTCTCATTTAGATAGTGATGTGTTTGCTTTTTGTAAACAAGTCAGAAAGTTGCAGAGATTTCGAGATGAACTTGAATGGATTTATGGTCGGACGTGGCTGGAAAAAAGCACAACTCATTTGCATTTATGCATTTTGATCATCACAACTACAACCAAAGCTGTCATTGATCCAACAACTTTGCAACCACGCAGAAAAACGAGAAGAAAAAAAAAGATATGCTTAAAGAGAAATCAGTGAAATTTCATCAATTTTGTCGAGACATTTCAAACGGGATCTGTATTTAATATTCAAATATTAGAGAATTAGTAGACACATTCGACGGCAGGCTCTCACACTTCTAACACCAGGCTCTTATGCTTGACCGCTAATCTGCTCTAATCTCCCAATAACATGGATAATTGGATAATTATAATTGATATAATAATACAACCAATATAGATAATTATGCAGATCATGAAATGCTGCAGGAATATTTCTTAGTCCATATGTTTAAGGCAGGCTGGCTGGTTTAAATGTCAGCGAGACTTGGCATGTTATTTCAGATTTACAATAAATACATGCTGCCAAGTGTGAGAACTTATTCGTGACAGCTTCCAAGTGATGATTACATGTAGGATGTGAAACATTCTGCCATGTGCCCCATGTGTTCCTGTTTCATTTAGTGTCAGCTTTAGAGGAGGTATGTTAACTTTGAGCACATCTTTCAGCAAACATTTCTTGACAGCATGCTGTAGGATCATCAATGTGTGCTGAATGAAGGTTAAAAAAAAGGACCAAGAGTATACAGCTATACTTATGTCAATCTGCACTGCAGACAACGAGGAGCTTTGAGATAAATGCGCACATACACACAAAAAAAACCTATTGATGGCACTGGAGTGGTGTGGAGTCTGAACCAAATGAAATGGCAGTGGGGACATTTCACTCAAAGCCATAATTATCAACTTGCCATCGTGCTGGAGGGAATTCAAGCAGAGGAAAGAGATTAATCTCTGGCGATCACGAATGTCTACAAAATGTTATAGAGGTCTTCCTGATAGTTGATGTTTTAGTCTGAACAAAAGTAGTGGCCAGGCTGACATTGCCATCCCTAGAGCCAGACCAAAAAAAAAAAAAACTGTGACAGTTTAATTTTTCTCAGCATTTCTTCCCAAACTTTTGTGAGAAAGCAAAGTTCAAGTGATTAATATGTGACATTATCATTTTGCTTTTGAAACAAACCTATTTCCTGAGAGAGGGGCAGCCCGAAGACACCGGTGGGCCTTTCCTTAACTTTCCTTTCCTTTAGTTTTCATCACTGGGCTGCTGGGATTCAAGCTGAAATAGGATGTCCTGAAACCCAGAGTCGAGGAACCAATTTCATCTGATCGGAGTTGGCACTTTTCTCAGTGTCAGTCGGCTTTAAGGCTTTCTAGATTAAAAATGCAAGCAATACAGTAAATGCAAAAATGAGCCATGGAGGTTGCCTCTGATCAAAGCTCACAAAGAGACTCTCCTGGAGGACAGAAGAAGGGCATGCAACCAGGAGAGAGACGTCAAGCGCCTCCACGGCTGCCTCTCCTCTTTCTGTCACCCAGCTGTGGTGCCAAGGTCTGAATAAATACCGCCCACGACAATGTACATGAGTGCGTGTGACGTGCATATGCAATATCCGGCAATTCTCCTGTGTTTCACTGAGTGAGCAAAAGAGCAATATAGACATCACAACAAGCGTTTGAAGATAATGATGAATCCCACTGCTTGAGGCAATGACAAGAAGTATAAGAGAGAAAACAAACTGTATTCTGGTTAAATGGTGCTGCCTGGGTAATAGACAGAGACAAATGTGAGCCACTACGCAGTTGTGACAGCAAATTTTCTCCAATCGTAGGCCTACGTTCTGTATATGTCACTGTCCGGCTATTGCCTGTGACTTTCCATTAATCCTCAGAAATTGATCTGTTTTGTTCTCTCGTTTAACGGTGACTTTAGTATTGCAATGCCACTTTTACTGAAGCCTATTATGTTCTAATCATCATCTTCCCTCTCTCCTCCCCCCCTCGCCCTCCTTCTCCCTCTCTCTTTCTCTCCCGGTGACAGATACCACCCTGTCCAGCGAACGTGGTAAGTGCTGCAGCCGCACACTCCCTTGATTTAGAGCCATCTGTGTGTGGACTCCGCCAGCGACAGCGGATTGGCTGTTTGTGTTGATGTGGAAGGAACCATTCTCAGATGTTAGCCTCAGTGGGGGAGCGCCGAGCCACACACATCATTTGCATCACCGGGAAGCTGTTTTTCTCTGAATCACGTTGCATGTCACGGCAAATGTTGAAACGAGCAGAAAAACATCAAGTGAAGGCAATTATGAAAGCAGCATCCAAAGACCCATGTGGCCAATCAGAATTAGAATTTAGCATATTTTCCCTGCACGCATTTTGCCCCAGCCTACTTAGCCAATTTACCCCCTTTTGACTCCAATAGTATTCAATAAGGAGCCAATAAGTAGCATCTTTTTCACTTCGTCTCGTTCCATGCATCTCCATGTAGTCTAAATAGAGAGTAGATGGATTCCTCCACTGAGACAGCTTCTCTTTTCATTTTATTTTGAATTTGACTCCCCTCTGTCATGCTGTTATTAATGGCTTCCTGTGCTTGGAGGAGCACTTTAATCACTTCATCAAACAGGTTGAAAGAGAGAGTCCATCTGCAGTACTGGCCTTGTTTTTATCTTAGCTTTATTTTGCATGTGTGGGTGTGTGTATATGTGTGTGTGTGTGTTTGTGTTTGTGCGTGTACGCTCTATCCAGACAGCTGGCGTGCCCTGTAAGCAGCGAAAGAGCTCCTGTGTCAGCCAGTCTTGTTTTAAAGCACTGCTTTGTGTGCTTATAGATGTTCCCCGTGCGCTCAACTTGTTCATCAGAGTTTCAGCATGACACTGAGACAAAAAAGTGAGCTTGCTGAACTTGCTCCCCGCTCCATGAAGAGTGATGCATTGGGGCGAAATTGTTGAGCTAAATTGGTGTGGTGGCATCACACAGTGTAGACATAACACCACATGCTGTGTGTCTGGTCTTTGAAACCTCAAAGTGGCAAGAGGGAAGAGAAGTGTAAAGTCGTGGTTCAGACCAAGGACTTGAGGTTTATTTTTGCATGCCTGGTTAACCTCCATTTGCTGGTGGAGGAGATGGCAATATGCAGCACAGAGAAGCTTGTGTGATCAATTTTTCATTGCCAAGTTAGCAACAGTATGGCACTTTTTTTCTCACTCCAGTTGGGTTTGAAAAAAGAGAAGGGAATACAGAGTCACAATAGGCAAAGATTTGCATTCATCCCCAGTGTTATCCTTGATTTTGACCTCTTCCCTGCCTTTCTTAACCGCCCGCCCGCTCTCACATTAAAACACGCATGAATTCTCTCTTCTCCCACACCTCCTTTCCTTCGCTGTACTGCTGAGTCGTCACACAACGTGAATGAAGTACCCGTAATGAAAGGCCGGAGAAGAAGAGTGAAGTAATGAATGGATTAAACAGCAGATGAGAGAGTGAGAGGAGGCGGCTTTAGGCCAAGGTCTGTGTGCCCTTGGTCCTTTTATGAAACGCAGCCGTCCAGTAGACCGCGTGTCATTCACGGGAGTCACCGGTGTTCACCTGTTTTCGTGCATGTGCATTTTTTTGGAAGAAAATAAACATACGTTATGCACCTGCAGTGAAAAACATTGCGTACTTGAGCTCCCTCCCCACGTCTTCCTGTGCTTAACAAGCTCCTCTCTGCCCCCTCCGTAGTGATGGGGTGTGTTTGGAGTCGTCTGATAGGCCTACTCAATGTGAAGTGGCTGCCGGCGCATCCTCTCCGAGCTTAATTGGCTGTACCTGAAGCAGGAGGGCAAGGTGTAATTGCGATAAGAGAAAACGCTGTGCTTGGCTGGTTTTAAGGCCCTTATCTATAGTCTCCGGATTGATTATGGTTTTTCTGCCAGCCGTGCAAATTGTTCAACCCCATCAGCTGCACTGGAAACCACCTTTAACTCTGCCGTGGCCGAACCGCATCGCACATCGGCAAACCATAAACCAGACGGTGCATGTGCTGTTGATTGAGCTAAAAGCAACAGGGATTATATTAGAGACAATACAATTTAGCATCTGGTGTACCATTTGAATGTCTTTTTATGAGCAAATTAAAAAGGCTATATCGTGTCTCCTGGCAGTTACTTTTATCTCAGTGATGCATTTTCAGAAATCAGTTTTCCTCTAAATGCCAAAATATATTGAAGCAATTGCCCAATTTTGGTAAATGCAACTATTTTCTTTCTTGCCAGAAGTGAGATGAGGAGATTGACACCACCCTCATGTCCGTATGCATGGCTATGTAGCAGTCAGTTAGCAAAGCTTAGCACAGAAAGAGGAAATAGCTAATACGGGGAAAGACATCAAAGCTCTGTTCAAAGGTGACTAATTAACACATTGCATCTCAATCATATATCAGTATCAAAAAAAGTACAACTACAGCAAGTCACTGAACCCCGACCAAGAAATTGTCCACCCCTAGATTCCAATCAAGCTTCAACCTGTTGTTTTTACACTTCTTTTTTTGTGCGGAAAAGACAAATGACACATTAAATGTGTTGATTAGTGCTGGTAGGATAGGTGTTTCCACTTGCATCCACTTTTTACGCTAAACTTACTGCCTTCTGGATATATCTTCACATTTAGCGGGCAGACATGAGAGTGGTATCGATCTTGTCATCTAACTCTGTGCGAGTGTATTTCCTAAAACTATTCCTCTAACAGTGGATGATGTGATCGCATGTAACATCAATGCATTATGCAGCCAATGCTTTATGTACAGTCTCTCTCGCACTCTGCCTGTGTCTCCCCCACCCCTTCCTCTCTTTCACTGGTTTTGAGTAGTGGTTGGGGCTGAAAGAGCAGCTAATGGGCTGTGAAATGTCTCCAAAGCTAGAGCAACAACAGAAGCTAATGTCTCAAAGCCCTTCTGAAACAACACAAGCGGGGAAGAACCCTGACAGTGCAAAGAGAAGAAAAGGGGAGGGAAAACATCCCTGGTTTCCTCTGATGTGTCAGAGAGGCCATTTCTGTCAGCCTAATTGTAGTGAAGCTTTCCTAGTGGCCTTGGTGAAATGGCGTAATTGCCTGGTGGAATGGTCTCCGGCTGCACCGTTGGCTGCACTCTGCAGGGTTTCCTTTTCACATGTAATGCAAGATCCTGAATACAGCTCAGCTCTGGTCTGACATTTGCTGTTTCAATCTTCCTGGCTGCGGAGCACAGTGCTTAGTAGGGCAAATTCAAGGCTCTGAGATATTGACAGGACAGCGTGAAATATCGTACTCTCCAATTTTAGCCGGACATGTTGATTTACCGTCATGGAACCGGAGCGCTATTGCTCCAGCTGACCTAAGTTGTGGGTTCGCAGCTTGACTTATTGGTGCTAATTTGACCACGGGTTCATTTGAAGAGTAGTCAGCTCACCAGTCTAAGCATTTAGGTGTTTGATTACACAGAAGGGATAATGCTAAAAAAGAAAGACCTATGTGGCGATGTTAGCATTAAATGCCGTTGCCAAGGAGAAGCTGGGTGAAATCCCATTTTTGATCATTCGCAAGCATTTTTCTCTAAAATGTGGTGAAGCGTGCGACCCCTTCTGCTTCTCTTCCCCCTCAGTACCAATTAAAGCTGTTTTTCTGCAGCAGATCTTGAGCTGATGAAGACAGCCACTAAGAGCTCTTGAAGTAAAGTCGCACAGGACCTGTATGGCAGATGGTTTGTGCAAGAGTATGTGCAAAGAGAGAAAGCAGCAAAGAAGGAAATAAACAAGCATAAAAATGGCAGCCTGTCTCCAGTGAGTAGCTCCTATTTTCTACCCAATTTAAGACTTACCATTTCCAAATTTTCAAACTTTTCCTCAAAAATGCTGTCAAACCTGCAGGAGACCAGGGAAAACATAAGATCTTGTTCTGTGGAGATTTTTTTGCACACTTCCAAAAACTATTGAGTCAATTCAAGTTTTTCTCAGCAAAAAAAAAAAAAAAGTGTTTGGAGATGCTTGATCTCGCTGCTTTGACCCAGTCTCCCAGCTGGATGGAGACAAGCTTTGCTTCAGCCTTTTGCTACAAAGGCTACGACGGCAGAGACTCATTTCACAGAGGACAGTGCCTAATGGCTACAAGTCCGGCTTTCCTCTGTGGATTACAGAGATAAGTCTTGATCAGTATTTTTCTAGAGAAAAGTCTTCTTTTTGTGATGCAGATGAGAGAAGACAAGATGCTTGCTTCAACCAATGGAGTCTAAGGCTTTTTGCTGACTTTCAGAGCGTACAAATGGGGAATCAGAGATCATACACAATACAATTCTTGGCCTTCTTTTTGTCATTATGTACAGAATCAGACTATATATATGTATATATATATATATATATATATATATATATATATATATATATATATATATATATATATATATACCTAGAGTAGCCTCAGTACAGCAGAGCAGAGTGCAGTTCTGGTTCTGTAGAGGGCCCGACCTGTTTGTGTTGTCAGCTCAGAGTACTCACAGTTGTTGCATTCAGCTAATTATTTGCTAGGAAAGTACCTACCTCTACTTAAAAGTCCATGAGCACTTAAAGTTGAGTCTGAGGTGCTGAGCTGATATTGATGAGGGGGAGAAATTTGACGTGAGTCGACATTCAAATCAACAGAGGGGCATGCCATCACTTCTTGTAAATTGAGGCTATAATTTCACAATGGAAGCCTAAATGAAACCCACAAAAATGGCGTTCTCAAACAGGGAAGGAAATGGACCTAATTACTGACTGGCTTGGCAGGCAGTTGAATTTGATGAGCAACCACATGCACATTAATTTCACATTAATTTCACAGTAGCTCCATTTCCACGCCAAGATCACAGTGGAAGCACACAAACACTTTTTGGAGTAAGTACTTGCTTTGAATCCTAAAAATCCAAGCTTGTCACTCAGTTGTTGTGGATGAAGCAGCTAAGTATGTCTCATTAAAATGCCTGATTTTTCTCATCATTAGCCAAAAGCTCAGTGTAGTGCCATTTCTGTCATGGCATTAAAGCATATTATTCGTTTCAAGGTAATCAGCTTTAGCACACCTTAGCTGGCTACAGCAGAATGTCATGAATGGGAGCAACAGATGTTTTTCTTTTCTTTTTTTAAGGATCACAAAATATCACAGGGATTTAATGAGCGGCTCTGATGTGGCAAAGGCAAGATGTGAATGGGAAGTGAATTTTCACTTGTCCACAACAATACCTAGTAGTGCCTCCACTCTAGTTCAAGCTTGTTGGTGCTTTTCTGCCCAGTAACCCATCTCCCGAGCTCAAGTATTTTCAAAGAGTTGTCAGAAGGTGGCTGCTGGCAGGTAATATCCAGAAATGTCTCTGCTGACAATGTGGTTTCTCCTGCTGACTAGTTTGAGAATGTTGTACTGTGGCTGGAGACACGTCCAAACCTGATGGGAAGTACCTGCTCTGGTGGACCAAGTGCTGTATGCTTTAAAAAAGCATACAAGTGCTGTATGCTTTAAAAAAATCTTTCAGCAAACTGACTATTTTTCAGTTTATATTTTCATGCATCCAAATCAACAGCACTAACTCAGTGTTGTCACAGTTTGCAACATGGCACAATTTTTTGAACTGACAAATTCAGGTAAATGGCAGATTGCCACATGCAGCTCCTAACAGCTCCACAGTGTTAATAGTAAATATCACATCAGTTTTCTCTTTTCAGTAGAGAAAACAATCTTTAGCTTTAATGGTGGATTGGCAGTTAGTTATTTCTTTCCGTGAATTAATCTCACACAGTACAATATGATTATAATAAACCCAGTTAAACTCATTAATAAGTCAACCTGATGATGTGGTTTTATTTGTTATTCATCTCATTTTCCTCAGGTATATTATTATATTATATTAAAAAAGTATTATTGAAATATTTTTTTATTTGTTGTTAAGATGAATAATGGGCTCAATGTCGAGTTACTGAAGAAAGCATGCATGCTGACCACTGATTTGATGTTCTACTCTGCTCTGTTGCAGGCATTGCTCTGGAGAAGGTGTTTGACTACAGTGAATATTGGGAGGTAGCCAGAGGCCTGTATGCACCATTTGACTGTACTGCCACCATGAAATCTGGCAATGCTGATGTCTATGAGAACGAGATCCCTGGAGGACAGTACACCAACCTTCACTTCCAGGTACAGTAGGCTATTCTGTCCGTTTGTTATTGTGCTTTCTGTGGGTGATTTGATTTAGAGGCAAAATTAATTGAAATGCATTTCACAAAGCTCTTTGCCACATTTTTAGCACCTTAGGATGGAGCGTTACTGTGCATCCGAAAGGATGTAAACACAGGAGAAGCTAATTAATATTCCTTTTTTGCATGCAACACCCCCTCAATGCACCTGTGTACTTGTTTTTGTAGTGAACAGTTTAATACGGACCTTTTAACAAATTCCAATTTCTGAGACATGTAAGGTCCAAGTTTTAAAAAGCTACAATATTCTGGAGAAAATTAATCCATTGTATGAATAACACATTAGCTTTTTTTGTTAGAAAACTTTTTTATTTGTCTCATTTGTTAGTTCAAAGGTGTGGCTAAAATGAAATTAAGAAAGTGCAGCTATCAAACACACTGTTTAAGAAACTTTAGAAACTAAAATGTTGCTTGAATAACTTATTTTGGTGTGAGGTACATTAAATTCAAAGTATACTGTATACTCTCACACTGTTAATAGTGTCACAGACTATTGAAAGTGACAGAATCCACAACAGTGTGCTTGAAAAAATACAAGGATGCACATCCCAGAGCCCAGTTGTGAGCTATTTTTATCAGTGTTAACCAAATGCTCTATGTGCCAAATTACAGTTTACAGTAGGATATTGTGTGAGCCCATGTGGCCTTTTCTGGACCAGCGTGTTCACCATCAAATTAAAAGCTGTGGGTGTCACCACAAATCATAGCCTTAAATCACGGGTTGACACTGCCCAGACTGCCCTGACTTTTTCCTTTTAAAGGTGTAATAAAAAATGATTTTTCCTTCTGCTCGTTCATCCTGTTGTTTGTTTTCACTGTGGTACACGGCAGGCTCACAGTATGGGACTGGGAAATAAGTTCAAGGAGGTGAAGAAAGCCTATGCTGAAGCCAACAAACTTCTAGGAGACCTCATTAAGGTGAGACATCACAAGTGCCTCTCTTCATTTTCAGGGGTGTACCCATGCTGTGAATCCACTGCTTGCGTAAGACGAGATTAGTCAGTTCTATTCAATTTCCAGTGTTGGTAGGTACCACAGACTGCAGTACAAATATGTATTTGGCATGTGTTTGATATTCCTCCATTTCAGTTTCTGCCAAGCTGCCTGTATTTCTTTGCTTGGCTGATCCAAACAATCCCAGATTAAGTTTGGTACATCCACTGCTCTGTGCTGTCTGGATTCACTCTCAGCCTCACAGTCTGTTTCACCTACCCTGCCTTCCTCTGTCTGTGTGGGTAGTTTTTTCGCCCTACCGACCATTTTATAGTTTTGCCTTTTTCTTAGCTTTCCTTAGACTCTAACCTGACAAATTGTACCTCTTCTGTTTAAGACTTTTTGGTACCTACACCTGGTAGTTAGAATTTTTATTCCAGCAGGATAGTTATATTCAGCACTGATACTGAGTCGGTGCTTTGCTATTATGTTCATTTGTGTAGAAACTCCAGTGAACTACTTTTGGGTTGATTTCCTGAAGGGCACATTAATCGTAGTCATGGAGAGGGAGCTCCATTGCCAATTCTGCAGTCAACAATTTCATTCCCAGCCTAAATCCACCTCTATCCCACTTTTTTGTTTTTCATTATCTTTCATTAATTCCTTTGTTTTTCTCCCTTCATTATTTACCATCACAGCTTAGTAATAGATTCATCCCTCTTTCACCGTGTTCATGCTCACTCTGTAATTATTTTGTTCTCTGCTTTGCATTCTCTCCCTTTATCAAGCCGCCCTGTCGCTTCTTTCTCACCTTTCTCTTTTGCATTCCATTGCTGCTTTACGCACGTTTATTCCCCAGCCATCTTTCTTATTTCACTCTTTCATTGTAGACATGCTCTCATGGATTCCCCATCACTCAACCTCCTCCTTTTCGCTGTATTTTTTTCTCTCAATTTTCCCTCTCAAGTCCCCCCTCTCTTATTTTCTCCCCCCTCTCTCTGTTTTCCTCATCAATTCCTCTACCCCGGCCTCCCCTATCCTCTCACCATACTCCCTATCAATTCAATTAAGACTCGGCGGGCTTCACTGCACAAGCCAATGTTGGCTTAATGTGCCTGCGGGTCCTGCTATGCCCTCTGTTGTATCCTGTTAGCTTGACAATGGCTGCGTCGCTCACACTGTTGGCTTGTCGATAAGGGAGAAGGAGTGTGCTAGTCAGATATAGATATAAAGTAGACACACCACACACAGCACTGACAGAAAGCAGAGCGGCGGAGGTATATGCATTGAGCACGCTCTCCCACACAGCACTGCAATAAGGCATATCTTTAAAGCTCAGAGCTGCGGTTGAAGGATTGTGCTTGTCAGAGGACTTAATTTCCAGACCAATTTGCGCCAAATGTATAAAAATTGAGGATATTTACAGGACTGTTTTTTATCAAGTACACCCCTCCTCTGCACCATGAAAAAGACAAACAACTCTAATTATGTCAAATTTTTAGAAAGTTTTAACATTTAATCATCATCAAAGCATTTGCATAAAAGTGATGCATTGCATTAACGTGATTGCTCACTTTTCTAAGCTTATTAATTCCTAGCACTTTTTTTTTTAAAGGGTGCCATGTCCTGAATTCTGAAATCAGGATATTTGCACAGGATGTCTCTGAATTGACAGAACTGCTTGATTAAAAATGAAAGAAAAGCCAGACTTACTGGCTCATTGGCACCCACTTAATTCCAATCAACATCAAAAGCAACTCAGGAGACTGTGTGTCTTGTCAAAATTTATTTCAGAAAATGCTCATAAGTCTGCCTGTTTTATAGCTTATTATTGTGCAGCTCAGTATAATCATTACATCGCTTACTTAAGCACCGATTGCAAATTCACCAAATCTGCCAAAATCCATGGGCTTGATTCACAATTAAAAAAGACCTCTGTTCAGCAGAATGAAGGGGTATAAAAATATCCTTAGTCTCTTTTCCTCAGCGTTAATGCTGATTTGATTAGTCTGCTGAGAAAGTTTGAGGTCAGAAAAGGGTCCTCTGTGCTTCTCATCTATCATGCAGCCGTAAAGTTTGTATATACAGCAGCAGGGGAGCAGGATTAGTAACAGTGTATGTTTGCCACACTTACTGGAATGAAGAAAGTTCAGGCAGACAGGACTATTTTAGCAGCCATGCTTACAGACTGTGGGACAACCAAGAAAATGCATATAACAAATATTGTCTCATTGTCTGTAGTCTTACTCTCATTCTAAATATTTTATTATGTTATTGGGCTTCTGCTGAATTCTTTGCCCATCCGTGATCTGTTTAAAATGGACAAGTGTGGTGAAATGCTAGTTGGTTTCACTGGAGAAGGTACCTTGAAAACGAAGACAAAAGAGCAGCCGAGTGGTGAGCTACTGGAGAGCGGCCTGGATTTTTTAAAACATTTTACAAATGTTCTGTTACACATATTGAACCAGTCCTGTTCCCTCTCATCATGGTCAGTGGTGCTCTAGCACAGACCACAGCCTTTTAATATCACCTGAGCAGAATTATGGTAAAGCTGACAAACCAG
This sequence comes from Terapon puta, assembly GCA_028564955.1. Classification (NCBI taxonomy): domain Eukaryota; kingdom Metazoa; phylum Chordata; class Actinopteri; order Centrarchiformes; family Terapontidae; genus Terapon; species Terapon puta. The sequence goes on along the minus strand of JAOXYL010000100.1, from coordinate 21,845,798 downwards.
AAGGTAATAGGTAATAAGTTGTTTCTTATAGTTCTGAGGCTACTTCTTAGTATTTTAGCTTGAAGGCATATTTGCTGAAGCAAAAGAAAAATCAGACAAATCATACATTAACAGATGCCTACAAGCACTATTTTAATAATGCAGTCTCTGCCAGTACTAAGCATACAGTAAACCTTTCTACTGTGTGTACAAAACAAACATTTGAGCATGAGAGTTTTACAAATGAATCAGGTTAGCAGGTGGAAAAGGAATACTAAATACTGATTATTTTCATTATCAGGTAGTCTACAGATTATTTTTCTTTTCTTTAAGATGTCAGCAAATAGTGAAAAATGTCCATAAGTTCTTGAAGTTCATGATATAACCTTTAATGGAATAATTCGACATTTTGGGAAATGCATGTCTTTTCTTTCCCACTGAGACTTAGATGAGAAGATTTCTGTCTGAAGTATCATTGCCATGAGGGTTGCCAAGCAACCAGCAGTCTCCACGAGGTCACAGCCCAACATATTGGTGTGCAAATTTGATATCAATTAAACATAAGAGATATAATGTCTTAATTAGTGAGCCTTAGAAATACTGGTAGGTGGATCTTGTAATCTTTGGAAGGAGCCAGGATAGGATAGTACAGGAAAGGAGAGAATAGGCTAAGATAGGATATGACATTAGGCTAAGCAAACCAGACAAACCTAAATTTTGCATGGACTAACATGACAGCAATGAAGTGACAGTATTTACCAAAGTGCCGCACTACTCTTTAATGCCTTGTCTGGCACAGACATTCAGTTAAAATTTCAGAAAACCTGGTGGATTAACCACGTTCACATTTGACAAACTGGAAGCAAATTGTTGCTTAAAAGAAACTACTTAACGTATTGATCGATCAAAATTGCTGTCCTTTTATGTCAGTCGATCAACTATTTGGTTTCAGCTTGATTCGTTTCATTATAAGAGTCTAATCTTCTGGAGATAGTCTTTCTTAGTTATTAAAAGTACTGAAACTGTCACTGTGAAATCCTCCCAACTTTCTGACACCTTCTCTTTCTATCTTCCTTTATATTTCACTCTGTCCTTTTTTTCAGATTTTTCTGCCCTTCTCTTTTTCACTCCACTACATCTGTCGCAACATGTCAATACAAGGAGGACAAGTTGTATATGCATTTGTGTCTGTGTGTTCTGTCTTTCCTATTTACCTTACTTACTGTGTCACTTCCCTTTTACAATTACAGGCACGTATTCACTCACCTCCACACTCTCAAAACACACACTCAGAGTCTCTCACTCTGAGGTGGAGCACCTCCTTGTATTGCCTGTGGGGCTGCAGATGTCTGTTGGCCTCCGTCCCTCCTCCCCTCCGTTCATCTGTCCATCCCTCTCTCCTGTCACACTCTTCCTCATGCTGTTTGTTATCTCTCCCTGCTCTCTCCCTCCACTTTCATTTTGTCTCATCTCTCCCCGTTCATCACCCCCCCAACCTTCAGTCGTTCCAATTAGACTTCCTTTATGTTTCCCTAATCTTCCTATCGTTTCTCCACTCCTCCTCCCTCTCTCTGAGTCTCTTGTTATCGCTCCTCTCTCCTGTCTCCTCCTCTCTTGACAGGTACCATTCTTCACTCTGCTCCTGGCTCTTCTGGCTAGCATTATAGAGTGTGTGT